>OX439036.1:80464601-81064601 GCA_949317995.1 Acholoe squamosa | reverse complement strand
GACAGGGAGGCCACAACAAAAATCGAACCCTGTTAGATGCCTGCTTGACTCGTGCCTGTGTTCCACCTTTGTCTTGACGAGCATACTGTATGAGTCTAAGCTTTAATTGTCGCTGAGAAATACCCATGTGAGGACGATGGGTGTCAAGTGTTATATTTGATAAAAGAAAAAGATAAGATGTTGAATTAGTGTTGGAGAAAATGGTTATCTGTATTTTGGTGACGGTGACAAATCAAACCATAGGCCTGTCATGCATAGTGGATATTGATTTAACGTGTTAGCTTTTGAATGTAACAAAAGGGATGCTACCTTCCAGTATATCACGCCTGAGGCATGTCTCGCTCAATCATTTGACAGGCTGTGGAATAATTAAACTCAGATGATGTTATCAATTTCACGATAAGGCACCTGAAGCTTGTAAATGCGTTAACCATGCGGTATAATCATATTTAGCAGCAGTGGACTCACACCCTAAGAACGGTAGGTTAAAAGTTGTCTGCAGCTTGCTACTTCGGGGTACGCCCTATAAAGTAAACTAAGCCACTATACTACAAAATAGCTGGAACAATATGCTGATGGCACTGGAGGGCATTTCTCAAAGATTCTGATTAACATCATTACGAAATTCCCACCTGATAATCATTACTCTGTTGAATGGTCACATTGTGTTAGAATAATTACAGCATAAACAAAATAACTTTAAGGCTGGATATGACGTTTTGTTTATTAAATCGTCTACAGCACATGCATAATAACACATATGGGAAATTGTATTTTCTATTTTTACAGCATACAGCAATAAACGAGATCATTACAGTCCCAATACGAATATTTAGTGAAGATAATTACCAGGTAGCACCAGTTGGTAATCATACGAAATGTGTCTCTTAATGTGAATCCTGTGGGTGTTTATTGAGAGTAAAAGGTCATATCAATGAATGATAGATTGACTTACAATTCAGAGGCGGATCCAGAGGAGGGGGGATGGGCCTTGGGGGTCACGATCCCTCCCCCTTTGTCTACCCATAAAGATGTCCTAACAGCCGTAAAATGGCCCCCTCCTACCCGAGATGTCACCCTTTTTATGCCCTTGTTTTTATGGTTTATAAATTGGACAATTAATGGTTTTTGAATATCTAAAATACACAAGACTTTCTCAAAATATTATAACTTTAGCAAATCCAGGAAAAGGTCATCCCACTGTGCAGTGGGGGCCTACATGATGAGGGCATGAAGGAGCAGAATAACTTCATTGGGAGTCCATGGAGGAGAGTCCCCTTCCATACTAACAATCAGCATACGGTACCAGACTTGTAAAAGCCAATAAACGGGATGTTTCTTGCATGTGGGCTCATAATTAAGTAAACACTCTATTGAAAACAATGCATTATCACATAAGACTTGCACCCCCTTCCTAAAAATCATACCCCATCCCCATCCCAGGTTAACACCAAAATGCTTTAAACGATGGAGTTTGATGTTTATACAGTGAATTCTGTATTTCAGCCCTTCCCCTTACCCCAAATCAAATTACCAATATTTCCTCGGTACTGGATACAACCCCCACCCCCCTTTCAAACTCCTGCAATCGCATCTGTTTATACTACTAGACTAGATAATGCTAGAAAGGTAAACGACTTAGGTGCTTCAACCTTTCCTCCTGGCAGTACATGTACCTAACTTGTACAGACTGTAGGGCATGTGTGTATCTGAAGTGTGTTTAAGTAATCTGATACTGATAGTATAGAGCCTGTCTGTACATGGAGCCTCTGGGGGTCTGTGCCACTCATACTAGCCCATCCTTCTCCATGTCTATAATCATGGCTTCCTCCCACCTTCAAAGCTGACCTTCACGTTTACACGGGCTTTGTGCAAATGTACAACTCTTTGAAGAAGTTTTACCAGTCTCCTGGGGAAAGTTCAGTAGTTTCAAGATATTATTCTGATAGACATGGCCTTTCAATTTCCTATCGAAATTACTGTCCAGGTGGATATGGGATGATATTTTACACGGAAAATATAAGGCTTAAAAAGGTGCTCTGTAGTGATCACCTTTGCTCATCTTGTTGATGATGTCTGGGGAGGGTAACCCATGATCTTTTATGTGATCACATGTATGATCATCCTGGGTAATCACTACAGAGTATCTGTCTGGCCTGAACAGAGAAGAGTTTGTGAATGATTACTTTGTCATTACTTTGTCATTAATTAAGATTTTTTTGCATTTATGAATTTGCATAATTATTATCTCCTTCTCCCTCCACAACCAGGCATTTATGTAGGGCACTTACAGCTGACTTATGTCCTGATGAGGCATATATGTAGTTGTTTATAAAAGGAATATTATCTAGTCCCCATGGTTATAACTATGGTTTGAGTGATAAAAGAGGTGTCAATTATTGAACATGCTTTTTGCCTTTGATAATTTTGAAAAAAAAATAACATTTTTGAGCAATTAAGATAAATGTGATGTTTTCACATCATGCATCTTGAAAACTGATGATCAAGAGGATCTATACAAAATCAATTCTAGCTCATGATATGAGCATTGCATATCCCATTGTTGTATACCAGAGTTCCCTGGTGGCAGAAAAAATAATTATCATCAAAGTGATGACCTTAGGTGATCACCTTTAATACCTTAGGTCATCAATAGTGAAAGATCAACCTAACTCATCAATGGTGATCACCTTCATAGAAGCCTATATTTTCAGTGTATTATATGGAACTATATACTACCAGGTATATTTATATAATTAATGTGTGATGCAAAGGGACTACTTTCCACCCGGGTGCATGGATATCTATGACGTCATCATAACATTTCCTCCAGTATATAAGCCCCAACAGTTGAACTAATGGTCAATTGACTTTATATACTCAAGTGGCACACACCACGCTGGATGGTGCTGGAAAATTCTTAAACTTTTTTGGTTTAATTGAGTTGATATGGCACCTATACCTACAGTATGGGTAGGAAAGGGACATCTGGTAGTGGATCCAAATCCAAGACCAAGAAATCTCCTAAAAAAGGAAAAAAAACAAAGCCAATTCTAGGATTTCGAGTGGTGTGAAGGCTACTATGGTTGGACTGGAGCCACCTACCTCAAAAGCTACTGAGGATTTGCTAGATTCAACCGTTGACCAGAACATATTGGACCTGGAGGACCGTACTACCTGTATTGAGCAGCGGTTAGCTGATATTAAGGGTCTATTGGAGAGGCAGGTTCTTAACCAAGGAGCTATGACATAGGTGGGCAGCGAGTCAAAGAGGGACCATGCATGTGGCGATGTTTATCAACAATCTTCCATTGATGCCATATCTAAGTGAAGGGGGCGTGGCAGGCAGAGGTCACCTGATAACCGCGGTCTGCATAGCAACCAGAGGATGAGACGCCATGTTGGATCAAGCTTGTCGAGTCGTTCCAAATCCACTTCTTACCATAGTGTTTCATCAAACTCCTCGTCTTCTATGGATTCAACTACCTCTAGAGCGAGTCGTCGACATAGTCATAAGGATAGAGGTATGTTTGATCAGAAGAATTTCTTGAAAACGGGTGAGAAACTTGATAGCGTTGAGAAATTGTTACTTGTATATGTTAGAATGATGAAACAGCTCATTGAGGAGGAAGAAGATGTGTTCGCTGTGGTAAAACATATAGAGGTATTGGTAGATAAGTCATCTACGAAAATATACACCATCAAAGCATTAGTAGCATATGATTCTTCTGTAAAGTGTAGAGCAAACTCTGATGGAGTAGAAGCTTTCAGTGATGTTAGGAGTGAGGATATTTTGAGGCATTTGTCTTACGATGGGACAGTACAGGCCCAAAAAGCTAGTTTGACCAAGCCTAAAGGTTTCAAGTTGAAACAGTCGACTCGTACTTGTTACGCCTTCAATAGAGCTGAGGGTTGCCGGAAGGATCCATGTAGATATCGTCACATTTGTGAGGTATGTGGTCTGTCAAACCATGGTAAGGACAAGTGTCAGAAGAATAAGAGAGATTAGGATTTTGTACCTAGGCAGGGTCCTATGTTAAAATCTGGAAAGTTGGTGCCTGATTTTAATGTAGTATGTGTGGTAGATCCTCCTGAGCCCCCTCTTTTAATCATTCCGGGTGAGAACAGTAATAATGATAATTCTGAGTCTTGTAATAATAACAAGAATCCTTTTATAACACATAGTAGCCCAGTTCAGGGCGAGGTTGATCCATATTTTACAATAGAGTGTGTAAATAGACCTAGCATCAGGGTCTATGACAGTTGTGTAAATGGTGTATGTAAGTGTGACCATTTTATTTATGGTCAAAAAGCTCAAATTTTACCTTGCAGAGTGGCAAGTTTCCTTAGGCAGTCAGACCTTATCAATATAAACCAGGTAGAATCGGATTTTCTATGGTGTGGATTCACTGAGGGATTTAAAATAGTTGATCCGGAATGTGATACGAGCTATGATTGTAAAAATTACAATTCAATTTTAGAAGGTAGATTCTATAACGAAATATGTGGTATTATTCTGGACGAGTTGTCCCAGGGTTTAATAACTGAAACTGCCTATAAACCTAAGTGTATTCACTCCTTGAGTGGTGTAGAGAAATCTAACGGTAAATTAAGACCTATCACTGATTGTAGTATGCCAGCGGATATTTCTATTAATAACTACATGAGTACAACTTCTAAAAGTTTCTCATATAATTCTATAAATATTGTAACATGTCAGTTAGACAGGAAGTATCAGTGTTTGTGGTCCACATGTTAGTTACCAGCGTTTCAGGTGGAGTTTTGGTGATGGAGACAAGTTCTTTGAAAGTAATCGCTCAACCTTAGCATTAAAGTGTGCTCCGTATATATTTTATAGAATTTCTGATATTTCAACTATTGTAGCCAGATTTTATGGTGTTGGTTATGTTTCATTCATAATATTGAAATATACTCTACATAATATATTAAATCAGAGGACAATAATTTAGCTGACCATTTGTATAGGCTAAATTACAAAGGTGTCCCTAAAAGATGTAGTAATGTTTTGAGTGAATATAACATGTGTTGTTATGATTGCAGATCTGAGGAAGTTGGAGAGGAGAAGGAAAAAATTCTTATATAGGGGTGTGGCTGAAGCTACTCGTAAAACTTGTAGACAACAGTTTAAAAGATATAGGAAATTTTGTAAAAAGTTTAATTTTACCCCTCTTCCTTGTTCTCCTTCTCAAGCTTCGTTATATTGTGTGTATTTGTCTGACAAGATGACACCTATTTCAGTCAGGAATCATTTGTCTGCTGTGTGGTATTACCAAAAGTTAAAAGGTTATGTGGATTATAGAAATAGCTTTGTGGTGAGGAAGACTCTTGGTGGTATAGAGAGAGTGTGTAAATCATCTGGTAATACAACCTACCCTCTGAGTCCTAGTGACATGGTTGAAATAAAGTCTAGGCTTGATTTGGAATCCATTGAAGATGTAGTATTTTGGTCTGTGATATTGTTATGTTACCATGGTGTGTTCAGGATAGGACATGTGGTTGAATCTCCTCATAACTTTTTGCGTGAAAATGGTAAGGTTTCAACGGATTGTATAGAAGTTAAAGTGAACTCATCTAAAACAGACTAGTTTGGTAAGGATTCTTATGTAGTGTATCTCAAGAAGGATGATAGTTCGGACTTATGTCCAGCTAGGTATATAAAAAAAAATGTAAAAGCCTGTAAGTACAGCAGGTGTCTGTTCTCCATCAATGCCAGACCATTGCAGTATCATTATGTGAATACGAGATTAAAATCTATTGCAATACAGTGTGGTATATCTCAGAATGTTTCAACTCCTTCTCTTAGGCATGGTAGCGCAACTTTATTAAAAAAAAAAGCAGGTCTGAGTGTTCAGGATATTGAGACAAGCCAATTGGAAATCTAATGTAATATATAATTATTTACATGAATCAAAGGACAGTTTATTGGCTTTGGATGTAATGATTTAATGTGGAATGTTTTAGCATTGTGTAGCACTATTTATTATACTACAGGTATACTCGATCAATACATTAATTATGGAACTATATATACTACCAGGTATATTTATATAATTAATGTGTGATGCGAAGGGACTACTTACCACCCAGGCGCATGGATATCTATGACGTCATCATAACATTTCCTCTAGTATATAAACCCCAACAGTTGAACTAACGATCAATTGGCTTCATATACTCGAGCGGCACACACCACGCTGGGTGGTGCCGGAAAATTTTTAAAATTTTATTTATTGTATTATTATTATATTTGTGATATATGTGATTTATTGTCTCATAAATTATTGGATTATTGTATTATATTGTGATATGTGATATTTATTGTCTTATAAATAAAGCCATGTATAGAATTGATATTGACAACATCAGTTCTCACTAAACACATTGAATCAAAGGACAGTTTATTGGCTTTGGATGTAATGATTTAATGTGGAATGTTTTAGCATTGTGTTTGGCGGTTGTTTGGCATGTATAGAATTGATATTGACAAAGTTAGTTCTCACCAAACACATTGTCTCCTCCTTATTCCACATATATTAATATGTTATTTATTATCAACGGTACAATACTATTTATTATACTACTGGTACACTCGATCAATACATTAACTTATATATATATATATAATTTTATATATATATATATATATATATATATATATATATATATATATATATTCCTCAATAACTGTACATGTATAGGCCTATGGTTTGGAGAAGACGAATGGTTAACCATAATCTGTACTTATAAGGGATCCAGAGGGTTGATGGATAAAGAAAACAAATGAAAAAATAACCATTGGAGAAGTCCCAAATACAGATATCAGTCTGAGACATGCTGTACATATGACAATCAGAAATGAACATTTACAAAGCCAATGAGGCAGACAGGGTACAACAAACAGCAGGCTGTAACAGCAATAGTGTTACTTCAAATGGAAATAATTCTCATAGAAAGGCTGACTAGCCTCCGACGACCTGTATGATCTGATATGACAGGCTTGATGAATCGGCAGACATTCGAACAAAACATATGGAATAGAAGAAATCGATGTATGTGACTGCCTTGTCTTTATGGGGAATTAAGGACAGTATTCAGATGGTTTGCAATAAAATATGCCTGCCCTAAACTGTATACTGGAAGACTGTGGGAAAGGCGTGCTTGCTGCATAGGTGGCCACAGGGGGGGGGGGAGATATCTCTATAGGGTGATTATAAAGCTATAAGAAACAGCATTACCACATACCCATCAGTTGGAATCTGTGCTGAGGGCATTGGGAAGCTGTACTTGATGTGTTGCTGGGATTTGATTGTGTCACTAACAGCTAAGGTTTCCCATGGGCAGCTGCTGGGTACCACCACCCCTATGCCATGCCATTCTTCCCCGCCATTCATGTAATTATAATACCCCTCACTCACAGAAAATCCGTTTTTCCCTCAACCCATGGGTCGCATTTGTGATACAAGCCTCCACCTATCTTCCGGTATCCCAGGTAAAGGCTATAGAAGCTGAAGGTTTTCATCACTTTATAAATCCCTATGGAGGAAGAATTGTGATGCCACATATATATGGGTCTTGTGGGAGTAATGTAATTCTAAAAGATGGGAGGCTGAAGGGAATATGGTGCGTATTGACAGACTGACGACGTCCTACACAGTTGTGGCATCACAAGATATAGAGGGGGAGAGACTTAAGATGATAGAAACAGAGAGAGAGAGAGAGAGAGAGAGAGAGAGAGAGAGAGAGAGAGAGAGAGAGAGAGAGAGAGAGAGAGAGAGAGTAAGTGAGTAAAAGTTAGAGTAGATATATAGGCAGACACATAGATGGACAGACAATAACTCATCATTTTATTTTCCTTCTGTTACAGAGACCGTGTTCTACGAGTGGAAACACCAACTGACGATGATTGGTTACAGTTGAAATCTGTTTTAACCAAGGAACTTCCCTTACAGGTGGGTCAGGAGAGAATTGGTCTATTATTTCTTCGAGCCATCATATTTCCGATAGTAATTCATTTTATGGGACTACCCCACACGATGCTAGGAATCCCCCAGGGGGAGATTTCCGGCGGGGGAATTCAGGCGGGGAGAATTCCAGGAGGGAAACTTCCTGACACCTCCCACACACAGTTCGAAAGTAATATTTATAACAGGAGCGTAGGCTCCACATTTCAGAACAGTGCATGACTTTCTCCCATTCTTTATCGATTTCATGACAAAATCAGATTAAGGGAATTATAAATAATCAAGTGAAAGAAAACAGAAAAAGAGACAGAAAAAAAAGTTCAGAATCAATTAGCAACAGGAAACCTTAAAGATTGTGGCTGCGTCGTTAAGACCACATGTCAAGCTCACAGAACCTGCTTCACTAAAAAACATTCCTCTATTTTCCAAGTCACAACCAGACCAGCTATCTGTAGTTTTTCACTTTCCCATTAAATTTATTAATAATATTGCCTCTTCTCATATTATATCTTCTCACCACCTTTCCTCTGTTTGATAAGGACATAGATATCTGGAGAGAACCTGAACTTAACAGGAAATCCGCTGACGTCTACGTCAAGGGATACTATGCACCTCGATTCCAGACAGCATTGGTAGAGGGCGCCCTCAACTGGTCCGTCATGATTGATGATATCAGCCGGTAGGTTGTCGATGAGTCTCCTTTACCTTTAAGCTTCTCCTTCATTTGCATATTGGGAATTTCCGTTTGTATTGATTGGTCATATATTCGGATGGACGACCTGTTTGGGCCCCTGTACCTACCCCACACGCATTTCTCCCTATGCCCAAAACATGGATGCGTTCTATTACCTTTTAGAAATCCAACATTTCAAGCTAACTTCCTACGAATTTCTCATCACATACATGTATATGTTCTTACTTCTTATGCTTAAGAGTAGTATGGCTGGGCATAGCTTTAAAGACATCCTTGGGTTCTCATAATTGATATCTACCTCTTCACTAAGGTCATTCGTCTTATCCCTCGCTCGATATGCAATTTGAAAATCCAATCTCCTGTAGATCAGAATCTAAATGGAACGCAGGCTTTATAGCGCAATCACTTTATGGAACTGCCCTATCTCTATGGGAATAATAATCTGTATTATCTGACATCATAGCTATACCATTTGACATCCTGGTGTAATGGGACAGTACATATAGTGATCTCGATGTCGCTACACTCAACTATTAATTGAAGATCTAAAAAGCAGTATCAACATGACAGGTCTATAATAGGTAATTAATTGCTTTTTCTGTCTGGACCCAGATTGGTTATTTTTTGAAAAAAGTGCTATCGTTTCAGCCGCTGCACTTAGTGACTATAGGTTACGTCACTTGCGTTAACAAAAACATGGAAAAGGGTTCTTTTTCAGACATTTCCAATGTCCTAGACATCCAAAACACTCTAAAAATCTCAGTGGATTTTGAAATAAGGGGTCATTTTCAGCTCAAGAAAATCAGTGAATTTCAAAATAAGGATGTTCTTGTTTTTAAAAAATTGAAATCAATGAGGAAAGGAAAGGGTCATTCCTGTTATCATATTCTAGGGTTAGCATGCCAGCGTTTTTCAAAATATGGGCTATTTTGGGGGCGTCAAAAATTATTGTTTTTTTAAAATAAGGGGTATAATTTTAGCCCAAAATCAGGGGATAAGGGGGTACTTTTGAAGGCTGGTAATTCGGGTGACGTACCCTTTTGTTGAAGAGTGCAGGGGCTGGGGATATCGTATACTGAATGTAATAACTCCGTAGAGATTGTGATAGTAGGTTCCTAAATACGAATTTATTTCATATGAAATCCGTAAGTCCTGAACTTTATGTAACCTACCAGGCCTATTATACGTTATTTGTCATATCATAGACTAGCACTTGACACAACCACTAGGCATGGTTATTCTAACTTCTCCATTAAAGAAGCTAAGATCAGACATTATTTAAATCTATATTTGCAAATGTATCGGCTTGAGTTGTAATTAAAGGTTTCTTTTATATTGCATTGAATGTTAGATCACGTTAAATTATTCTAAATATTTCTCTACCGTATTCAAGAGTTAACATTTCTAAATTCCAGACGAAACTACCTAGAACTTCTGGAAAGAGACTAAAGACTATGATCATACAAATATTCCTACAACATGCCCGTGGTTACTGGGTTGGAGCCGCAGTCATTGGATGTAGAGAATTTGTTATTGAGCTGTTATTGCAATTTATGCGTGAGAGTGGGAAAATGATACACAAAAACTGACATGAAAATCACTCTTGCATCCTACTGGTGAGGCCCTCTGCACCAATGTAAAATAGCTCATCACTCTTCCAATTCACTACAAGATTAAGGTATTATTCCTTGGGGCCTCAGTAGAAGAAGTGTCCAAAAATACTATGCCAGGGTGGCGATTCACAAGTTAAGGAATTAAAAGGTATGAATTTCATTTGAAAACGATCAAGTTTGTGTGAAAAAAATCTCTTAATCGTTTTGAGGCAATTCTAAACATGCTGCATTGATTTATACCATGCAAATTTTAAACGATTTCCATGAAAGATTTTCGTTTCAATGAAAGAAATATATTCTTAGCATGAAATGATCATGTCAACCTGGTCATTTCAATGAAAGAATCTCGTTTTAAAGTTATGAATTGACCCCCAGCACTGCTGAACCTCCTCATGCGATCCCCTTGAATGTGACAGACTAAAACCTATGAAGGTATTAAAAGTATTAAAAGTTCTTAATCTCATCTGTAGGGAACTGCATCTATATTGTCATAGAATGTAAAGACAGATGCAGAAGGTTGAGTGAATGAGTGATTATGTAGCGAAAGTCAGACATGTACGCATGAGCAAAGAATATGAGAATACAGGACATGCGTGCGATAACTAGTGCGACTCCTTAAGCCTTGTGTCCACAGGGCGATAGAATTGGTGAGCGACAAAATTGCCGACGACAAAATCACTTTTGTTGTCCATTCCCGATGACAAAACTGACCAATTACGTCGCCCTGTGGACACAAGGCTTCATCCCCACACACGATTGTATTCATTGTATACTTAGGACTAATTAATTATGTGAGTTGATGCCATTTCATTTTGACTCTATTTACCTGACGCAATTCAAGTGGGAGGATCACTTGTATGAAAACACATTGTCATGTTGTAATTCTGAGTTTGATAGAATTACGATCGGGGGACCTCGTTTTATGGTCGGTTAGATCATAGCAGTTGTAGTCTTTGTACTTGATATGAGCGATCAATTAAATTAATACCGCTGTAGTATACATTCTATTCCTAAATCTAGCATCAATCGGCCAGCACTGTATCAGCAAGATCGATGTGCGCACATCAGTCAAAATCGGGGTTATTAATTAATTATCTTGGTTCGCCTCATTGGTTAGATGTGGGTGGTACAAACCATTATTATTAACATGAGAGTTGATAGAAAATGAATGGAATAATGGTGGAGTGGGTAAAATGCCTGCAAGAGAGTCCCTCGATATAATGTGTGAGCAATCACGCCCAAAAGGGACATCCAAGCAGGTGCTCACGGGTGTTCCTTCTACCTTTCTGCTTAGAATATAGAAAGAGGATTGCGCAGTTAAAACCTCGAGTGTGTAATGGGGGGGGGGGGGCAAATAAGTGCCCCGTACAGCAGGAGGTTAATTCAAATGGCCCTGCATGCCATCACTACCCGTGCGATAGTAGCGATTTTTCTGCCTTATTCCTTTCAGCGATGGTAAGGTGAGACTCCCTTCCTTTCTCATAGTCAGCTCTATCTTTTCAGTGGTGTTAGCCTCAGGCCTACACACACTGTGCACAGGAGCAAGAGGTCCACAATGAAAGAATAGCAGTGGAAACACTCCTTCTCACAAGAGTGATTACACAAGCGTCCCCCTTCCCTATATGTGACAAAACTTGGGAAATCATAACATTAGGGAAAAATCCCTTCTTTTAAATTCATGTCTCCAGCTACATTTTGGGACTTTGCATGAAAGAATACTCCAAATAGCTACAGAAATATGACATCTCAAACATGGGATGTCAGCAACATAGAGAAATTCAGACTAATGTGGCATTATGCATAAAAAATGCCATTATTGGAAAAAATAACAATTTTTATACATAATCATCCATAGTTTTGGATCTAGAAGGGATAATTCAGTTGTTTTCAGTTCTGAAAAACTTATGGACAGGTTGATAATATAGAGTATTTTCTTTATTCAAAAAGAAAAAAAAATTATGGCTTCCATGGCAACCGAATGTCAACACAATGTCACGTTCTAAATTCAGCAAAAAAACATTCTTTTTGGGTTCTAAATAGGGTCATTTTAGAATGAAAATACAGTCTTGGCTATAGCATAACCACATTCTTCAGAAAAAGTTGCCCTAGACTTTCTCTTAATTCTTTACTCTTTTGGTCATATCTCCTTGAATATCATACTTCCATCTACAATTCATGGACACTTTTTTACTGTCGGATGGACATTTGTGACCCATCCTAACAAAGTGGTACTGAAGTCGCACATTTAGAAGCCTAGATATGGCCCTTTCAAGTGGTATAGTGTCAAAAATATCAGATTTTTTCAAAATTGATATTTTAGCATTTTTCTTACATATGGGTAGATATCTTGCAGAATCCTTGCTTACTAGATTGAATTTAGGTCCCAAATGCCCAAAAGACATAGATCTAATTTTAATGGTTATATAGAATTACATAGGAATCATATAGGATTCATAGATTATTAAATGTTTAACATGTCAATTATCTCAGTTAAATTATTTTTTAATCGATCCGACTAAATTTTCCTACAGAAGATCTAGAGAGGACCACCTGGTTCAAATATGCAAGTGTTATATACCAAATGAAAGCTCTTGATGAGCTGCAAATGAATATGCCAATAACTAAACATTTTGCATGTGCGACTTCCGAACCATTTTGTAAGGATGGGTCACATTTGCACTTCTACTTTTGGAAGGACAGTTTTTATAAATCTTCAATTCATGAATTTAAATGCATCTTTATGTTTCAAATCAAGCATAGTCATCCCTTGAACAGTTCTAGATAGCATTTGTACCAGTATTCCCCCCACAAGTGCATTGTATACACTCTAATGAGTGTCCACCCCACAGTTAAAGTCCTAATTTTTAGGGTCAGTTTGAGCCAATGGTGTGCCAAGTTGGTGGATGATGAGACTAGAATGGCTGGTTGTTCCTAAAGTAGTCATGCTGAAGTAAATGTAGATTGACTGTAATGAGAATTTGACCAATTTGCAGAGAGCTAGAGAGAAAACAGTGTTTGTGATGGAAATTTTCAATTTTTCACGAAGTGACTTATGTTCATCAGCTCATATCTCAAAAAGTTCTTTGATGACACTTTTCATTTTTGACATTCATAAACAAACATACTGTACTATGTGGTAAACCAAATTAGGACTTTCTAGGGTGTATGTATGTGTGATAAACATATATATATATATATATATATATATATATATATATATATATATATCACTGATTAAAACTGTCAGATGGACACAAAAACTGGTGATTTGCCATCGCATAGCAATAGAAATGGAACCAGTAGGGATAACTGTGTTCACCTAGTGGTTCCATGAAGCCAGAAAATTGTTCTTTTAATGTAACAAAGTTATCAAATGTTATTCTGAGTTTCATTATTTTTGACTCCTCAGGGGCAATTGTACATCCCAAGAAAATCTTGCCCACTACCATCACGGGGGTAGCGATGACAGGACCTTTTGAATTAACCTCCTGAGCACATATTCAAAAGGAGTTCGAATAACCATAATGAAAGTCTCCATCAAGGTTATTGAACGAACCGCCAGTTTCTGAGATCTTTTTGCATAATCAATCTTAATAAGACAAGACGCCTACACTAATTCATAAACAATGCCGAGCGGGTCTGGAGGCTATTTCTTAACAGGGTAAGACCGCACCCTATTAATCGTACAAATATTCCCATAGGAATAGCATTGCCATTTTGCAGTCGTAGTGGTGTGGGCGATGGGCTCCAGACTTGGTCATATATGCATGTGCTCGATCTGTATAAAGGGGTCTTAGTGCAGAGTGCAATAAGAGCCACTTTACCAGTACGTGTCACATGTAAGGAATAATTAGAAATGACATTAGCCAGTGGCCACTTAAAGTTGAAATGATAAGGTTAAACAACATTGAGAACAGGTTCCTACATGTATGTACGTACATTATGATTATAATTCAAAGATGATTGGTGATGGTACTTTCTAGAGACCTACAGAATTTGATCATTAATAATGAAATATAATTTTTGACTTTTAACAATGTAATCATTAACAATGTAATCATTAACAGGTTTTACACAATGAAATGAACGAGCTACATGAACGCGTTTTCTTTCTTTTTTTGCCCTCTCTCTTCATCCCACCCATGCACCTCTCTCTCTCTCTCTCTCTCTCTCTCTCTCTCTCTCTCTCTCTCTCTCTCTCTCTCTCTCTCTCTCTGTGTAATTGTGGATAATTACTGGGTAATGATTTTATCATGCACCACTGGTTTATTTCCCACACGCCACACGCCGCCCATGTTTTATCATTGGAGTTTTCTGACATAATACTGCACATGGTAATGGGACTCCATTTGAATTTTCATCTTCTCCTAATTCTAATGAAAACATGAAAGTGAGCTTATATGCTGGAAAGGCAGCCGTCTGGCTGCTCTCTGATGCAGTGATGGTTGTTACTCTGGAGGATCTTGCGGATAAGCTATAAAGAGAGCACAATGTTGTAAAATTTAATACCTAACTTTTAAAAGTCACGCTCTGTTTCATCCTTCAGCTCCCACTCACCACATTATAGTTAAAAGTTACCTGCATTGTTTGAAAATAGTTTGCATTGTATTAGACTGTGCCTTCCTGTCCGACTCTTGCCTGCTATCACTTCTTGACAATGTCACAAAAGCAGTAGCAAAATTTATTTTGAAAATACAATAAGAATAAGTGTAGTTGCAAATCAGATTGATAATCAAGAACATAATCGAGAGTTTTACCATTCTGACCATATTCAAATAATTTTTATGACATTTTTCTAATTCTCTGTGTTTTCCATAAATATTCCATGTAAATAAAAACAAATTAATCAATTGCTACTTTTTCTCTAAAAGAAATCCTCAAAAATATAAAGCAGATGTACACATGCTTTAAAATGACACAAAACGATATGACATTTTCGGTAGATATTGATTGACACTTTTATAACTTAAATATATGTATTTCCTGCATATCTATAACCCTTAAAAGTCCCTGTCACGAAACGACCATGTTAAGGACGTCCGTTATGCCATATGGGGTCATATGGGGTCATATGAGGCCATATGAAGCCCAAGAAAGTTTTACAGATGTTAGGCCCTAACTTCTTTACTAATCACCCTATGAAAATTCTAATACCCCCCCCCCCTAAATCGATGCCAAGGGAACTAATGGCGCTATTCATTTTGTTCTATTCTAAATGGTTGCTTAGCAATGAGCCCTTTTATCAAAAATATATCAAATAAGTGGCAATGAGGGGAAAACCGTGATTTTACAAGGTATTTTCATGATAATAATTTTTCCGAGAAATAACCATAACTATATGATGTCCTGAATACCTATATTTTCCATTGCAATTGAGAAATAATAAGGATAGACAGATTGATTTTTTACGATTTTTCCACTTTTATTTGTTGCAAACTCATGAGCTTCAGCCTTTTATGCAACACAAAATAAGTCAGGGCTGAAAAGAAAGTGACTGCTGCAGGTGAGACACTTCTAAGGCAAAATCACCTTTTCTCCTATGTGCAACACCCTCATGTGTAACTTAAAAGAAAGTGACTGCTGCAGAGCTGAGGTACTTCTAAGGCCACTCAAAAAAAAACAAAGAAAAAAAAACGCCATCACCGCCCTCGTCAGAAAAAAAAATCATTTGAATTCTCTCTTTTTTTTCTAGAATTTTCAGATGAAATTACATATTGAAAACTCTGAAGGTCTCAAGAATACAACTAGCTATTGGTTAATTAGTTTCCCAATTTTGAAATGCTGATGATGACCATACTTTTAAAGGTATTTTCTGTCTTACCTGTGGATAACGCAATACATAAGATTGGTCCCTTATCAACTGCTTATCAAAAAAGAGAATTAAATTAAATCCTCCCTCGTCCCTTTTTCAACCCCTAGTGGTGAGAAACTAGTTCTTTTGGAATGGCCTTAGATAAAACTACCTACAGTCCCATCTGTTCTATACCTTGCAGGGTATTTTATACTACACACAGTACAATGGAGCTATCTGGTTTGCAATCTTATGTTAATAGCAAATTTCCACATGCAGTGAATGGTCTGTCTAAGGATTGAAGTCGACATTCTACGCATAGACTAGTGGGTAAGCGTAATTTGGGGTCGACGCGTGATTTCAACATCGTTTTAGCCCGGGAATTTAGATTTACTGATGTTATAGACTGTGAGCACATCTTTTATTTGAAAAACGTTATTTCAGAGCCAATTCAACTTTGTCTCTTTTAGGCGTGTGCATCTGGAGAAGCAGGGTTTAGAGAGGTCCAGGAGAGATGTCAGGCGGACCAAATCATCCACTAGCGGACCTGGACAGGCCGTGGTCGGACGGTTTGTTCGGCATCACGTGGTTGGTATTTTAAAGAACGTATCTTGGAAATCATAGTAACGTTCTTTGGTATTCAATCTCTCATCGTCTTAGACATCCGCCGTGAAACACTGCCCACTTGGCAGCAAACGTTTTTTAACGTTAAAAAACGTTTTTATTTGGTTCCTAAGTTTGTAAAATGTTTTTTCAACGTCAAAAAACGTTTTTACATATAATAAAAAAACGTTTTTTGACGTTCTTATAAAACGTTTTTATTTTAGATTAAAATGTTTTTTTACATAAAAGAAATGTAACTAATAAGGTTTTTATTTGGTTGAAAATTCATTGAAAAAAACAGACGTTTCTATTTGGTTAAAAATTGATTGAAAAATGATTAAAAACGTTTTTCTAAAACGTTTTTACCCAAACCAAATAAAAACGTTTGCAAACGTTGAAAAAAGGTTTTTTGCCAAGTGGGTGGATGGTATAAGTTTTGTACCTTTGGATTCTCAGAAGCCTTGTCCAGCAGGTCCAGTTGCATGGTGTGAATGATGGTAAATATACATTAAAAATTCCAATTAGGGTAACCATCTGGAGCTGCTCTTGTGATAAAGCCTCGTGTTCCATTGATTAGGATCCCATAATGGAGATGTGATCCGACTGTCAATATGGATTCTTACAGTGCTTTCTCTCAAAGTTACCTTCGTATTTGAATTAGAATGAACCCTTCGAATATTTAATTGCACCATCCTTTGCCATCAGGAGGCTATTGTGAAAAGATTTGGTACTTATTTTGTCGGAGGTGCTATTCCCAAAATGGAACTGACTGACCCAGGGAATCAATTCCCTGTTGGGTGCCAAAAGGTAGTTGGTCCTAGAAGTGGTTGGGAATTGGTGAATGCCTCCCAACCGAGAACTGTTTCCCGGCTTGTTCCTTCCTCCAATTCCCTGGCCTACCTACTATGGGAAGCATTCAGGTGAAACCAATCCTGGAACCAGTCCCCAACCTTTTGCAATGCAGTCTAATTCAGAGCAAGTCACTACCATTAGAGCAAAGGGTGGGAATTTGTCTTTCTGAGTGGAGAATCAGGGAGAATTGGAAGATGCGTTTAGCTACTGTGAGAATTGAATTCTCAATCTTTTCACAGCAGCCTCCTGTATACAGTCAACCCTCACTTCCTCAACCTTTTGATTCCTCAGACCCCTCATTACCTCAGACAGAGGACTTGCATTTGCCTCTATGTTTTTTCTTATCATAATTATTTGGACTTAAATCGTTAGAAAATTTGCTTCCTTATAGATATTTTCCTTCAAAGGTCATGCCGATATGGACATTTTATGCAAAATGTAACCGATTGTGGTCACATCTCGCTTTTTCCGAAGCCGATCGTAAGTGAGATCAGCATTATAGGGGTTTAGCCTTATTTTGAGGACACAATCAGCTCATATTGCTATCACTCTACACTACTCACCAATTGCTCGACATGTGGAGAAACCCTGGATAGAAACCTCTGAGGGGTATAAGTTTGACATATTTTATACAAAACTAAATGCTATGCCTAAATAACTGTGGATGGCATTCTGTGTAAAATTAGCACTCATGCCTTTGTTCCTCTAGGCTCTATACTGCCCCTCATGTAATATTGCTATCGCTACCTGGTGGTTCATGGCATAACCGATAGAAGCGTTCACTACCCTGAATACTCTATAATATGCATGTGTGACAGGTTTTGATAACATGGAAGGTTCAAAATTTTCTAGTAGGGGAAAAGATTGGGTAACCACGGAAATACATGCCTGAGGGTTGCGAGATGTATTATGTCGAATCCCACGATGAGATCTATCCCTTCAAAGTTATTGCAAATATGGGGGTCTTGCAGATTGAGAGCCTTGCTTCTATTGCAGATTACAAGGGCTATTACACACAATTCCATCTCCCAAATACCACTATAGGTGTTTAAATGGCAACCAAACCCTGCAATACAGACCCCGGGTACAGACTTTATCAGAGATGTAAGCTGATTTCAAATTGCTAGGAAATCCACTTTGATATCCAAACTAGAAACACTGAAAACATTGAAGATCTGAAACTAGTCAGCGGTGACCACTTTAGGTCCTCAAGTTGACGATACCTAAAACTACAACTTTAGGTAGTCAAAATGATGACTTTAGGGCATCATCCTGACGACTCAGGTCATCAGGATGACAATACTGACAGTACAGAGTTATCATATTGATGACTCAGGTCGTCAGGATGACGACCTAAAGTTGTCATTTTGACTACCTAAAGTTGTAGTTTTAGGTATTGTCAACTTGAGGACCTAAAGTGGTCACCGCTGACTAGTTTCGGATCTTCCATGTTTTCAGTGAACTAACTTAGTCAAACACAGTGCACATTACAATTAGACTAATTCAACTCGGTAAATATATACCTTGAACATACTAAGTTGCAGAATATGATAAATGTTTAGAATGTAGAGTGGAGCTTGGGTGGCAAAATGAAATTTTGAAAGGAAGAGGAAATATCTAATCATCTATGTATTGGCTGGAAGCGGGTCTGGAACTGGTTTCTGGTGACATGCACCGATAAGAACTGATAACATGGGACCAGCATGTCCCTGGAAGTGGGTGTTACCCAAAGACAAGATACCCATCATAGTATGTCTTATCAGTGGGGTTTCACTCAATGGTGGACACACAGGACGTCAATACTAAGTCCTATACGGTTCTTTTTATTTGGCTCTCAATCCAAACAATTTCCTTGTAATTATAGCTCCCGATAGCAGTTACATCTCTTGCAATATAGAGGGAGGCACATAAATCGCAACAGGGTGCTCCATTGCAGAAACTTTCCAGGGGATTAATTCAAAACAGTGCTAATTAACCACTGTTTTGAATTAACCTCCTGCATACATTGCATCGTGGTTTTCGACCTTTTAACAAAACTACATTTATCGTCCATCTAGCAACCTTTCGACGTCATGTATTTAGACTATCATTAAACCCATTATCTCGCAGTCCTTGTGCATGTTTCACATGAGGCAACCTGCATACATCTACTTATATATTATGCTTTGTCACTTAGATTGAGGCGTGGCTCAAGAAGATGGCTGCCACATACCCGGATATCACAACATTGTACAACATCGGACAGTCACACGAAGGTCGTGATATGCACGTTTTAAGGGTTGGTTTTAAACAAACCTGCAATTCTTACAAGATATCTTAACCACATATTACTGGTACAAATGGCTGTGCATTCTTTAATTACATTTGCACTCTTTCATTTGTAAAAGGGCCAAGAATGATATTGATCGTTTCTTTTTGCTTAATCCCAGCATTTTCATAATACCCTGACGTTTCATAAGCAAACATCAGGTTTTGGTGTCCTATGAATTAATATTTCAACAACTATTTTAGATTATTATCAATTTTGAACCTTTATCGTTGTTTCTTCCATAGACATAAAAGTTCCTACCACGGAACTGGACATGTCTGACTAGTTCTGTGTTCCTACTATGATATTTTGTATAGGTTGGTACGGGAAGTGGCTACCAGAGGGCAGTGTGGGTGGATGCTGGACTCCATGCACGGGAGTGGGTAGCACCGGCCTCGGCAATCTACCTCATTCACAAGGTGGGTGAATTTGTCAGAGCTTTACACTTTAGAGGTAATTATTGTGGCCTCCTCAAATAATTATACCAAATTACAAAGAAAATTTCATACTTGAAGTCCTTAGATCGAATTTGGGTTATATTATCATGTACAAGGTGACTCAGAATCGTGTTTGCACATAAATTTGTGGTTACAAGTTTAATTTCCCCCTCGGCTGACACTGTCTGTAATTATTTCTGACAGTTGCTAAAAAACTACAAGGCAGACTTAGAGATACGACGCTACGTGACTGAGCTGTCCTGGTATTTCCTGGTTGTTGCCAACCCAGATGGGTATGAATACACGCATACCCAGGTAGGTAAAATTACCTCCATAGATCTAGATTTACACGTCTTTTCTTTCATTATGCTGTCTGGCAATATTGGTAATTCTAGTTTATGTGTATTGACATAAAACTATCAACCAGGTCGGTTTTTTCTTATATTTTTTTCCTGTAAAAAAGAAAACGCCATAAAATAAATCCAAACATGTCAATATTAGGTGTCAAATTAAAGCTCACAGTGTCAGGAATGCAGATGTCCATGAGTCAATAACATCTTCATAATTAAGCGTTTCATTTATCTTTTGATTGTCAAAACTGATTTTATTGCTAAGACATAGAGCCATAGGATCTCGAAATCTTATCAATTGCTTCTGGAAAAAGGGCCTCCCTACAGGTACTATTGCCATGGCTTGGTGAGGAGAAATAGGTTTTTATGTGGTTGACCTTTTCGCTAAGCTATAGAATTGGATTAGAAATTCTTTTACTTTTGGTGGATGGATAGTGCTTCACCACCAGGCGTATATCTCAGGAGGTTAATTCAAAAGGCTCAGCCATCGCTACCTATGAGATGTTAGCGTAGGCACATCTCATACCATCTCATAAGACCTAAAGTGTTACTATCTTAAATTTTCTAGTGGTGTTAGGCCTGTCTGGAATAGCAAGTACTATGCAAGCCTTCATTATTCCAGTTCCATTTCTAATACCACCTGATGTTAGTATGATAAAATAGTGGTTTCCCTTGAGAGCAAGTGCACCTGTGTGGGGGGGGGGGGGACATTCCTTGTCACAAAAGTGAATGCACCTGCTGAGAGTCCGGTGTGGGGGCTGTTGAGGCTACTCATGAGTTAAGTGCACTTGAATGAATTCTCTCTGACTCCTTGAGGGCTCTTGAGTGTACTCATGCGTTAAGGGCATAGTAACGTCATGCTTCCCTTCTCTCTCTTAGTTGGTGCAGGGGAGGGGGGCACTGTACTTCTAAGCAGAACCCCAGTGTAGGGACTCTTGTGAGAGCGAGATTTTCCACTGCTATTTTTTGTCTTCCACTGCTATTTTTTCTCTGTGGACCTGTTGCCACTGTGCACAGTGTGTTCTGCTTGGAATAGAGAAAGCAGGGCTGAGGCTAACAGAGCTCACTAAAAGGTAGCTGGCTATCAGAAAGGAAGGCAGGCTGACCTTACCATCGCAGTAAAGAATAAGGGAGGGAAATCACTAACATCTCATAGGTAGCGATGGCAGAGCCTTTTGAATTAACCTCCAGAACAATTAACGATTTTGCCCCTTTTGACACTTTGTACAATCACAATCGTAAGATTTGTACAATCATGATCGTATAGGTTTCAATTAAATAATGCAAAACCGTACTGATTTTCTCTAAAAAGCCACAGACCATCTGAATAATATAAGCGTTGATTCCACCAAGACAGAATCGTGAACGATTTTGCCATCAGCAATGCATTGGTGATGCATCGGCGATAATTTTGGACCATCGACCAACAATCGGACAGCTATCAGCCAGAAACCGTTCAATAATCACTCAAAACTGTCCCTTCATTTTGCATCGCCAATGCTAAACGATGGTTTACGATAGGTGGCTGATAAAATCAAATCAATTTTGGTTTTATCGGCCACCTATCAGCCTCTATGGATGATTGGCCCGACAATCATGACTGATATTTTTCCCTTGGTGCAAGAGGTCAAAAATTTGATTTCTTTTCACTGAAATCCCTCCTGTCAGTCCGATTCCAGAAATTGGCCCACAACCGGCCCGACATAATCACTGGTTTTGGTGGAATCAACGCTTTAGAATCAGTAGTGCTGTCTTATATTTTGTACGCATATTTGCTTAATCACCTTGTACGATTTGATTTGAACAATATGGTTGGTCATCGTCTAAAGGGCTTACTTCCAACTAGAATCTGAAAGTGTTAGTCGTAGGTCCTTTGGTAGACGTTAATCGTTCTGATCCATATTCCAGGCTGGGCAGATTTTGTATCAAATAACATAGAGCCCAAAATGAGCAGGAGCTGGTTTTAGGATTTTATACTTGGACTTTGCACCTGCATGATTGAGCTAAAAGATTATAATTGTACATGGTTCTGTAAAGCACCTTGCGTCTTCAGACAGATATATAGTTCTCGATGGCCTAAAATGATGATCAAAGATTATGATTCTCATTTACCAGTATCGTTTCTGGAGAAAGAACAGGCGGCCCATGGCTTTCAACTGCACGGGAGTTGATCTAAATAGAAACTTTGGATATATGTGGGGCGGCGGTAAGTAGATGACAGTCTATTAACCCTTCTTTTCTCTCTCTCTATATATATGTACTACTTATAGAAACTGTATGTTTAAACTGACTAATGAGAGAGCATGATTTTGGGGAGTCTAAATGCCATAGTCACCTGGGCCATAAAAGCATCACGTTTCTACGTTGGATAGGGGGTGTGGATGGGGGGTCCCCCATGTCACATGTCAATTTTAAGAAATGGTTATGTCACATGTCACTTAAATCCCCATGTCCCATGTCACCTCTAAGAACCTCTCATGTCACATGTCGATTTTAAGAAATGGTTATGTCACATGTCACTTAAATCCCCATGTCCCATGTCACCTTTAAGAACCTCTCATGTCACATGTCGATTTTAAGAAATTGCCATGTCACCATGTCAAATTTAGTGGTCCACACCCATTGGATAGATACATGTAATTTTATGGTGTTCCTACAGGATATAGACACCCTCCTTCGTCGGGTGTCTATATCCTGTAGAAACCCCATTTAGTTTCTATCCCATACATTGAATACCCCTGAATATCCAAAAGTTTTGCGCCCCCCCCCCCTCGCTGATAAATAATGACCACTCCCTTACACTGCTGAAATGACGGAGACAGTGCGTGTATATATACTCAAACGATAAGGGTTTGTTAACGCACTTTTTCAGCGGACGCCAGCCCCAATCCGTGTAACGTCGTCTACAGAGGCCCGTCGCCCGAGTCGGAACCGGAAGTGAAGAACATGATCCGCTTCCTGTTGCCGCGACGTCGGTCTTTCGTCGTTTACATGTCGCTTCACTCGTACGGACAAAAGCTGTTGGGACGCTGGGCCTACTCCAATGAGACACTACCTGACGACCACCGAGAACAGGTCAGATCATATACATTAACCCCCCCCCCCTTTTTTTTTAAAAAAAAATCTATAATTCTTCATCGCCATTTACTTTCGCATAATATACATGTAGGGAGTGATCATTATTTATCAACAGGGCGGGGGTGCAAAAATGGCCTGTTTGTATGTTATGTCTCCATTATACAGGCAGGTATAGTCAGCCAAGGTTAAAAAAAAGGCCAACGTGCACAGCAGATGGAAATGTGCAGGGAATCGCTTTTCCCAAAGTTATTAACGTCCTCCAATTATTTTATGCATGCACATTTCTGAACGTAACGTTTTCACAACGACACAGTAGAAAGGTGACAAGAAGGCGCTTGATGTATAAGAATTAATGCCCGTTGAGAATTGACCACACAACTTCCCTGTATAGTCCTTTTAAGACCCTCAGGGCCACATTCATATATCATTTGTAAATGAGATTAAGGGAAACGACGTGTTAATGCACTCTGCTGCCCCCAAAGTGTTAACTAGTATGGCTAATTGTCTTTGGGCCCTAGAGGTACACATAACAAAAACGAAATGACATTACCCACTCTACAGTATAAAACCTGTCTATATAAACGTGGACTATGGCATTCTGGGTCAAGACGATTCTCTGTAAGTTTCCTTTTTACGATGTCAGTTTTTCTTTGGCAAGACCCTCATGACTTTGCCAAAGTAACCACTCACCTCTGTAACCAAGGTCTGTGCATAGCAAATAAAGGCACCAGAGGGCAGCACTGTTCCCTTTATTTTCTCACCCTTACTTAGCATATGGATAACACCTACACAGACTAAATCTGGTAACCAGTCCACGCCCATGGGGACGACCTTCCTCTTTGCCCACTTGAAGTCATAGTCAAGCACTGTTATATCCTGTACAAGCCGCGTCTTCTACGCGGGGTACTGCAGTAGTATTTTATGACAACCCCCAACTCCACTTACTGAGAATGTGGATAGGAGAACACCTAACGTTTCATGATTAATCAACATCGTGTCCATTCTCCTTACTTCTTATTGGTTGCAGGACACGCTGGCCCAGCGGTCTGTGAAGGCTATGACCAGACAGCATCAGCGGCGTTATGAAACAGGCACGGCTGCCTCCCTCATGTGTACGTATACAATCAGCCTGTCACCGATACACGATAGCAAGGAGGGTCTTGCCAAAAGAAAACGAGGAAGTATGTCTAGGAATCTTTTCAGAGAGTGCTGAGGAAAATGTGTATGGCCCAAATCGTTTTTATAGTCTTGACATGTACAAATGAAGTACAGTAGGATGTATGAAAAATCTCTTTGGATGTTTCATCTAAATGATTATCCAAACAATCTTTTAGCAACACAAAACAGGCACGTTTTCTTCCTTGGTTCAAGTTTCTTTTTTGGTAAGACCCTTTAGACTTACATTGTACAGGCAAGAGTAAAACGAAGGCATATGATTAAGCTGACGGACACTTACTCATTAACAGTGGGGAAACATGCACAAATGCTTTGCATCAGAGCCATGCATGATTTGTCCTGCGACACAACACACACACACACACACACACAAAGAAGTTGATTGAAGTCTGACAATTGTCTTTATTTCAACAGTTTTTATATCCACACGTAGCACGATTATTGTGACTGAGGCTGTCAGTCAAAGCGTTCCTAGCTTCCCACTGTGTACCCCTTAATACCCACTCCCTCCCTGGGTGGATCACATACCTTATTTCCCTGATTACTGAAGGCCTATAATAAAAGGGGAAGGCTAATATTTGAGATAGGCCTTTGATTTATATACTTAAAAATCACTAGCCATGGAACACTACCTAAAGTTTCCATAATTATTCAATATTTATACAAAATATATATTGGAATAATTCTCAGATTATGGTGATGAATGTCAACTCTGAAATGCATAATTATAAAAAGGGTGTAACGTTAGCTTACAATGTAAAACAAAGAAGTGAAATTATACCCGTCTGTGATATTTCTGAGCAATTTGCTCGCTCTGACCAGGCTTATTTTCGGGGCCTGGCCTTCATTAGACATAGTGGGCCTTTGACCAGGCTGTTAAATGGGACATGCTTATATTCGGGCCTCAGCTTATATCTTTCTTATAATCGATAAAATATGGTACTATTATCCGCCCTGTTACATAATAGGTAAACCCCATACTAGCGGTACACAAAAGTATCACATGTAGACTTATGAAAAGCCTTTGTCGATTCAATACATACAAAAAGAACCTGTATACCACTCGCTCATTACATTTTCAAGTGTGTTCTGCTTTCATATTCAGTGCAAGCATAGTGGTAATTACAGAAGGTAATTATGTTCTTCATAATTCCTAATTTCAGATCCCTACTCTGGAGGCTCAGCTGACTGGGCACAGGGTGCAGCCGGAATCAAATATTCCTATGTGACGGAGCTTCGTGATGAGGGGGTATACGGGTTTCTTCTACCGGAGGAGGAGATCATTCCTACAGGACAAGAAGTGTGGGCTGGTATCCGAGTATTCCTCCGCTATATCACAAATAACCCCTCTGTCCGCACCAGGACGGACCCCCAGGGGATAACCTCTGTACCCCCTGTCCCGCATACCCCACGCCACATTCGCACACCCCTTACTGAATCCTCCGGTGCATCCTCCCGCCCAAATCCCACTTTGAGACACTCCTTGAGCAACTCTTCCGTGAAGAGTCTGCTGGTACTGCATCCATCAGGGAGGGGAGCTGCTCAGAGGTGCTCCAGCTTGCTGGGACCTCTAATCATGATAGCCTGTACGATACCTATCCTTTTACGACTGGGTTATGTATGACATTGGTTATCAATAAACTGATTCACATTTTACAACATCTTTCATGTTTTGTATTGATTGACGTGAGGAACGATGGTACTGAGAGTTCGTCAAATCTGTATACAGCATTTTCAAGATGATACCATGTACGAAGTCTGTAAATTATATAATGTTCATATTGTCAGCTTATCGATCATCAGCAGTAACGAATTTTGACTCCCTTTGGATCTTAATGCAAATGAATGAATAAATAAATAAATAGATAGATAAATAAACACGTTTAAATGGATGAAGGTCAAGGAAACCTGATTCCTATACTCTTCACGGAAACGTCCCCACCTTGGTATTACATATATGATTTGAAATCCTATTGTAATATTTTAGTAACATAATTCTAGGCGATCTCTATGCCCAATGACTTCAAAATGAAATATTACAGATATACAAAATATCTTATAAAGCTGCCCAGATATAGTGGTATCGACCCCCTTCCCCACCCATCGCTACTTATCCCGTATTCAGATGGAATGACCTTTCTATCTAATATAAACAGTACTATATGAAGCCATGATGAAAATACGGCTATCTCTTAAAAAATTAAGAAGTGATCGGTATAAAATAGATGAGTCTCGACCTGCCAGGTGATGGCCTGACTGGTCATTGTTGCCAGAAAAGACACTCGGGCAGTCAGAATTGCCAACCCCATTAATTTTATGGGTGATTTGAGGGTCTGGAGGGTGTTGCTCCTATAGTAAAAGGAAGGCTGGCTAAAAATGCCCTTGTTTCCAGTCCTTTCTTTTCATGTAGCTATAACTTGTCCCTTTTGTTGCTCACAAGTGGACATTCAAGTATGGTGCTCAAAAAGGGGATTGGAGTAGGTGCCTAGTTGGGAGAAGTCAGTCAGTATAATATACTATAGAGTGTGTGACATGAGTAGGTACCTGATAGTGCAGCTCTGTTTTAAAAAAGGCAGGTGACTTTTCAGACTAATGTGGTGAGTGCAAGTTGAATGATGAAGCAGAGCATTACTTCTTTTAAAAAGAGGGTACCTACTGACAGCTATTTTTACCATAGGAGCAACACGCTCCTGTGGTCGTCAAAAATAGGGTAAAGGCACCCTGAGTCAGACAGACACCTAAAGTCGGACACCTTTTGGATTGGATTACATAATCAATCTGATAATTTCAGCTATCACCTTGACTAGACATGAAAAGTAAGCTATCAATCTCTCTAATATTTACAACATTAAAGATTTTCATCCTTTCCTACATGATTTTACAACTGTGCAAACCCAGGGTGTTCTTGTTTTATTTTGATGATAAAGAATGATGAGTAAATGGGAAACTTGGTTTGATTCACCAGTCTCCTGTGTATTGACCTTCATGTCTATAGGAGTTATATACATGTCAATGGTTATATATACATTTTTGCTGATAATTTGACTTGGCAAACCTGAATACATATTCTTGTGTAACCTTCAGCCTGCACCTGTATCCAGACACCAAATACACCCCATCCTGGACACTATTAAATCATGATTTACATCACTTTATGATAAATATTTTCTACTAACCATGCATATTCAAGCTGGGTTTGGTTTAACCAATACCTTACACCTCTTTTTGATAACTACTCCATCTGCATATAAAAGCCATTTTTATCCGAGCCTGCACACTGCCCTGATAGAGATATGAAAAATTACTCATCTGAGAGTACCTGGACAGGAGTTTTGTATTAGCTTGGATTCCCTAGTGTTTTATGTCATATGCCTTGATAGAATATTTCACAAATAGTGACCCATTTTGTCTGTATCAGTTAGATAACATAGTTTCCAACTGTAGGGTCATCTCTGGCATGGGATGTCCGACTTTAGGTGCAATTTGATGTCTTGAAGAGAAAATACATACAGTTCATTTGTTGAGATGCATTTATCAAAATCTCTTCATGGGTATTACTAATCAAGTGTTATGTATTAACTGGTGCCATAGAAAGTGATATTCACAAAATTGTAAGGTTCAACATTAGCCCACCAAATATGGTCACGTCTCAAATGGCCAGGAGCGTCCGAAAAGGGTGCCTCTACCCTACAGGTGTGGTCAGCTTTCAGATTGCTGTCAAATAGTCAATGTTTTTTTTAAATGTACAGTATGCATGTACTGTACATACATGACTGTATGTACTACATAATCTCATAAACTGCCACGAATAAGCCACAATCATGTATGAGCTGCATCCTGACATTGGAAGAATGCTGTAAAAGCCATCTTGGGCTTAAAACTGGTAATTTAGTACTGTTCCATAGTGCAAAATGCCCTCGTATAAACTGCACCCTGAGTTTTCGATTCTCCTATACGACTTGATGAACATTTAGTGTGAGTGTTTGCCGCAAGGCGCTTATACCGTAATGGCCCGTTTAAGCGCCGGGGTCTCAAATAAGCGCCAGTCTCGAATAAGCGCTGGGGTCTAGGGCTACTAAAATCAATCTTAACCACTAAAAACAGTATTCAAATAAACGCCTGTCTCATATAAGCTGGGGGTACACTGGGATTGAAATCTACGTTATGTTACACCATTTGAATTAAACCAAATGTATTAGATAGCATACTTAGTCAAAACCACCAAGGAATGTCAGTCAAAATCAAGCAAGTCAATGCAAGTTGGGCACTTTGACCTAATGGTTTGCCATATTTGACTAAGAAAATCTTGGACACTAAGGCACATGCTTTTGACTAGATATTGTTAGAAAGTTAAATCTTTTGACTAACATCTGAATAAGATTTTGAACATTTTTTTTGTGTCTGCTAATCTCAGGCAGACTCAGGGGTATGTTTCAAAAGGATTAGCTATTTGGCCCTTTAGGATCATTAAGGCTCACAACTGTAAGATTTGTACAACTGTGATTGTAGCTTTCAATTGCACAACACAAAATACCCCAGACTATTTACAAGTATAAACAAGTAGTGCTGTTGTACACTGTGTAGGACTATTTGTACTATCACCTTTTACAATTTGATTTGACCTAGATAGTTGGTGATCGTCTAGAGGTCTTACTTCCTACTAGAATCTGAAAGTGTTGATCGTAGGGTCATTTGGTGACTGTTAATCATTCTGAAACATACCCCAGGGCAATGCCCATATACATGTAGTAGACAATATACATGATGGGTGAAACCCTTTACAAATGAAACCCTTTACACATGTATGTATAATAGACATACGTAAAAAAAAGTAAGTAAGTAAGTTTTACTCCTGCCCTTGGTATAGTGGCCGTGCTCGTGCACATGGAGCTGGGTGCTGATCTCCCTCACAGGCAATTCAGCTATCAGGAGGTGTACCTCACAGAAACAAGTACCATGGGGCTATACAGGTTTCAGGATACATACACAGTGCCCATGGATGCCAGCCTATGGTCGCTTTTGACATTTCTGTCTCCACGTTTTGTCACTGCCCCCTGCTTACTTTCGCACAGTGAGATAAATCTCTGGTGCTCCTCATTTTACCAACCAATGAATGGATGGAGAGCTGAGTCAACTCGGATGGGACTCGAACCGGCGATCTGGCGATCCGTCGGCGAGCGCGCTATCCACTGCGCCACCCCGTCTCTTATAGACATACGTAGATGATATAAATATAAAAGACAATATATATCATATACGAAACACTTTGAAAACACAAGAAATAGTTGTTCCTTTTACCTTATTTTGTGCATTTGTGCCCAGGAATGTGTGCACACCTGAAGAGGATTTACATTGTATTCTGTTATAATACTGTATTTTGGGTATGGCTAATTATTGTGCCCCCCATAATATTTGAGAGGCCCTAGCTTAGGCAGCCTCAGGTACCAAAGGAAATGTCTCTTTGAACTAGTAAATAGTGCCCCATCAAAGCCATAGGAATGAAGGATGAGTGAGTGCTACTGTGACATGAGCATCTCAATGACATATATGTGGAGACATCACACCTCCAGGTGTGAAGGTCATGAAATGAGTAAAAGGAATGAGTAAAAGAGTAGAGGGCATATATATATATATATATATATATATATATATATATATATATATATATAAAGCTAATAGTTCCTTGATATCGGTGCCCTAGGGTCCTACATTCTGTATATACCCGAGCCGCGCAGCGGCGAGTGTATATACAGAATGTATGGCCCGTGGGCACTGATATCAATGACCTATTAGGTTTATACCACTAATTTCTCCATTTTGTATTAATTTCTTACCTGATATCCACAGAATATAGGCACAAGAAGACATTTTGTAAGTGCAAGCGATACGCCCTGGGTCGCTCTGTGCGAAGCCATTGTTCCTTGCCGGGACCTGTACCGCTGTGTTTACACACACTTTTCGTATCGAAACCAACCATGAGATATTAACAGGTACACATCCTTAGATAGTCTAGATGATCCCTCCATACTTATTATGTCCAATATATTCAAAATAAAGAAGAATCCATTGATTTTTCCATCGTAACGAGTCGCAGTCCGACATTGTCAGTGTCTTTTTTAACCGCGGTGTATTGACCTATATCTACATCCGGGCCACTGACACACTTTCATTGGACAAGGAGGCGGGTGGGAATGGCCGGACCGCGACCCGCTTACGATGGAAAAATCATTGGATTCTTACTTATATTGAACAAAATGGAGAAAATTAGCACGCATTCCTCATCTATGGATCGAATACTTCTTGGGATTTTGATATTATAACATGACAAGGTTGGAATCAAGACAAAAACAGAGTGCAAACATAGGACTAGGACCCCAGGTTAGAACTTATTTACTTTCGCATTGGATTTCATCACCATACAGTGTGGCGCTATGGCTAAGGCTTCTGCCTACCTCCACTGAGGCAGGGGTTCAATTCTCCTACAAGTTGGCACGATTTTTCACATTGAAATGATGGCCAGATTGACTTTGTATGTCTGCCACACATTTCCCAAAATATTCTAAGTCCAACTTGACCTCGAAAAAGTATATACCATAATATCCCGCGTATAAGACGTGCCTTATACGCGGGGTTTTAGTTCTACCTGGATCCACAAGGGGGACACCAAGACCTTTCTTTTGATATGTTACACTCCCATATGGCCACATATGCTGCATATAGGGTCCAGTGGGGTCCTGGGGGTCCAAGCAACACATAGCTTCTTGAATTTTGAGAATCCATTCAGTAGAAGAGAAGTTTAAGGTACCAAAAATTATAAAAATGCACATGGGTGGTATATACCTATATAATGCACGGCTGATATGCACATATCGCACAGAAAGTCCCAAAATCGTGGTATATATATATATATATATATATATATATATATATATATATATATATATATATATAGTGGCTTCAGATTGTTGTTCTACCCATAGTTTGGTGGTGAAAGACATAATTCCCGGGAGATTGACCAAACAAATCCAATGACAACCTTATCAGATTACTGCACAAGAAGTTCAACGATGAAGTCACCCTGACACAGGTATGTTCCTATGTATGTCAAGAAAATATAACATTCCGATTGGTAGCTAAGACTTCATCATAAAGTACTTATCATAAAAACACATATATGATAATGATTTCGGACCAGCAGTTTGTTTGTAAGGCCTATAACAAAAATTCCTTTGGGACAGTAAGGTTCGTTTATCATCAAGAGATTTCACTGCAAGGAAAAATGTCATAGGTGATGAAATTACCAAACCTTGGGCAATGCCTCTGGTTTGCATTTAAGATGCGGCTTATACTGGAGAATTATACTAGAAATATGTTCCCTTTTGAAACTGAAAACAAATATATCATGTACCTGACTGAGCAGATACATGACACATGTGTGACTGGTCTGATTTGTTCGCCTGGACAAAATGGGCAGGGTTTGTCTTCTTCTATAATACACAATTGGTAGTATAGAATGTAGATTAGTTTGTCATGGCATCTAGCCTATGTTAGATAATATTGACACGTATACATGTGTATGGCATGCATAATTATTGCGACCCATGTATAATTAGTTGTGTATGGCGTGATAATTTGAACGATCTAGCTCGTATTCTCGTTATATAAAAGGAAATTCATTTCTTACCATATTATTCTGACATTAAATGAAAAATATCAGGTAGGCACAAGTACATGTATATCGATGTCCCTCCTGGAAGGCGATTCATTAAAATCTGACGATATATGTATACAGTCAAACGATGCACATTTGAGAAGGGAAGCTGCTTACAAATTGAACTAATATGCATCTTTGGCACTATTATATGCGCATAATTGACGTTTGAAAATACTGTAGAGATAACAACTATGATTTGAATTAGAGAAGTTTAGAGGGCCCCTGAGATTTTTCTCTTTTCTTTTTTAATGAATCACCATTCAGGAGTCATCAGAAACCGACTTTAACATTTCTCATGACTTGGGGACACTACACATTGCTGGGATAATGCTAGAGTTTGTATCCTATTAGCCTATTTGGCGATTTTCAGGGCTGGGTAACTGTCGCCATGTAGCCAAAATGTAGCGACAATGGCCTTGAATTTGGCGACAAGTACCCTGAGACTTACCCCCAGAGCTTGAGCTTTCCAACAGTGAAAGAATTTTTCAAATATTCCTAATAGAACAAAGTTATAAAGTTATTCCCAGAAGCCATCAGAATGCATGTTTGTACATTGACATTTTCATTTTTTCCCTCAGAAGTTGGACTGTCAAATAACCCCCTAAGTCCTTGTTCATAGTGTAGTGCCTTTCCTAACCCCCATCCCCTCCATCTAATACCAGTCTCTATTACCCCTCCCCCCTGACTCTCCTTAATTGATTGTTTCCCTATTTGACTTTACTGCTATTGGGATGGGAGAGGAGCATCAAGAGGATAGGGTAGTAATGTCTTTGATGGAGAAAGTTGTGCTGTATTGGTTTTATTGACCATTGGTGGTATAATTACCTCACAATGATACCGAGTATTAAGGTTTTTAACTCTGACAGAGTTTAGGGGGTGGGCCAGGCCACTTTAAGACACTTAAAATCAGAGCCAAAAACAGCCAACCATTTTTTTCAAGAAATAATTATGGTACTCCCTTTTAAAGTTAATGCTGATGTCAAATCTAAGTGTATAGAATAGATTACATTTCATAGCACATGCTGGATCAATCATTATTAGTGGCAATTATATTATTTAAGAGATATAAAATTAGAAAAAAAATAGTGTCTCAAAATTTCGTGAAGACTCTTCTGGCACTGCAATGCAAAGCTTATGGGGGTGACATTTGTGGTGACTTATTTTCCCGTGCTTTGTTGACATCTAAATACGTGGAACATTATAATCTGCCCAGAAGTCTATTTCTTGCTTTCTACTATGTTGTTCCTACTCTTTGAACGACGAAATCGTTCAGCCCTACGTTCAAAATCAGACCCTAAGTGCACCTTATAGCTTTGCCTTCACCTCAGGGTGCGTCTTATACTCGGATTGTGGCCTATACTTTGGAGATTAAGATAAGATTTCATTGGGTAGGTAGAAAAGATGGAAGGGAGAGGTTGGCTGAAGGATGAAACGATGACAAGACCAGGTTGTGGAAGGACTAGCAGAATGCATTATTTTAACATGAAGAGTTTCAAAGGTTGAATCACAAACCCATCTCCCAAAGATCCACAAAACTATTCGGAGTGAAGGGTTTATATGGTTTATTTCCTTACTGTCCCCTTCCTTTTACCCAATGTCAAGCAGCCTTGACCTTCTGCTTTCCAATGAGACAATGGGGCTGGGACCACTGTATGTTCAAATGCTGTATCCCAAATCATACTACCCTTACCTCTAACCACATCATTCCCTGAACCCCAGTCACACCATTCATCCAGCTCAGTATCATACAACCATTATCTTCAGTTCCTCCACCTAGGTGTTACCCTGCCCTTGTACCAGTCCCATGACACCACTTTCATCCTACCCTTAGGATCAGTCTTACCATTCCTCCACCTCAGTCTCATCCTGACTATTATGCTAATCCTATCACACCACTCCCCTAACTCACTCTTATTTTGCCTTAATCCCCAGGCTGAATATCTGAAATTTGTAATAAATGAGACTATAATATTATATGGCAGCCTCTAAATTTGGGTCTAGAAATACACCGGAATGCACCAAATGTCCTCTAGAATTCAAAATGTTTCTAGTGTGATGCCCCCAGACCCTCTACCATTGTCGTGTTACCACATTCTCAGAATTCTCTGCGATTCACTTTTGTACATCAACCCATCCTATGTTCAAAATATGTGTCCTCCTTCTTTCTCAGAATCCTGGATCTGCCCCTGAGTAAGGGTTGGGGATGCCAGGAAGAGGCTGGCAGTAGAGGGAAATACTGGGGCTAGGGATGAGGGCAGGATAAGAGTGGCAATGAGTTCCATCATGACTTAACCCTCAGCAGGAGATTCTAGTCCCCCACACCCAATTTGTAGTAAATGATACTAAAGCTGAGGTCTAGACATGCACCAGAATGCACCAAATACCCTAAAAAATTTAGAATTTTCCTGGAGGGATGCCCCCAGACACCCCTACCATAGACATTTGATGCACACACAATTCACTGCCAAATGAATCCCCTCATTCTCAAAATCTTTGAATGGCTACTGTTTATATTTTAGCTCTAAGGTATAAAGCCAAAGATCAGTAAGGAGATTATTAGAGGGGAGGGGGTGGAGGGCCCCCTCATACATTTTACCAAATATTTTGGATCCACCCAGCCCTAAACTTGTGCACCTTCACTGTTTCTCCGGCCGTTGGCTACAGCTGCTTGTACTTTGGCTCCAGGATCTTTAGATTTGCCCAGCCCTGATTTTGTTCATATCTTGATTAGCCAAATTCAAAATTGATTAGCCAAACATTTTTTGCATGTAAAATGAATCAACCTTTAGAATAAAAATATTGATAGGGTAATCTTCCATTCTTGATGTCTTTCATAGCCATGATAGCCCAGGAATGCCAAGTCTTATGAAATGTTTGCAATTGTCACGAATTTATATTTACCTCTTACAACCGTCTACTAATGATTTCAAATTCAATCTTTAGGGATATCTGAAACAAGATAACTGAGTGGATAGGGTCCCATATAATATTATCTACATACATAAACACCTTTAAGCTTTACAATATTGAATGAAATTCTCAAAAAACTCCAAAGAAAATTCAATGTATGTTCCCTCCCTGTCAATTAATATCCTTAGAAAATATAGAACTAATTTTCTTTTCCCACCGGTATGATCAATTGAACAGATGAATCTGAATAGATAAAATTGTAGTCCTGGGCCAGAAAACTAAGATGATTCATGTAATGTAATACCAGATTTGTGCTGTTACTATCTTGCACATAAATTGTTATGATTTTTTATCTTAGAAAATTGTAACAATTACTATTCTGGTTGGAATATCTGTTAGCCAATTTGGCGAATTTCGAGGGTCTGGCATTAGCCAAACTGAGCTTGGGTTCGCCATTGGCGATTTGGCGAGTGGCTAGCATTATCCCTGAATAATTGTACCTTTCAATACATGGAATTCTTTGGACTGTTCTTTTCTGGAACCACCAACGTAAGGCCATGTGACCCTGAAGTGCCTGGTATAGCCGCTGGGGTTATATATGGCACTGAAACAGTTGAAGCGAGGGTTGGGCCAACATTCATGGGTGCTACCTGGGAGGAATTGTGTGTGCCAGTAGACAGAACCAGAGCATCCACATCGGCGAAGTACATGGCGTAAGCCTTGGGAGCAAAGATGCACAGGTGGATGACGGCTGTGTTGATGAGGAGGCAGCTGACGATCTGCACCACCTGGTGCACGGCGTAGTAGGTGGTAAAGTAAGTGGGCAGGAACACCACCCACAGGAACAAAGTGCAAGTGATGCACACAAACAGGTACCAGGATTCATTGAAGTTTTGTGGCAGCTTCCGAACAAGGAAGGCATAGACAGCACACAGGAAGATGATGAGCAGATTGAAGGTCAGAGGAGGCAGGAAACCAGCCAGGGACGTCTCACACAACAGCTCCACCTCTTTTATGATTGGGACACGCATCCGCAGTATGTCTGTTGACGTCATGAAGATCTCTATACCGATCATCAGGCACATCTGCAGGCAAGTAAATGTAGGATTACATCTATAGTTAATGGTGTATTTAGATACATTTCTCTGTTGCAAATATGAATAGAGGGTAAATGACATTAAACACAATGATAACTGATTGTCCATTTCAGTCTCTCTCTCTCTCTCTCTCTCTCTCTCTCTCTCTCTCTCTCTCTCTCTCTCTCTCTCTCTCTCTCTCTCTCCATTTAAATGGGACTTGAAAGGAAAGTAGAATGCCTCCTTCTGTTCATTATATTCAAAATAGTACTTACTTGGATCAGGACTAGGAGTGTGGTCCCCACGACCTGAGAGCGGTTCGATGTGAAAGGAGGATTTGGCATGAATTCCTGTCCTGCCTTGAAGATTCTGTAGATTCGGATCGTCTTCAGCAGCAGTGGGACGAACATGAGGGTTGTAGACATGCTGAAGGCGAGCTTCCTCAGCACGCAGGACACCTTGGATGGGGAGGCCAAGAGGCTGAAGGTGGTGGAGTAGGCAAAGAAAATTCCCGTCAGCAGAACACCTGAGAGCTGAATGCTTGAAGCCTTGATCAACTTGTCCTTACGGTTTCTGATGAACCAGGCAGCTGTAAGAACAGATAGTGCCAAACCAAGAACCGCCAGACAGGCAAAAACGATGGTCATAGGGTCACTCCACTTGAGGAACTGGGGCTCTATCGGTTCGCATACTTTGCCAGTGTTATCATCAGGCCAGGTGAAGGATGGACAAGGTTCACATGCAGTTTGGTTTTCATTAAGGCGGTGGTTAACGGGACAGGAGAGACACTGCCAGCAGCAGGGAGACTCTAGCTGCATGGTGTATTGCTTCTCACCACAAGGCAAACTGCACACTGACATCGGGACGGCCGTTTTCACCCTATCCTCGCCCAGGTAAAGGTTGTCATGTGAGTTGTTCACAAAGGGCCACCTGATATCATTTTCTAATATATCAAATACATGAGCTTGCTTGTCCCAAGTAGCTATTTCTATGAAGAGATTGGCTGAACCATAATGGTATTGCTGAATGGAGAACTTGCCAAGGCGATCGCCATTTTTGTCAAATTCCACAATCCCGTTGCGGCCATGAAAGGAGACATTTCTGAGATGCTTCAGCAATTCACTTCCTTTAATACAGTGCTCTGTACCATTGCCAGTTTGGAAAACCTCTGGACATGAGTTTTCAATTAGACTATGCAGCGCATGTGCGTAGGTAAGAACGGCATCGATATACAAGCTTTGGGCAACATTTTGTACCGCACGATCTTTGATATGCTGATCAAATGAGTTGTTACAGCTTCGGTTTGCGGGTATGTCTTTCCCCCATTTACACTGAAAGTGATATTCCCAGAAGGTCATCACCCAGGGACTCTCTCTGTGTGTTGCAGGGGTGATTTCTCTGACAATTTCTTCAATTTCAGGTGCCTGAGCGATAAAAGGGGTAATCATGAAGGTGCCATCTGCCTGGATCCCATCATCAGAACCTAACATTAGGTCACTGGCCAAATACACGAAATGTCCTCTTAATCCTAGCTCGTCTATGGCATCATACAAGGCAAACCGTTGAATATCTGATATGAACAGAATAACAGCACGAGCCTGGCGATCCCTTTTGAGTTTCCTGGCAACAGCCATTGTTTCTTCCTTCGTGACTATTGTTGGCATCATTTCAAAGACAGGCAAGCAGACTCCTCGTGCACGTGCTAGATTTGCTGTTACTTTAGCAGCATTCTCTCCGTATTTGCTGGCTGTGTAGAGCACAGACACGTAGGTCCAATTGAAGTGGTCTAGGAAGTCAAACATTGCCTCAATCTGAAAGGGAAAAATAGTATTTCGCTTACATACTGATGTGACGTGGTAGAATTTGACCGTTTCTCTCTATATTCTGTGCTCTCGCTAAATGTGGTGTAGGGGCCATCACCAGTACAAATGCACCTGTCCGAGCTGTTCCTGGTACCTAAACTAGGGATATGTATTATAGTCCACTTGCCATCTAGAGGGACCTTGAAGTGAAGGACGTACGATGGGTTATTGGTGATTCTGAACCGTAATACCACCCTGATCACAGAGCCAAATGATGCCAAGCTGATTTTCCAAAATGGCAACCAGGAAAATGATGACATTTAGAAAAGCTTATTTCTTCCTAGCTAATAGGCACAGAATTATACTTTGAACAGCAAATTATATGTTTAAAAGGTGGTATATTCACATTATGATAATATCAATAGGTTTTAGTGCAGCTTCACTTCATTATGATAACAAGGTTGCCCATAAAGACACTGATACCCTGATATGTCTATTCACAATGGCTGTATACTTGTATCATTCCAACTTATTGGGAGTGCCCATGTCAACCCAGGAGGTAGTAGATTGTCCTATGGGCGGACATTGCTGAAGCTGGTTACCAGCGGTTATCACTGAATAGCAGTTATCAGATTGGTATCATGTGCCCCTCTCCCCCCGAAAGGTCCACAGTGAAAAGTTGGGATTGCGTCATTATATTCTGATGATTAATCCCACTAAGTGAGAGTAGTCGGCATGATACATGACTGGTACATTAACAAGTTATACAAAATTGCTTTACTTTCATGTCATAGTGATAATCAGTAGAATAATACATTTGGTCCCCTTAAAGGCATATAGGCAAAGGTTCACGGCTGTGTGGCCTTTTGAGGGTTATCTCTCCTGTACATTTGGTGCCGTTCACTCTCAGCCGCAATTGCAATAATACCCCCTGTAGGTAGACAGTAGAACCAGCTGTAGCTACAGCAGTATCTAGATTTGGTATGTAGTTCCATGCCTACAGTAGCTACAATTGTATAGGAGAATAAAAATGATTCTACTGAATATCTAAGTGGTGGGGCGGACAGTGTATATATCAATGAACAATGAACAGTAATGCAATTCTATGGCTGCTCCTAGACCTATATCTGTGCTCTCATATTAAAATCTAAGTGAGATATTCCTAAAAAAAAAATGCACAATGCCACCTGGGTTGCATTTATTGTTCTATCAGATACACACTGCCACCAAGTGACCCCTGTCTCACGTAGCAGCTGCAAAATAAGCCTAATGGATTTTCTAGTTAGAAGGAATGCTCTGCTATGCATGCTTCTGTAATGGAATAATACTATTTTGAATTTACTAAACACTCAGGTTTGTCCACACTCAGGAGTGGGAGTTGTCGTCTGGTTTTGGAGTTTTTCCTGGAGTGGAGCTTTTTCGACTCTAGAGTGGTAGTTTTATTTTTTGGTCCCTACTGCACCCACTGAGGGAAGTATATTTTTTCAAATCAAAATATATCATAACTAAGGAATGCATATATATCAAAAGGATATTAATCTTTTCATACAAGGATGGTAAGATACCAAAAAAGACACTTGCCATCTAAGACACCATAGACAACAGCATGTAGGCAGTAAATGAGGGCGATATGCTACTGGAGCTAACTCCTCAAGGTGACTCAGCTAAATTATCCCACCTTTAACATGGAAAATAGGACATCTATATGCCTTGACTAAGTGTTCACCTTAATGAACCTTAATCATTTCTTGGTACTTCCATGAACTGTCATGAATAAAAGATGAAAAATTGCTATAAACTATACCAGGTACTTACCAGCATGCTGTCTGGGGGCACCAGGCGGGAGAAGAAGGGGAACTGTGCTTTGTCACTGAGTTCATCACTGGTAGCCTGTGTGGACAACACGGGGATCTCATACAACCCTAGGAGTGGGGCAACCAGGTGGCTCTCAGGGCTACTGGGCGGGTCCACCACCCCTACCACTTTACTCCACACAGGACCAGAGCCACACATCTCAAAGCCATCCCCTTCATGCTGTGTTCTGGCAGGACATTGTCCTCCTCCAGCGTCCTCCGCGGCCGGTGGGGGTACAAAGAGTTGGGCCTTGGCCAGGGCCGCTAGCTCGCTCCAGCAGGTATCATGAATGGTGTAGCCCAGGGTGATGTTAGGCAACAGGTCTTGCCGCTTGTTGACCTCCTCCAGGGTGTGACGAAAGGCTTCGTAGTACTGGAGGGAGATGTAGGCGTAGGGGTAGATAGTGGATGTGTCACAAAGTTGACCCTCGTATCCAGGATAGAGGAATCCCGTCAGGAGGCCCAGGTTGATGTCTCCAGGGCGGGATAGGCAGGTGTGGGGTACAGCAGGTAGATCACGCACAGCGCTAGTGCCCGACAAGAGGGATGCAACCAGAAAAGTGAGCAACAGGTGCTCCGCCCCAGCCATGCCTCTGGTCCCCAAGACTTTGGTTGACTCACCAAACCATTAAGAAATGGAGAAATGAAACGAATAATAAAAATGTCCAAAGGCATTAACAATGACTTCCTTCTAATTCTAACGAGTCGGCATATATGAATTGGTGCTGCGGTCCTCCTGAGTACCAGGTCACATGGAGCTGACTGTCTCAGAACGCCTGGAATGATGAGAGGTGCCAAAGGTGCGACAGCGTCTATCTGCAGAGGTTGGTGGGACTGCTGTGTGGAGACAGGTAAATCTCACCTGTACCTTCTATAGTAGTAATGCTATACTGCTTATTATATGACCATGCCCACCTGTCTTTATGGTGCATGGGATGGGCTAAGGTTGAATTATCTTTATGCATTTTCACCTGCATAAAAGATAATGCATATGATTTTCTTGATGGTAGTTGGCCCCTACTCCCGGGAAAACCGCCAAGTCCACGTGTGTAGCGATGACCAGGACTGAATAACACCTTTAGATTCGTGCTAATTTTCTCGTAATGATTTAGGATAAATCCTTTAATCAGGCAATATAAATCCTCTATAAAATGGCAAATAATGGGTTTCTTCCATTTTGTGTGACCATGTCCAATCATTTCTACGCGCATTGTATCGTTATCACTGAGAGCAACAGGTGCATTACATAGAGTTCTGTGGACGGGTTCCAACCGCATCAAAAGGTATCAAACCATGCAATCTGTTTGTCAGTGGGCTCTCTTAGGGTTTTGGCCGTAGTGACCAAATAGCTGGCTAAATATCCACCAGAGCAGTGACTCAATAAGGGGTGCTTGTATGGTAGCCCTCTATCTGAATAATTAGTGGGTAGTCTTAGCTGCTGCCCTCTGCACTCCCTCTATATATATATATATATATATATATATATATATATATATATATATATATATATATATATGTAGAGAGAGAGAGAGAGAGAGAGAGAGAGAGAGAGAGAGAGAGAGAGAGAGAGGGAGGGGGGGGGTCAAGATCCAAAAGGTCTTGATCCCAGGCCACCCAAACTTCACCTGATTCTAGAGAGTAGGTATTGACTTGGTTCATATCAAGACAGTATATTGCACGAATAAATCTGAGTGCATGTCCCTTGTCACTGACGCTAAAGGACTAGAGCACACAGCAACTGATTTTATTTTGAGAGTAAAGCATGATTTTTAGTCCTCAAGGCACTCAGTGTACCAGTGTCTCTGACCGGAAGGAGGGGGAACAGGTGTAATCCCTTGACACATCCACTCACCCCCTTCTGGGCATTGCCCACTGGTCACCTAAGCACTGCCTGTATATGAATACAGACCAGCGCCTCGGCGCTGGGATTATGGATGCACAGGAATGAGGGATGGTCTTTATGATAAAGTTTGTTTAACTGAGGGGGGGGGCTGATTTGGGGGAGAGAAGGTACACCTAAACCCACATGACTAATACTTAGGTACTCCCCCAGCCATAAATGACGTGTGCAAAAGTGGCATTATGGGACAAAATGGTATCCTTTTGTCCCATAATGCCACCCCTGAGAGCCTTTATGAAACAAAACTGGCGGTACAAGACAAACAGCCTTAATACAGCAAATGGTTCTTATACAACGAATGGTTCTTATTCAGCATAATGGTTGTTATACAGCAAATGGCCTGTTGTAATTGATGCACAATTAAGTAATTCCCAAAAGGCAATATTTGACAGGTTTGCTGTATAACATCATTCTTTACAAAGAATTATTTGCTGCATAAGAACTATTTGCTGTAATGTCTTGCCACGATAGAACCATAATGTGACCCATCCTGACAAAGTGGTACTGAAGTTGCACATTTAGAAGCCTAGATATTGCCTTTTCAAGTGTTATAGTGTCAAAAATATCAGATTTTTCAAAATTGATATTTTAGCATTTTTCTAACATATGGGTAGATATCTTTCAGAATCCTTGTTCTCTAAACTGACTTTACAGGGGCGTAGGAAGCAAATTTTTATTGAAGGGCCCAGGGGTCTCTGTTGGGGGGCCTGCTATATATTTATATAGGCTTATATAGGGAACCTCCTCATTATTGGGGGGGCAGCCCCCCTGCCCCCCACCTTTGCCTACGCCCCTGCTTTCAGCCCCAGCTGCCTAAACCTTCATGGTGTGTGGTTATTTAGAATTATATAGGATTCATCAATTATTATATATTTTATATGTCAATTATCTCACCTCAAACAATTTTTTAATAGATCCGACTACATTTACCCACAGCTAGAAGATCCCTAGAGAACCACATGGTTCAAATATGCAAGTGTTAGATACCAAATGAAAGCTCTTGATGAGCTGTAAATGATTATACCAATAACTAAATATTTTGTATGTGCGACTTCCGAACCATTTTGTAAGGATGGGTCACATATGTTGTATAAGAACAATTTGCTGTATAAGAACAATTTGCTGTATGAGAACCATTTGTTGTATAAGAGCCATTTGCTGTATAAGAACCATTTGCTATTTGTCTTTAAATGCCAGTTATGTTTCATAAAGATTCCGGTGTACCCTTTTGTCTCATAACGCCACCTTTGTTGCATTAAGGCCCCACAACATCATTATGATGGATACAACAAAGAAACTCAATTATTCAGTGTACTGCATACGACTCAACAGTACTTGACAGTTACTGATACCCCAGTATAATAAATATAAGTTAATGATGTTCGCTTGGGAATAATAATAATAATAAATATTATAATAATAATATGATAATATCACAAGTGGAATAAGGAAAGGAGACAATGGGTTTGGTGAGAATTGACTTGGTCAATAACAATTCTATACATGCCTTTATTAAGACCATAATTGATAATACAATACATAAATACGATATAACAATAAATACAATATATACAATAAAGATACAATACAACAATGTAAATACAATATATACAAGATAATATTAAAAGTTAAATTTTTCGGCACCACCCAGCGTGGTGTATGCCGACCTGAGGAAACTCGCCAACTGACGGTTAATTTGGATCCCGCAGTTTATATAGGTGCTGGATGTTTACGGTGACGTCACACATACCAATGCGCGCCCTGGAGGAAAAGTAGATCCAACCACTGCACATATTAATTATATATATATACACGGGTGTATATAGTCCCATAAGTTAATGATGTTCGCTTGGGAATAATAATAATAATAATAAATATTATAATAATAATATGATAATATCACAAGTGGAATAAGGAAAGGAGACAATGGGTTTGGTGAGAATTGACTTGGTCAATAACAATTCTATACATGCCAAAAACCGCCAAACACAATGGATACACCATTCCACACTATAACATCACATCTAGAGCTAATAAGTCCTGTTTTGAATCATGTAAATAATTATATACCACATTAGATTTCCAATTTGCCCTCTTTTTAATATCATCCACATTTAAACCAGAGTTTTTTAGAAGTGTTGCTCCACCATGTCGGAGTGAATGAGTTGAAACTCTGTGGGAAATATCACATTTTATAGCAATAGCCTTCAACCTGGTATTAATATAATTATAAGTTAACGGTTTGTTACATATATTGAACAATAATCTATTTTTTGAACCCTTACAAATCTTCAGATACCTAGCTGGACAAAGACCAGAATAATCATTCCTCTTCAAATACACCACGTAAGGTTTCCTACCATATTGGTCAGTTTTAGAAGATTTAACATCAATGCGAATACAGTCGACAGATATAGAAACATTTTTTGATTCAAAGTTATGAGGGGAATCGACTACATGACCCACCCTGAACACACCCCGGTAGCACAGTAAGATAGCTGACCAGAAGACTACATCCTCATATACAGACAAATTCAAATTAGATTTGATTTTCAACATATCACTGGGAGTTAAGGGATTTGTTTTAACAGAAGAACATTTATAATTACGTTCAATACCATCCAGTGTCTTTTTTACAATAAAACTACTACTATAATCAGAAAAACCTTCCAATTTTTGATAGTACCACACTGCGGATAAATAATTTCTAACAGATACAGGTTTCATTTTATCCGATAAATATACACTATACAATGAGGCTTGAGAAGGAGAACAAGGTAGGGGACTAAAGTTAAATTTCTTACAAAATTTTTTGTACCTGCCAAACTGGTGTTTGCGAACCTTACGTGTGGACTCAGCCACGCCCCTGTACAAAAACCTTCTCCTTCTCCGCTCTAGCTCCCTCAGATCTGGAAGCATAGCAACACATGTTATAACTAGTTAAAACATTTTCACACTTCAGAGGAACACCTTTGTAATTTAGTCTAGACAAATGGTCTGCTAAAACATTTTCCTCAGATTTAATATATGTTGAATATATTTCAATATTATGTATAAAACATAGCCAAAAAATTTCTCTCAACCAGGACATACACAATTTGTTCCTGGATCTACCAGTGTTCAACATGGCCAAGACCTGCATGTTGTCTGTAATACAATGAACCCTCGTGTTGGAAAACTTCTTCGCCCAGCGCTTAAGACCTACCATTACCGGGTAGAGCTCGTACACATTAATATTCCTGTGGTGAATTTTCAGGTTATCAAGTTTAGGGGCATGAACAAAATGACCCACACAGTCCAACATAGGGTTAGAATCGTCCCAAGTACCATACAAATAATCCTTATCAAACCAGGCTCCAAAGCCCTGTATAGAGGAATCGGAATACATAGGAGTACATTCGTTATCATTCAGAATGATATTTTTACAATTAAAAACCTTGCAAAAATCCTTCCACCATTTCAAGTCTTTGTGTATCTCTTCATTAAGTTTAACCACACCCCTGTTCCTGGCCTTAGCACACAAGTCGAAGACACGACGACTGAAAGTTCTGCCTCCCCTAACTACTTGGGAGCAAAACGACATTAAACCACCAATCTTCTGCAAGGATTTTTTAGATACATACGCCCTACCTATGCAATCATCTATGGCAAGTTTCATTTTTTCCACCTTACTCTGGGGGAGTGATAATTCCATAGTAGTAGAGTCAATATTTATGCCAAGAAAAACACATTTTTTACTAGGCTCAGTTACTTTTTCTGTGGATATTTTGAACCCCATAAATTCCATACACTCGATGAGAATATTTCTTTGACGTCTACATTCTTCCTCAGAATTAGCAATAATTATGAAGTCATCTAAATAATTTACAATCCTTTCAACACCATAGAATTTTGCAACTGAGACAATAAAATCTGATATTCTGTTAAAAATGTATGGAGCACATTTTAAACCAAAGGTTAGGCGGTTACTTTCATAAAATTCCGCACCATTACCAAAATCCCAGCGAAAACCCTGATACTTGATGTGTGGACCGTAAACTCCTATAGACCGGTAAGCTGATTTTAAATCCACCACACTCATGAAGTCGTCTCTATCTAACTGAGCTGTAACCGTGTTAATAGAATTGTATGAAAATGGACTAGAAGTAGTACTCATATAATTATTTATAGAGACTTTATCAGGCATACTGCAATCAGTGATGGGACGAAGCTTACCATTAGATTTTTCCACACCCCCTAGGGAGTGAATACATTTGGGTTTACATTCAGTTCTAGTAACCAGGCCTTGGCTCAACTCCTCCACAATAATGCTACACATCTCGTCATAAAATCTACCTTCCAAAATAGACTTATAGTTTTTACAATCATATGTTGTATCACACCCTGGGTCAATAATTTTGAAACCCTCGGTAAAACCACACCATAGAAAATCAGACTCAATCTGATTGATATTAATAAGGTCTGACTGCCTGAGAAAACTAGCTAGCCGACACGGGAGTATCTGAGCCTTTCTACCATAAATGAAATGCTCACACATACATACCCCATTTACACAACTGTCATAAACCCTGATGCTGGGTCTATTTAAACATTCCACCGTAAAAAGTGGTTCAACCTCGCCCTGTACTGGGCAGCTATGGGAAATAAATAAATTCTTTGACAAATCACAAGAATTATAAATATTTACACTATCATTATTAACATTATCACCCGGAATGATAGAAACGGGAGGCTCAGGAAGATCTACCATACATACTACACTAGAATCAGGCATCAAACTATCAGAACCCAATGTAGGACCTTGCCCAAGTGAATTTTCCTAGTCTTTTTTGTTCTTTTGACACTTGTCTTTACCATGGTTTGACATACTACAAATCTCACAAATATGACGATACCTGCACGGGTCCTCCCTGCAACCCTCGGCCCTGTTGAAAGCATAACAGGTTCGGTTGGATTGTTTTGATTTGAAGGACTTAGGCTTAGACCCACCCGCCTTCTGCGCTTGCACCGTTCCGTCATAAGACAGGTGCCTCAGAATATCTTCACTTTTAACATCGCCAAACGATCCAACACCCTCAAAATTTGCCCTATTCTTGACCGCTGAGTCGTATGCTACGAGAGCTTTTAACGTGTATATTTTAGTAGAGGATTTTTCTACCAGAACTTCAATATGCTTAACCACATCGAACACATCTTCACCCTCCTCTAACAACTGCTTAACCATTCTGACGTTAACGATCAGTAGCTTCTCGATACTGTCCATTTTTTCACCTTTTTTCAAGAAATTTTTCTGGTCAAACGTACCTCTAGACTTCGTAGCATGTCGACGGTTACTCCTTGAGGCATTAGATCCAATAGACACCGATGAATCCGTGGAAACACTACGGTACGAAGACGATCTACTCGAAGATCCAAGATGGCGACGACCTGCCCTGTCGCCGTGGAGACCCCGGTAGTCAGGCGAGCGCTGTCGGCCACGCCCCCGTTGCTTGGTTACCATGTTGACTGTGGAATGTTTATCAACACCACCACGTGCACGACCCGTCTCAGCCTCGCCAGTCGCTGCTGAAGTACTTGCTCGATTAACCGCCTGGTTCTCCAATAAGGACCGGATATCTTCGAGCTGCTGCTCCATACGAGTAGTACGTTCCTCCAGCTCCCCGATATACGTCTGGTCAACAGGCAAATCCAATGAAACCCCAGTAGCAGTTGGGGAAGATGATCCATGACCACCCCCATTGGAATCTACACTGCTCGAAATCCTAGAGTTAGCACTCTTCCTCAGTTTTTTAGGTGACTTCTTGGTCTTAGGCCTTTGTGTGCTGCTAGTTGTTCCTTTCCTACCCATAATGATAGGTTAAATACCGTATTAACTTGGAAAAACGGATAAATTTTTCGGCACCACCCAGCGTGGTGTATGCCGACCTGAGGAAACTCGCCAACTGACGGTTAATTTGGATCCCGCAGTTTATATAGGTGCTGGATGTTTACGGTGACGTCACACATACCAATGCGCGCCCTGGAGGAAAAGTAGATCCAACCACTGCACATATTAATTATATATATATACACGGGTGTATATAGTCCCATAATGATGTGTGTGCAGAGGAAGAGTAATGTTTCGGGATAAAAAACGGTATCAGGCTGTTGGTTTCCTATAGCCAGGAGGGTATCTCAAAAAGATTGGGAACCCAGTTCTCACCGTAACTATTTGATCCTGCAGTTCTCCTACATTTCTCACCCTAAGAACAGACTTCCCTGCTTGACTTCTGCTACAAGTGAACTGCACGGAAATAGGTCGAGTTGCAAAATAAGAGACTGGACCCCTCCTATACCACTCCTATAACTGACTCCCTCTTTACAATACAAGAGGGAATCCACTCCAGAAGGTCAGTGAGTTCAATTTTGGAATTATCACCTCCGACAGGATCAATTCCAAATCTTTTTGAGATACCCTCCTGGCCAGCAATTATATTGGCCCGATTCCGAGGACTGTTGGGTATTGTTGCATTTAGGGGGTCTTGATAAGTTGACTCAGAGGAAATATTTTTGTTTATAATTTGACCATTCAATTTATAACTATACATGAAACTGACCTTAGATGAAGCCTCTTCCGAATCCATCCCATTATATCAGAATTTAGTTGCCATGGAATGAAAATGGAACAAATGCGTTTCCTTTTAGGTTCTTTTGTTGGGGCACAGTCTGTATGTGAGGATAATATCAGTTGCCTATTATAGAATGTAGCTGAATCCAGGGTCCTACTCTGAGGCTCGACTGTCCAAAAACATGCCACAGCTATAATCCATCCCTTGAACTCAACATATACAGCTGTAGAAGGGTAATATTGGGGCATATTTTCATCCAGTTTTTTTTTTTGTTTTATGTTCAATCTAGAAGATGTAGTGCTGTCAGGCCATTATGAAAGTTTGGGTAGCTAGTTAGCAATTGGGGTTGCAGGCAAGAATATAATTTATTCTGTTATCAAGCCACATGCATGTTGCATTTCCCTTCAAAGATATGTTATAACAAAGAGAATGAGATCACACAGCAATTATACACGTGCTGTTGTCTGCCCAAGAAGTGCTTTACTACGTTTGATATAATATTATGGTAAATAGTGCCCTGGATTCTGTTACACAGAGAGAAGAACACTGATCGCTTTGACGCATACTGCACAGGTCACAATTTGTCTCCCACACAGTGGCGGATACAGGGGGGGGCGAACGGGCCTTGCCCCCCCCCAAAAAAAAAAAAAAAAAAAAAAGAGGAAGAAGAAGAGGAAGAGAGAAGAAAGAGGAGAAGGAGAGGGAGACAGAACATGGTGTTACATATACCATTAGAAAGCTTAGATCATAAGGATGCTAACTGTTGGCTTCTTATATAGATGTAATGAAAGCTGATTTTTTTCCAGAATTTTAAAAGACTTATTTCTCTTCTCGAGGGTTAAAATAACCTTCCAGTGACCCCCCCTTCCACACACACACACATACACACCCTGTCCCTCCCAGTATGTCTGGTCCATTACATGTACATGTGACTTGCACTTGTGAGCTGTTACAGCACATCAACGAGGCTGTGTATGAAGTGTGACAATGGGGGGGGGGGTCTGGGTGCATGCCCCCAGGAGAACTTTTTAACAATCTAGAACAGAAATGATGCATTCTGGTGCATTTTAGCCTGCCATATCTCTGATAACCATGCTCATCTCCACCAAATAAAAAGGGAAGTTGATGCACATGAATGCATCTTTCAACTTGTCTGGTCTAATGAGATTCCATTCTGTGTCTTTCTTTTATGGAGGGGGGGAGGGGGTGATCTTGGTATAGTTTTGAGCTGAGGATATTTATGCAACAGAACGCACCATTTGACCTCCAGGATTCCAAAATTTTCCTGGGAATATCCTCAGACCCACCACCTACAATGAGGATTGCATCTCAATGTATGTTTACTTTTAAGGGCCAAGTTGAATATGTATATTGTGGTATGATTGTGAAAATGCAATCAGAAAGCATTGGTTCAATTGTTGAGTTTCACAATTTTCTTTGGGAGAGAAGAGGTGGGAGAGCATACATGTATGTAAATATGGTGTGCCAGAATGCCACAGAATGCACCATTTCAAGTCTTATATTTCAAAATCTTCTTGGGGGGCCAAGCCCCCCCTCAACCCCCAAACTTTTAAATATTTGGGAGTGAAGCTTATTACAAATTTTCCATTCTATGTGGTGTTCAAAAATGCACCAGAATAAAAATTTGTAGAGATCGTCAAGGTGATTTGTTTATATACTGTATGGGAGGACATACATATCACCTTTCCTTCAGGATATTTAACATTAAAACAGATTTCTTATCTAAAATTGTACAGACTTGACACTTAATATGTTCAATTAGAATGCATCAGAATTCACCATTTCAAGTATTAAGCCTTAAAATTTTCTTGGGGGGCATGCCCCCAAACCCCCCTAGTTTGACCGCTGCGCTTCGCTTGCGGTACTCAGGACCATGTAGTATCTCACTACTTTCACTAGGTCTTGGCCCCCCCCCTCTACAGAATCCTGGATCCGCCACTGCCACATGACATGTAGAATGAGGTTGACACTCTCATATTTGGTTTGTCAACTCCACTTGACATGCGTAATGAAGACACGTCACATATTTCTCAGCCGTTCACCTGAGTGCTAGGTAATACTGTGAGACAATTATGTAAGGGTCAAGAGCAGTCAATAACTATGTACCAATGGTTCAATCAAGGCAGGCCTATACTAGAAGGCAGGGGATATCATAGTCCCTCAGGCCTGCAACACTAAGGCACTTTTTCCTAACTACAGAACTTCTACTTGACTGAGGACCTCTATGCAGTCCATAAGACAAGGGCATGGAGGTGCATGGCAATGCAATATGTCTCTCTGTACTGTAGATACTGAGATTATAGATTGTGGGTTAGAATACAGTCCTTTGGTATTTTCACTGACCCACACATAAGGTGTCTAACATCTCCAGTTGAAGTATTCAGGATGGTGGGTGTCTATTTTGTTATTTAATAATAAATGCAAATTTAACAATGAAATAGAATTCACTACCATTCATTGATAGTATTTACAGACCTAAGTGATCTATTCTTCATGAAAACGAAATGACACAGATACATCAAATGTCTCAAGTGTTGGTGGTACTTCTTGGTAGTGATTAATCCTGGTACCAAAATAGTTGTTTTCCCCATCTAGTGGAATATCCTAGAACAATCATGCATGTCAAACCATTACATGTCAAGTGCTTTCGACATAGCCATGACCCTAGTCAACTCACAGATGACGTGGCATTTTAAGACATGTCAAATCATATGAGGATTACTGTGTGCTACAGTTGTCATGGTGACATATGTGCACATGTCCCAGTGACATGTGTTCTCTGTGTCAAATCAAGTTGACATGGGTATACATGTCACTTTGTCAGGAAGACTTTTTTCAGTGTAGGTCTAGACTTTTTAAGATGATAAGATATAATGCTAGATATAGGGAAGGTAAGACAAGATTAACCTGTCCTGAGACATGATTGGGTTTCTAACATTCCCTACAAACATACCTTATAAAGAGTATATCTATCTCCCCTTTCGTGGTAAAATGAAATAGTGTGTGAAATAACAGAGAAAATGTAGTGTGGCCAAGCAATGTACAAGTTATCAACGTTAGAAAAGCACGTTCAATTGGAAAGGCATTGGCGGATCTAGAGGGCCCAACAGGCCCTGTATTCCCATCCCATCTCCACCCTAGAAAGAAGGGAGGGAGAGAGAAGAGAACGGAGAAAATGAGAAAAGAAGGGGAAGACAGGCATTATAACATGGTGTGACAGAGAGTAGATACAAACCTACCATCTAATATGGTATCCCAAAATAACCCAGAATAAATGATCTAAGTCTGAAACATCAAAATTTTTCCCACCCCCTTCCCCCTACAAAATCCTAAAAGTCTATAACATTTTTAGGCATATTTTTCCTATTCTAGCCTATAGTGGTGCCCCCTGGTGGCTAAATCTGGTACTAAATCCCACAGTGTCTGTCATTTCTGCTTGCTGGCTCACAAATGGTGTTATTTATGTGGAACATGCATGAGAAGTCGTTGAATATCCTCTAGGCACTTGTTTTTTATTTATTTTCATATTATGAGGATGTAAGTATTACGGAGCCCCAAAGAGGACATGCCAAAAGAAATATTTTTCACCAGGAAAAATATTCTTGTGGGTACTGAACAATTCTTGTAGATACTGGGTGATTCTTGCGGGTACTGGGTGATTCTTTCAGGTACTGGGTGATTCTAGCGGGTACAGGAACAATTCTTTTGATGCCCAGAAACAATTTTCAAGGTTTTGCAGGTAGAGAAATAATTCTTGCGGATACAGAAACAATTATTGCAGGTACAGAATCAGTTCTGTAAGGTGGAGAAACCATTTTGTTGTGTGCAGGAATTATTCTTGCATCTCCGGGGTCCAGACAATTCTTGCATGTAATCTTCTTAGTGACCATAGAAGGACATCTCTTGAATATTCGGCTATATCATTGTGGGTAATTCTTCAATTTCAAACCAACAAAGTGTAAGAATGTTCCTGTTCCTGCAGGAATCCTTCTATATTAGCAGGAAGGTTCCTGTATCATGCAAAAAAAATCTTTTTTGGTATGTACTTGAAGAATTGTTCAGTATCCGCAAGAATTCTTTGTGCACCTGAGAATGTTCCTGTACCCGCGAGAATGTTCCTGTACCCGCGAGAATGTCCCAGTACCCGCGAGAATGTCCCAGTACCCGCAAGAATGTCCCAGTACCCGCAAGAATGTCCCAGTACCTGCAAGAATGTCCCAGTACCCACAAGAATGTCCCAGTACCCGCAAGAATGTCCCAGTACCCGCAAGAATGTCCCAGTACCCGCAAGAATAATTTTGTAGCAAAAAGAATATTTTTGGTATGTCCTATTAGGGGCTCCGTAGATTTTCGCCACTTGCGGTGCACAAATATCTCTATGGAGTTTCACCTAAATTATTTGAGCTCCCCTCCACAGTGAAGTCTGGCTACGGGCCTGGAATAAGAGAAACAGAGTTCCTGAGCCTTACGCTGGGCATCTGCGGTCTGAATAACTACCATATGTAGTGGGAGAGTAGCGGGAGCGGAATTCAGGGGTAGGTTTCCAGCCTACCTCAGCCTAGGTAAATGGGGATAAGCTACTGATTTCCACACTAGGAGGCGACACCCTCACACCCGTCACGGTTCAATAACGATGAACATGCACACTCACGCATGCATGCACACACGCACATACACATGTAGGGCCATCTGTGGCACCGACGCGCACACAAACACGCGGACAGCCAAAATAAACGTGGCCATCTGATCCATGCATAGACCCCGGCCTAAATGTCTAGACAACTCTGTTGATATTTGCTTCTCACTGGTGGTCTTGTCCTCTTCTTGTCTGTATACACAATAGTCGAAAGACAGGAAACTGGTTTGGAAGAAGCATTTTATTTTACTTCTTTATTTTTCGGTTTATGTGCTTATCTGGGGGCCCTCTCCCCTCTGCCTCACACGTTCGAGACTGGGCCGGCGGAAGACTTCTAATGCAGGGATCACGCGTTCAGCGGGCCTAGACGGGAAACCCGGCGGAGGACGCGACCAACCTTGACTCCCTGCCCCACCACCCCGGGACCCCCCGCCCCCTCACACCTTAAAACTCCATGGTGAAGGGAGGCTCCATGGTGGGTTAACGCCGGCCGGTGCAGTAGGCAGGTGTAACGGTGTGCTGGGGAAGGTGTGCATGAATCCTGAACCCCAAAAACCGGTAGTTACCTGGTGCAGGTAGACTGCACCACATGTGTGGAGGGACAGGGACTGGAGGACAGGGGAGTGGTGAGTGCTGCAGCAGCAGGCCCCCAAACAGGTCAACCCTGAAACACCAACCCATCATATATACTAGCAGTAGGACAAGACCCAGGGGACAAGATCACTACACAGGCTTAGCATACAACCGCCCACTACCCGATCTTCATCACCAACCATTAGCACATCTGCCATCAAATTGCCCCTGGAGGAGTGACCATTGGACACTGGAGGAACCCCACCTAAGCCTCAGCATTCCCATGTTAGCAGTGCAGCATCTGATGCTAAATTGGGTGCTCATTCAACCTTAGACTACTATTCGGAGCATCATATGGATTATCACTAAGTCTAAGATATAACACATAGTACTGTATAGGTACAATATTGGTCCAGCACCTGTGGCCTTATATAGTATACCTGTACATACAGACAATAGAGTATCTACCTGGTGGTAGTGGATCAATGTTGACCAGATGGCACCCTGGAGGTTACCTGACAGCATGGCTTACCTGTTAACGTGGCTGTTGGTGCTCTACTCCTGCACCTCCTGCCATGGAGTGGTACCTTATGGTGAGTCAACCTCTAAATACCAATGGATGCATGCGTATACTAACACCATGTTAAACTGTTAACCTTTTAGCATGTGCCAGACTCTACACCTAAAAAAAAGTATAATGTACTTTTGACATAATAGATGCAGGTTTTGTGAGTTCATCCATGCAAAGTACACAATAGCTGGCATAGGACGATGAAATAAGTCAATAACCAGATAATGATTTAAGGAGGATAGGATATCGACCCTTAATTTAACCTCTTAATCATGTTATACACAATTGAATGATAAACGACTAGCCACATGCTCACATGTGCTTGTATAGCCAAAATAATATGTAGTTGAGGAACACATGAATAAGTAAACATGGTTTAGCTTTTAGAGGATTTTCCCTCTTTCCTTCAGGTGAAGGGAATGTTATCCCCTAAAGTTTTTTTGCGATTTAAGCTTCCATGAACTCAGTTACTATATTCACGTTAACAGACAGCTCTGCGTTATGTGAAGATGTCAATTCCCTTTACTGGTTTATAGGTGCATTTTCTGTCTAGTTCTTTTTGTTGTAGGCGTTGTTGTTATAAAGTGACATGCATGTAGCAATATTATGTCATTATATATTTCCCTTGTACCTTTATATGATATAATGGTCCTTCACATATGCACTAATTGCTTACCGTTAAGACATAATTAACATTATTGTTGTATGCAGAATTATAGTTCTCCTCTTGTGGCATGACACCAATTCTTTCTTTCCATTGTTGTGTGCTCCTAGCATAACACCACCAATTATGTCATAAAAATATTTAGTTCTAGACACATCCATTTTCTTGATAAGTATCCACCACAATTTACATCTGAGTGGAGAGCCAAGAGTCCATAGTTTCGACACTTATTGCATGCAACGGGTAATATAGGTACGACGTCTCACTTCAAATTGCCAAGGAAGAAAAGAGCAAAACCAAATAACTACAGTACACAAGTTTTTAAGTGTCTGCGGTTTTACATGCACCTTATACTTTTTTTGTGATGTTATATAAACGGCAGCTCCCTTTGGTAAGCTTTTATATTCCATGCCTATTGTGAGGCATATCAAGAGCAGACCAACAAAATTCGTGTCTCTTTATAAAAAAAAATACTTTCTGGAGATACCGAGTACAAATCATTTTAGCACTTTAACGGAGTCCCTATTCAAATGTCAAATGAAGTTCATCCTGCTCATTGAGAGATTTTCAATTTCTCATTACATGAATACGTCAGCCGAAGGGTGAGAACGTAACTGCCCTCATCTGTTTGCTTGTGCTGGATTTGTTTTATTTGGTGATCTGAGCTGTAAAAAGTTAATAGTTGCACCTATTTGGCAAGAAGCTACATCTAAAGATATACATCAGTCAGCAAGAAGCAGCACCATCATTGTAACTATATATGTGAAGGCTCTCACCATCCATTGCCAATGATGGCAATAGGAACAGTGAAGGAGAGTGACATTTATATAGAAGATAAATAGGGCATGGTTATGAAGGGGAGAATTCTGTGTAGGTCGAAATGCTTTCGGCGTTATTGTGTAGTATTTCCTACAACCACCCAACTCCCCCCTACTGTTGAATAACTGCACACTATATGTCTTGTCTCCGGAGGCAGTTAGGCACGGCAGACCTACGACCCTTAAAACCAAAGACTGTATTTCCCCCTTTATTGCTTTCCAACATATGCTTGAATGTTCTTATCTATAATAAAGATACACTTTTATTTTATATGATGTACTAGATAGAGGCATTTTTCCACGGGCGAATTAGCAATTTCCCTTCTTTTTAAAATTACTTCATTTGCCCTAGCTTTCATGCATGGGGTGAAAGCCAACAAATTCTATATACAAAAGTCTGCATTTGAAGAAAGCGCTGTATCCAGTTGTGGTCCCTTCCAGTCGTTTCTGATGAGATAAAATACCAATATCATTTATAGAAAGAGAATAAATATATCAATCAATAATATGTGTGTAATAGATATATAATCGGAAACAGGTGCAATGGTGGTGTAGGCCTGTCGGAAATAATGTGGCATTTAATCAGAGATGAGCTCTGGCTAGTAGTTGTCTCACCTGATGGGAAAAGTGCGTCATGTCATGCCAGGACACACGGTTAAGGCTGGGACTGAGCAATGTCCTTACCCCCCCCCTCTCCATCTCATTACAGTTTCCATTAAGATCACCTACTTTACTTTAGCAATAACGGGTCAAGCTATATAACCACAGGGAATCCTAAATTGAACTTCGTGTATATAGACTTTTTAGACCGTGACATTTAAACCAGTGTCTAAGATGTGCCTCTGGGGATTATATCATACCTGTCTGCTTTATCAGAAGAAATGTAGTGTCTTGTCTCCCTAAGATCTGAACTAGGGCTGCTGTATAGTACATCTATTCTCGAGTTTTTTTGTTTTTTTTTTTGGGGGGGGGGGAACTTAGATGTCTGTGATATCACACTCCCTAATAACTTTCCCCTACTATTATCATTGAAGTAGATATTTTTCATTGAAGTAGACATATACCAGGTAGCTGTCTTTGAGACACCTTTTTTTTAATCATGAACTGTAAAGAGAGTGGTACTTGCCGAAAAGGTAATGCATAATAACTCTTTCCAACAGCCCACCACCAACAGTAAGAGAAGTTCCCTTCCCTCTCTGACTCCCTTGGGATATTAACGTTGGGCATTCTCAAAATCTGCCTTCTCCATTCCATAGCCTGAATAGGCGTTCCCATGGTTTCTATACGTGACCAGCAGTGCCTCTGGTGTTTTGTTTTACCTGTTTCCTAGCAACATTCCCAGAGGAGTCCCGGGGCTTTTTAATCATTCATAGCGAAGGTACTCACTTCGCCATGTGGTGTTAGCAGATGAGTCTCATGTTCTGATACACATCCACACACCTGGAGATACATGGGGAATTAAGCACAACACATATGATTCAATTGAAATGACCCTAAAGCAAGTTAGCCTTAGAAATGGCACATTTACACATGTTTAGTGAATACTGAGAAGATTTTTATAAAGGCAAAGGCAGTGATCACATTTGAACAAGATGAGGGGTGGTGAGACCCTCCCCACCTCAAAGGGTGAAAATCCTCCTATCCCACAGAGAACCCCTTGTATATTTGCACACTCGTTCTTTATGTAGGGACATGTACATGGTCAATATTCCTCAATGAAAACATGTGCAATCTATACCCCGATTCCACCGGACAACCAACAATCAAGTCCTTCCATAATCATCACATATGGCGTTCATACCACAACACACACATTCGGGATGAATCAGAATGCATTATGCATTCGCTGACATATAAATGTGTGTATGGTATCCAGTAGGGTGTCATATGTATGAGTCTCCATCCCGCGGCTCCATCCCCAGGTTATATCTTACCAAATGCTTTCCTGTCTCAGTGTCCGTGCCAGAAGTATCTACTGGTAAAAATACCCCTTAAGGAAATGTGTCCCAATTATTCTGGTGATTATTGGATAAGTGATTGTCATGATAAACGATGTCATGTATACGGGCGTTAAACACCAAGTCACTTCTCAGCTGTTTTATGGTCATATAACGTTCATGTCTCAGCTGATCCCATAAGTCACTATTATATTCATGGGGTAATGGTAATGTTGTATCAAATGCCTTAGTAGGTCTGTATACGTCTGCAGGGACTTTGAAAGAAATAATGCTTTCCTTAGTTATATAGATCTAGATGCATACTAGAAGACGTCATTCAGCTATAGGTCTAAGGATAGACCTTTAATCAATGTTTCGACTATTTATGATATGCCCGTGTTATCTACCATTAACCATTGCATCAATTTTGTTTGTTGACCATGAATGATTCATAAGGAGGATATGACCATATAAGGAAATGCACCTAGCGGAAGAGGAAAACGTGAGTGAGGCACTAGGGTAGACTCGTCCCCACCTAACCACAAGACCAGGTTAGATTAGATGTCAGGTAACGTGGACATGCCCCCTTAATCTTCACGCACGACACCGTGTGGTTCTACCCAGCAAAGGGAGATGGCCATTTGAAATCAAGGAGTTCTCTTTTTTCTAAAGCTTAATGAGTTAGTGTATCCCCTATCAAAAGGTACCTGTCTGCATCACTTTAACATGTGATTCAAGAGTTTTCAGGTGATATCAACCTACCCGGTACTTTTTGCGATTAGAGTCACTTTCATATAAAAAGGGGCTTCATATTTTTTTCTCTATCTCCCGGTGGATTTGAATATAATCCAAAATAAAATAAAGACGTTGATATCATTGTGATATAATCTGTTGGATAATAAAATCAGTAATAAAATTATCTATGAATGGGAATTCAACATTAAATATATACCACCCTATTGCATGTGCACATTTATTCTGTTTGCTCATGAATAACAAGACTAGTTTAGAATCTTGTTCCTTAGTCGTGACCCCTTCCCCTCTGTCCATATAACAAATGCTAAACCCGTGAGCAGAGGTCACGACATAATGGCATTATTCTATTGCCAGCGGAACTGTAGGTGTATTTATAAATATCTCCTGACTTTAGATTATCACAATGCTGGCACTATAGGTAAGTGGGGTCAGCGGAATAAAGAGAGGACATGATGTCAGGTGACGTGAGGTGTACCCATCACCCCTTCTAATCCTCCTACAAATGGGACTGTGAACCAGGTACATATTTCGTAGGGAAATACATCCCACCTCCCAGCATTGCACGGGGAAAACTGTTAAATTCACACATTTAAACAGTCATGTTCAAGGATGTAGGACCATCTATACATTTTGGAAAGGGGGGATATACCTTCTAAAATACTGGGCATAGTGAGAGGCCCCTGACATTATAGTATCATAAGGCTAAAATACCAAACCCATTTCCTCTAGATCCAGCCCTATCCTTATAGTAATTATAGTGCTAAGAACAAAGTTGCTCCCGACCCCCTGTTACTAAAGCCTACATTATAATTATGTAGAAAATGTCCATTTGGAAGGTGTTCCTCTAATCCACTTCACAACCTCACGTCCTATTGGACGGTATAGGTCCTTGAGTAGAAGTTCCACCCTCTCACACCCTCTCCAACCTGCCAGACCAGCCGTCCTCACCTGGAGATGGTTCCATCCTTACCTTCTGGCCTTACCGCCTGGCACACCTTTAGTGGTACACTTTGAAGTTTGGAACTGCTCAGAAGGATCAAAGAAACCTCACCCCTATTATGATATACACTGTAAGTGTCTACATGTATAGGGAGATGGCAAGCAAGAAGAGAGTAATAGTATAGGGACAAATAGACCAGGGAGAAAATATTTACTTTAAACTGTTACAACTCATGGTGTGGGTGGAATTGTGTCAGTCTGGGGGTAGTGGGTGTACGTATGTTACCTTTTGTGCTGTAGCAGAAAAAGGTAGATAAAAAGAATTTTGGTGTGGGCCAGAAGTGGTGCAGGTCAAATAGTGCAGAGGGTGTGTAAAGAGTGCGGCTTTGGGATGGGACCTCAGACTTGTAGGGCTGTACAGCTGTAATAGATGTGCCATGCTTAAGAGTGTTTGCCTAGAAGTACAAATGTACTTTGCGTGTTTCATCTAAATATTCTGCCTAAGCTCACGCTTGTGTCAGGTTATACACTTTAGCAGTCTGAAATCCGTGTTCCATACCATAATAATTATAAACACTGCAAATCCCTATAGGGTGTCGCTCACATCTTAGTAGAACCAAGCATCTTATTACAAGGAGCTTTGTCCTGTTTGCTTGGCTGTCTGTACAGGCTATAGGGATCTCCATATAGAATTTCCCGGGGCTACATGATGTGCCTCCTCCGTATATGTAGGCCTCTCTTTTGCAGTACTACTCGTTCAGGTCCCTACAGGAAATGAGAACAAAGGGTAACGCCAAGGATATGTTTGGCCACGACTTGATATTCTACAACCTTAGACCTGGCAGTGGGTGCGTGATATTAGTGCGTGTTAAGGGGGTCGGGAGGGTGTTGCTCCTATAGTAAAAGGAAGAGCTGGCTAAAAGTGCCCTTGTTTCCAGTCCTTTCTTTTCATGTAGCTATAACTTGTCCCTTTTGTTGCTCACAAGTGGACATTCAAGTATGGTGCTCAACAAGGGGATTTGAGTAGGTACCTAGTTGGGAGAAGTCAGTCAGTATAATATACTATAGAGTGTGTGACATGAGTAGGTACCTGATAGTGCAGCTCTCTCTTTTTTTAAACAAGGCAGGCGACTTTTCAGACTAATGTGGTGAGTGCAAGTTGAACGGTGAAGCAGAGCATGACTTCTTTCGAAAAGAGGGTAGCTACTGACAGCTCTTTTTACCATAGGAGCAACACGCTCCTGGTATGCATGTTACATCAGCGACAATCACATGCACGTTCCAACCAAAAAAGGAAAATCACACCCAGCACTACAGCGGTTACATTTTACCGTTTTTTTGTTTTTTTCAACCACGAGTACATGTATACAATAGCCAACCACAACACGTCATTGTGGCACAAACACACAACATGACATTAAAGATTTACCCAGACCCAGAGTTTCAATTAAGTATTTATCACAGCCCAATACTGCAAAAGTTAGATCGTTTAATTGATACCATTTATTTCAGGACTACAAAGTCATGTTTACAGAGAGATGTATGAGTCAGATTCAAACTTTCAATGAATTGAAAATTCCCTATAACAACATAGAATCTATTTAGGGGGAATTTTAAAAATCCGAATTGCTACAATCACCCAATATATGTAGGCCTATTTCAAAGGCTATGAGAGGCTACGGGCAAGTAGCCCTTTGTTATACCCTTGAATATCATATCCTTAAATCCCTATTTATAATTCCGTTCAGATTGCCGAGTTCATTTCATATGTATTTAAAGATAAGAATGCAACAAAAATGTTCTTGCAAAGCTCCCACAAGTTTAGATCGTGAATGGAGGCTCAGGTGTAGGGAGGAGCCTGGGGGAGAGCTGTTTGTTGTTCTTCTTATGTGTTATATAGTGTGCGTGGTGTAAGGTCACTCAGAGCTGACAAAAAGCTCTCCATTGTAGGAAAAAAAAATCTCTGCAGAGCTGTATACTCATGTAGTAGAGAACTGTTGTCTCTCAGTTATGTTGTACACACACAGCAGTGCAGTACATTATAAGGTATACATGCAAGCACTACAGTAGCATGTGCTATATATCCCATTTTGTCTGGAGTATATATAAGAGTAAGTAATCTGACAAAGACTTCAAAGGCATTGTTAAATTGATAACTGTATACTGCCAAGTCATAACTACCGGAACGGGACTATTACTGGCACAGAACCAAGCACCACTCCAGAGTGTCTTGTGAGTCTGCCAAAGGTCCAAACCTTGTATCTTGGAACATTGTTGGATATAATGGGAACCTATCGTTACAGTAACAGCTAAACCAGGCAATATCATATATGTTAGCTAGAGTAAAGGGCAGAAAGGAAATGCTGTTAAGGGGGACTTCAGTACCAAAGCCCCTGAACCAGCAGGTTCGAAAGTATGAATGAAGATTAAGTGATCTGCTTATTAAAGCAAACAGAAAGAATAGGAATAACAAAAGAAAAATATCAATGCTCATGTCATGTTCAGTTTTATTATTCAATATCTGTAGCCAGTTGTAAATTATATGTATATTTCTAGACGTATAGAAGTTAGAACTAGAGAGGGAGACAGACAGACAGAGACAGACAGACACAGACAGAGCGAGGGGGAGAGAGACAGAAAGACTGGCAGAGACAGAGCGAGGGACAGAGAGATGTTCTCCCATGTAGCAAGCCCGCTTAGGGCCAATTCAGTTTTAGCTCAGATAAGCTTCTTCAATGCGGGCAGAACACTATTCATGGTTTTAGGTTGGGCAAATGGTGGGTTTCCAGTCAGGGCCACATTGGGTTGCCCTAATAGGGCAAACTGAACTAAGACTGTTGGGCTCCCAACAGTTTTTGTCCTCAGCAAGTTGTGTGGGCCACATCAGGCTAACTGATTTAGGCACAGAGCAGCTTCAAAATGGGCAAACACTTTGGGGACAGATTGGTTTCAAAGTGGGCACCCCAAATCAGGCATAAATCAGTTCCAAAGATAATTCCCCAGACAGGTCTGAGGATGGGTTTGCACAAGGCATACTGAGCTGGGAGTTCTGAACTTTGACACTAGATGACCCCACTATGTCTGATGTACAGCTTTCCCCCAAAGTCAGTATTGATTTTCTTTAGTATGGTATAACAGAAATAGGCTGATGAATCATATAAATGGAGGCCAAGGGGAGGGGCTAGCACCTGGAGGCTAGCAGAGCATTTTCAGGGTTCAAAATTTTAGAAAATGAGGAAAAAATAGATTTTTTTGTAATATCTATCCTAGATGGCGCCACATGATCAAAGTGGTCAGCCCACTTTCAGCCACACCAAAAACCCATGTTGACCCCGAAATGATAAATTTTGACCAGATGGCGCCATGTGATCAAAGTGGGTAGCCCACTTTCAGCCACACCAAAGACCCATGTTGAACCCAAACCCACTCTGAGACTGTCAATGCCCATATTGCTTAGCCCAGTGTGGCCCACACACCTCACTGAGGACAGAAACTGTCAGCAGCCCATCGGTTAGCCCCTTGCAGCCCACATCTGAAGCCACACCAAATAAAGTGTGGGCCACAGTAGGGCCACACCACCTTTGCTACCTGGGCTAGCTGCATGATAAAACACAGGCACAGACTTCAAAATTACAGTGTAAATTATGATCTATGTATGATGTAGCCCCCCCCCTCTCTCTCTCTCTCTCTCTCTCTCTCTCTCTGACACATTGTCATGCAGCACTGCTTAGTATTCCTTGAGGCTGTTGCAAATAAGCTAAAGAGAGCACTAAGTAGGTACCCTCTCATGTTAAAAAGTTATACTCTGGTTCACCATTCAAGTTGTACTCACCACATAAGATTGAATAGCCACCTGCCTTGTTTAAAAATATTGTGTATTAGAAGCAGGTGCCTTACTGTGTGACTCTTGGTTTGAGTAGCCATCAGCTTCACTGAAATGTACTTGGTACTGACTGATACCGGTATGAGCACTTCTGTGCAACACCAAAAAAAGTCAGGACTGAAAATTAATTGGTGGCTGCAGGTGAGGCACTTCTAAGGAAAAAACTACCCTTCCCCCTATGTGCAACACCCTCCTGTGAAGATCTCATTGGTTTTGTGTATTATATGCAACTGAAAACGATTATAATGATACTCGTCATTACAATCTAGTAAGCACTTCGCAATGTGTACCTCGAATGCATGTACGATATGTCAAAGGTCCTAGAACAATTAGGAGAACATTGTCAGAATATTCTCCTAGCTGATATGATACAGCCGCATAAGATCGCTTGCAGATTCAGCTTATAAATATCATTCCAGTTTAGCAATCGTTCCTGAATCATGGGATTTTGTCCCCACAGATCAGAGAAATTGTCGCGATGTTTCAACTTATCTAAAACAAGACTTATGAAATGAATACAATTTAAACAAGGCTAATTTCAATTCTCAATTGCTCTTGGATCTATTTGCAGAATGTCTAGAATTCCTGCAAAAAAATACGTAATTGGCACAGTCCTCTCACCCTTCGCTTGTATGATTTCTCAGGTGACTTCTCGCCAGAGTATCTGAATAAAAAGGTCAAAAATGATATGTCCTCTGGACCTTATTTCAATAGATTCTATGACAGGTTCAGGCCCCTACGACTTGAGAAGGGCCAAATCTTACCAGGTGATCTAATGACTTTGGGCATAGTGACTAAATAGCTGGCTACATTACGGGGTGATCGTACTGCCTGCTGACTAAATAGCCACCACAGCAGTGACTCAATAAGGGACCATGGTATGACAGCCCTCTATGTGAATAAATAGTTGGTAGTCCTAGCTGCTGGTGTGTGCACCCCTCTGCCCAAAAGTACCTCACCTGTGCTCTTTCCATTGTAATCATACACAAAAAAAAATAATGTTCAAAATCTTAGTCAGATGTTAGTCAAAAAGGCTAACTTTCTAACAATACCTAGTCAAAAGCACGTGCCTAAGTGTCCAAGTTTTTCTTAGTCAAATACGACTAACCATTAGTCAAAGTGCCCAACTTGCCTTGGCTTGCCTGATTTTGACTAAGATTCCTCAGTGGTTTTGACTAAGTATGCAATCTAATAATGGTGAGTGTAAGCTCTGTATAGGATCTACATCCCACAAATAATAATCTCATCATTTAGGAAGCATACATGTGAAATGCCTCACATCATTTTCATTAGAGCCCCGGAGTCAATTACTCTGGGTTTCCCACAAAGAAGCAGATACATCTGTGGATATTTTACTTATCTAGATTCCCACAGAAAAGGTGTAATTATCTGTCTACCTAGTTTATTTAACAAATCATTAAACTATTTGACATATTTTGCCAAGCTTGATGTTATATTGAATTGTGAAAGCCTCAATATTATACAGCGCCTGAAAATCCCCATCATTTTGACATCCATCGAATAGTTTATGGTACACAACCAACAGAAAAATCCTGTTTCAAACCACACTGCCACCTGGTGTGTAAAGGCAATACTATGCCAATATAGCTTAGTCAAATTCACTAAGAGATCTTAGTCAAAGTGACTAAGTGACAGTGACTAAGACAAGTTAGCTTGCCTGAAACTCCCAGCAGATACCTTATTCAAGATTGTGGTTGGAGAGAGAAACTGATATGGGTAGTCAATGTGACTAAAATAAACTAGACATTGTTAGTCACACATTAGTCATATGTACTAACTAAGATTATTTGGGTGTTTTGACTAAGTTAAGTTAGACTGACTAACATGGATTTTTTTCTGTGTATAGGGTAGATTCATCATGAGCCAAGCCTTGCTGTCAAGCATTTTTGTGACTAAAGTTTAAAACTGAATCTTACAATCTCTACTTCTCCCAATAACACTTCAAATGATAAATATAACACAGCAAAAGAGTGCAGGTCATTATCTGAATATACAATGGTGTGTGCATGTATCATATTGACAGCTGTTGTGGATTTTAACTGATAACATGAAACTTATACTATCAGCTATTTTCACCTGAAGTCAACTAAGATTCACTTAAATGTAACCACACGATGGTCCAAGATATATGAAAATGATAAAGATACACAAAAGGCTAAGGTATATGGATGACTCGCCTTACGTAGAGTGAGATTGGTTTAGTGTTAATTTTTAAATGATATGTAATAATAGCAATGTGCTGCTGACGGTGGTAAACTATTCCAGGTTAGCAGGTCGCCCCATGGGCGCCGCCATTACTGGAGCTTGTTACCAGCGAGTTCTACTAATAAGACCTATCAGATGGGTACCAGTGAGCCCCCGAGAGGACCGCAGTGAATTGTTGGGCTTATCTCATTGGCTAATAAATGATCCTGCTATGGCTGTATAGGTATGAGGTCGGAAATGGGTGAATCTACCCTACATACCCTATAGGCTCATGGGTCTTACTATATATAGCATGGAGTACTGCAGTCCTATGCCCTGTCTAAAAATGGAGTACAAGTCAGACTCTATGGGAGGTAAGACAGGTCACTTATGCAATTAGTGGCCCTTATGACTGGGTGCTATAACTTCATAGTGGTGTGTATTGAGTCAGCAGTTGAATAAATAGTAGCTCCTATTTTGAAGCCTGTACTGTAGCTCACTATGTAGTCACTGGTATGGAATCATTTCTTACACCTTTCACTACGATTTGAGGGTGTCCAGTCGTGGAAACTATTGAAATAACGTCCAGACAGGTTAAGTGAATCCTGACCTGCAGATATGATGGAAACCACGTCTTTAATAATTGGTCTGGGTCCCATTTGCAAGCAATATACATTACCAGCAGGGAAATATCAGTAGGCTTTATCGTCGAAAGATAAAGTTCAGTTTCTGTCCCCTTGCAATCCTTGACAATCGAGGAAAATGTACCCTTCTCAAGGATTGTTTCCAAAGTAAACGATTATGAACTTAATTAAGAGGTCGTTATAAGTGTTTTCATTGAAACAACGCTGCTTGGATATGTGGAAATAAACAGATGCGCCTTGACAACTTTTTAGCATTAGCATGTTCAAACTGAATCAGATTGTTTATTGATTAAAGCGTTAACAGCTTCATGCAGCACAGGTACTCTATTTCCGTAGCAAAAAAAAGTGTTTGTAGAAATAATAATAGAATACGTAATATTCACACCCAAGTAGCAGTCTATACAATGTACATGTACAACCAGTACATTCAAAATATATCCACCGCCCTAGCATTAATTAGCATCTCCCTAATAACATACTTCTGTTCTCCTCCAGGATGTCAGCGAAAGCTGGACATCACTTTCATCATGGACCAATCTGAGAGCATCCGTGAGAATGATCCCTACGACAAACCAGACTACAACTGGAACCTCTTCAAGGGCTTCGTCAAGAACGTCACCCAGGGGCTACCAGTGGGGGCCACTGAGACCCATGTGGCTATGGTCAAGTACTCCACAGTAGCTGAGGTCATGTGGGATCTCTCTAAGTACTCCTATGCCTATGACCTTGAGATTGCCATTGACGCCCTAGAGCACCAGGGAGGCAACACAAACACTGCAGAAGCTCTGGAGCATGCCCGGGAGCGTGTCTTTACGTCATCTGGCGGCGACAGACCGGACGCTCGCAACGTCATCGTCATGATGACGGATGGTCTGTCAACAGTCCGCAGTGGTGACGTTTTTGACCAGGCTTTGGCCACAAGGCAGGCCGGTGTAGAAATCTATGTGGTGTCTATAGGCAAATATACAGATGAGGATGAGCTGAGGGGCATTGTAGAGGACTTCAGTAAGAATATTGTGAGCGCCCAGGACTTTGAGCGGCTCGTTGCTATTGAGGAGCTGCTCGTGTATCGGATATGTGGGCTGCCAGACCCTGCGCCAGAGAACAAGCCACCACCTAGTAAGTAGTTATTGGATAAATCTCGATTATGATATTTTATTGAATTTGTAGCTTGTCTAGCCACAATAGCCCCAAGTCTGGGTTATGAGCTAAATATGTTAGAAATATAGATCGGGTAGTTACTAGTATGTATACCAGTAACTACCCGATCTATATTTATTTATATATAAATCTCTTCATGGCATTTTACCATTACTATCATTATCTTTTTCATCGTATGCGATTTGAGCCATGTTATAATAATCAACATCATTTACCGTGTTATTTAAATGTCTACATGTAAGCCAGTCTAAATCTTAAATATGTAACTCCCTATATATATATATATATATATATATATATATATATATATATATATATATATACTTGCTTCAATTCCCTATACCTTCTATAGTTTCCAATTGCGAACATGCCCCTTGATTCGGTACCCTAATCAAGGGTGAAAAAACACGAGATGTACTCTTTCCAAGGAGTGAAGGCAAAAAATGTATCCTTATTAAGGGTGACTATTACAAATATACCCCCATACCCCAAGAAGTTGTCTAAGGTAGATGCTAACGTAAAGTGAAAAAGGGGGTTCTAGACTAAAATGCACTTGAGAATGTTCATTTTTGGTAAGAAATTTACCCCTTTTCCTCCAAAATTGCCCAATAAGCACCCCTAATCAAGGACCATCAAGGGCCTGTGCCCAGGGCCAAAAGAATCGTGTTCGCACATAGTCACCAAATATCAGGAAGTGGCCCCCAATGCACTGAAAAGATGGATCTCTATGAAGGTGATCAGTACAGATGACTTAAGGTCCTCTTTCCATGTTGATGACCCAAGGTAATCATGTTGATCACCTTGGGTCATCAATGTGATGACCCAAGGTAATCATGTTGATCACCTTGGGTCATCACTTTCTGCCACCAGGGGGCCCTAGTATACAATAATGGAAAATACAATACCCACTATGTTGAATATATTGATTCTTATCCCTAATCCACTTGATAATGGGTGTTTATAAGGTAGAAGATGTTAAGAATATCACCACACTTGAATATCAGATGATATAAAAAGAAATTTAGGCAACATTATCAAAGGTACAATCATGTTTAAAGATGGACACCTCTTTTGTAACTGAAACTATAGTTACAACCATGGGTACAAGCTGACATTTGTTATACACATCTAATATGCCTCATTAGGGCATTTATAAGTTAGCAGTAAATGCCCACAATAAATGCTTGGTTGTGGGGAGGAAAGGGGGTAATTATGCAATTGTTGGAAATGATAATCAAAAAGATACTCATTAATGACAAACAATCATTTACATGCTCCCCTCTGATCTGTTCAGACAGGTCATCACATATGATCACCCATGGTGATCACATATGATTAGTTCAAAGATCACCGGGTACTCCCCTGGGGCTCATCAATAAGATGACAAAAAGTCATCACTACAGAGTACCTTTTTAAGCCTTATCTTTTCAGTGTGTCATTCGAATTCAGAAATACCGTCACCTGGGTATGACATCAATCTTTGGATTATTTATATGTGATAAACTGTAGGCAGAATGGATTAGGACCAAAAAAAATACATATGTAGATCTAGATTTGGTTTGCGAGTTGCTGCTATCGATACTTAAATACATTTCACGTGCATATATAGATTGCTACAGAATTACTAGGCTATGGATATGGCCTTTGATACTTTATCCCCCTGCATTGTCTGCTTTGCGGTTTCCCTGGTAGCCTACATTTGATTCATTGATATGTGCACATATCAAATTGCCAGTTTCTAACCCACCACATGTGAGGTATAGCAACACAGGTACATCAGTAGTATAAGATGCTGGTACACCAGGGCAACCCTTTGAGCAATCGGCCTATTTGTTGCACACCTGTAGGCCTATCGGCGTTTGGTACCTGTCAATACAGATCAATGATACATGACCTTACAGAGGCGGATGTAGAGGGGATGCGTCACTCCCTTCATTATTGGGTGGGGCTGACACGTGGAAATTCTAATGGCTATTCCCAATTGTGCTATCATGGTCTGATTGGGTGGGGCAACCATGGAAACCTGACTCAGTGTGCGAGATGAATCTGAAACACATTACTATACACCGTAGTTTTATAACAATCGGACACTGGACGATCGCCTAATTCATTTTGTAAAAGCTGATGGTAAAAATGAATTCTAGCTATGCAACTATGGCTGAGTAAAATGCGTTTGGACTGCTACTGCACACGTAGGTATACCCTGCAATGTATTTCAACAGCCCCTTTAGTGTCATTTTGAATGTATATAAAGACTCTTTTGAAAAAAAGAAGAATTCAAATTTCACTCTTTATAATATATATATATATATATATATATATATATATATATATATATATATATATATATATATATATATATATATATATATATATATATATATATATATATTTATATATATATTTCTTTCAAAAAAGGTTCAAAAAGGGTCACTCCCTTTAAGAAATGGAGTGACATCCTGAGTACTGCTGGCGTACATATAGACCTATAAGCAACTCTTGAAAGTGCATTTCGTGTAGGCTTATAAGACACACCCGGGACATCACCGGATTAAGATTAACCCAGAACTTTAGAGTATGGTGCCCATGGCTCATAATGTCAACCATACTCTCTACTGCGACAATAACGAAGTCATACGATAGGGGAATACATGTATTGTTTTACTGTCAGATATTTTCAGCACGGATGCTTGCCATTCGATACTGGGTATGAGAGAATCCTTTCAGTGTTTAAAAGATCACTTTTTATTATGCGTAGGTCTAAGGGGGCGGAGCTGGTCTACATGTACCTTGGTCTTATAATATTATATGCCGATTTTGTTCATGACACTTTGGAAATGCTGGAGAGGAATCCCAGAACCAGAATGGTAGACATGTGGGTCAGTCGTGCAATATACCATATACGTTAATGTATAGATCAGTGTAGGCTGACAGTATAAAGTTGTATGGTATTGTCCATTCTATATTGTCCTGATATCTTTTCTATTTCTTCAGTGAAGTCTTATATCATTTTGTCATCTCCTCCCGATCTTACCTCCATGTGCCCTTTATAATGGACTACTGGAGCGTGCATCTTCCCATCAGTGAGGATCTTATGAAAGGAATATATATATTTTTGAAATTCCTCATATTCCCCGGACCATTAGGAATACATGGTGAAGTATTTATCTCTATGTATATATCTATAAACTTTCAAATATTATTTTTACCATAACTATTTATTCACATATATATATTAGGTTATATTTCTATGTTATGTGGTAAGTAGCTGTATGGTGTATCCCATTGCATGACCCACGCACGTCAGAGGAATCCATGCAGGTCTCGGTCTCATATTGGGTGTCAGCAAAACCAATTACAGCTCTTTGGCATCTTCGAGTTGGCGTTCTGAGAGAACGCGCAGCAACATTGCTCATGTCCGGTGACAATAGTTTCAGATGTCAGCATTGTTGCTTATAGCTTATTTTCACCAGGATCGGCATCTTTTATTGGCTGAACATTAGGACACCCCGCGGTCTGTGAGTCTGATTCAACGCCCACTGTGACATACAACCTGTAGATCTAACAATGCAAGTCCTTCCAGTTACCTGTGTAAAAGGGGGAGCTTATTCCTTATTGGCATTCTCTGCTGAACGGTCATTGTCCTTCTTACCATCCATTGTCTTATTGATCACATATATACAAAGCTAATTTAGCTGAGAGAGGAAGAGAGACAGAAAGACAGAGAGACAGAGAGAGACAGAGACAGACAGAGACAGACAGAGACAGACAGAGACAGACAGAGTATACAGGAGGGGGCAGAGAAGTATCAGGTAGGAATGAAGGAGACTAAGAGCATATAGGGAGAGGGGAGAAAGTCAAAGAGAGTGCACTCGGGCAAAATAAAGAGGGGAGGGGGAAAGTAGATGAGATGCAGCGTGTAACCTCCCTATAGGGGACCCTTCTCCACTTATTTGAAGGCGATAAAGATCAGCCTCCAGTGACAAAGTTCTAAAATTCATAATTCTCGTAATTTTATTCACTCGTGCAAATTTTAATATGCGTTTGTTAGTATTACTAAAAATGACTTTTATTCAGATAGCTCATTAAGTCAAGAATTGTATACATAACCCTCCATTAACCTGCGTGTACTTTAATCTTTTTTTATCTAGACTGCAGAAGGATGGACCTTGCCTTCATCGTAGACAACTCAGGGTCCATCAGAGATAAGAACAAAGATGGAGATAATTATGACAGACTTAAGGACTTCCTTGCCAACCTGGTTGACCAACTGGACGTTGGTATGGACAAAACTAGAGTAGCAGCTGTCAGGTTTTCTGATGTAGCTGAGTTAGAGTTTCACCTGGATGATTACAATAACAAGGTATAGTTTCCTTTTTGTGATGTCACTACTACTAGGCTAGCAATAGGCTAACTCTGCACCATGGAGGGTGGCGATTTGCAAGATGAAGTATAAATTAGAGGTAGTAGATACAATCTGGCTAATTGAAGATTGACCAACATTTTCTCTTAGTAATTTTCAGGAATGTTAGTTTAATACATAGATAACATTAAGAAAAGATAAAAAAAAAAATAGATCACATGGTCATTCTGACCTTTGGAGGGCATTGATGTTTGGTGGTCTCAATTATAGCTGTCTATGAGAAATTGCATTTTCTACAATGAATTCCACAGAAAAAGAAATCCCCCAACAATTTCTTGGTCAGACCTCAGATTTGCACATCCGAAACCACCATAAACATTTTGGAATCACGTAGTAGCAGGTAACAGGTAAAACTATTACAAATTCCTTAAGTATATGAGTCTATGGCTATGGGTAGATTCCAATTGATCATCATTTAAGTCTAATGCTGACCCTATATACCCTACAGGAAGCTGTTAAGAAGAAGCTGCGTTCCATGACGTTCCGGGGCTCCCACACCAACACGGCTGATGGCATACGTAAGACCCTGACTGACGTATTCATTGAGACGCGTGGCGACAGGCGTGACGTAGCCGACGTCATCATTATCGTCACTGACGGAGAAAGTACACGCGAGAAGAACCTGACTATACCCGAGGCATTCCAGGCAAAGCGTAGGGGGGTACAGGTAATAAACAACTGTTTTTTTTGTTTTTTTTCTTCTTTTCCTTCTGTTTTCCTCTGCCCATTAGATATCCAGTAAAACCTTGGGAGGCCATTAGAAAGCTAATGAGACATCTGCATCCCTAAAACTTTTTCTCAAAAGGTGCAGCTAAAACCTGACACAAGCATTAATCTACCATTTAATCAGGCCAATAGATACGTGTATACAGTGGTCGGTGTCATTGTAGGAGAGATAGACCTTTTACATCAGGATCATTTTCTAACAAGTTCATTTCCCTTAATCTCAATCATCTAAGACCTGCTTGCTTACCCATACCCAGCCTACCTGATTATATTCTTAGTTGTGATACATTTCAAATTACATAACAAGCCTTAGCAACAGAGACACAATACAAAATCCAATTATACCTTATATTGTATATTATATGGATTACAAAGGGGCTTTCAATACAATATCTTTCAACTTAATAATGTAAAAAAATGTTTTGCTCTGTATCCATAGGTGTTTGTTATCGGAGTGACAGATGAGATAAACGAGGAGGAGTTAAGGGATATCGCCAGTGACCCTGACGAGCAGCACTTCTTTGACTCCACAGATATCCGTTATCTTAATTCACTTCTATACAACCTGCTACGAAATGTGTGCTCCTAGTTCACAGTGTAATAGATATATGTAAGGTATGTTAGTATTACCTTGTTCATTTTTCTACTAAATGATTGTTCATTACGATCCATTTCTTGCTATCATATGAACTGTACATTAGGACCTTGACTGTAAAGGTATTCCTAAGGTCTAGTAAGCATGTATGGCCATGTTCACATAGGGAACGTTCAAAAATTAGGCTGGATTATACGCTCTGCGAGGACCCGACTGGCTCGAGAGTCTACAATTATAGGCTACGTCAATGCTTAGAGGGGGGGGGGGCTCTGGGTTCCGGTGACAAGGCTATATATGTATGATGTGTTCCATACAAAAATAGTGACAATGTGGATTGGTCCAGAAAAATGCCATAAAACAGTGACATAATAATTATTGTTAAACGTTCCCGTACATTGAATAAATTGGATACATCGAATAATTTAATAGCTCCCAACTCTGTGCTGCATATTGGTATTTGTTGAATGCAATGGAAGCTTCTCCTCGTGGTGACCCGGCCTTTACACTATTTCAGCATATATACTGACGCAAGACCTGCAGACCGTCTGATGTGACATTAGTACATGAACAGTTAGTTATTTTGGGGAAAACCTGGAAAGATGTGACTTGCAAGTCTAGAATACGCACACATACCAAGTATTTTCGCAGCCAAGTATAATATGTGATTACATTGCATGACATATAATATTATATTTTACATCTACTCACTTTTTATTCTGGCTGATGAGCCATAATGTACTCTAGTTTCCAATGTGATCTTTATTTTGTGTTCACGTTGTCGTCAATTAAGTTAAAGACAAGCGGCCAGTGTCCGCGAAGTCAAAAATCTTACATGAGCCGATTTGGCCGGTGTTAAAGCCCACTACACGGGACATTTTTTCCATTCACCAGCCAATGTTATAAACATTTGTAGTATGTATGAAAAGAACTGGGCACTCAAAAAAAAATACCATTGCGGTTGATTAAGGAAATGGAATTAGGCAATCAATTGTTTAACAGTTTAATGAGTACAGGTTTAATGTTGTAGAATAAGGGAAAATCATGTGTGAAAATGGCATACACTGGACATTTTTGACTTATGCCCAAAATGTCCGGTGTGGCAGGTGTATTTCGCGGACACTGCAAGCCCCTTTAAGTGTGGGAGGTCTTTAATAAACACAGTGCGAACACTTTTCAAAATGAATTATTCCGAGCATGATGCGGGCTCTAAAATGCGGTTCTGTTGAATATGTTTACATGTCGCAGTCAGATATACATAATAATTTTATGCCACTGGTCTTTCTTATATCGAAACTATATAGATATTCGAATGAAATGTCTGTTCTGTGAATGTGCATACAGTATTTTACAAAACATTTATAAAGGAATCATCACAAAGCCCATATTTGTTGTGTATTTAGTATAATGTTATGAATTTCTATAGTATAAAAAGAAATTAGTGCTAACCCGACCGATTTATGCCTGTGGAACCTGCCCTTAACAGCCAAACACTGTCCCTGATCATGATGAATCAAAAGGTTCATATTGTACTGTCTATTTAAGAATGATTGCTGTTATCTCTATACTATGTATATATTTATTGGTGAGAATGTTGCATATTTGTAATCTTACGGTTTTCCTTTGCAATTATTACGGGTCATTGATTTAGTACAATGCCATTCGTATATAAAGTGTTATAATATAGTTTTGTCTTCTTGGTGACATATTTGATTACTTGTTAGTAAAATACTTAAAAGTAATTGCCCGTGATGAAAATTCGTGTAGATATCTGAACGCTACAAAGGAAAATAAACACTAAATTTGTTATTCTATGAGATCAAACTGACCTTCCTCTTATTTTTTTAAATGCATTTACCCCTGAACGAATTATATCTACACCCTTCTTCTGTAAACTGTAATTATATTGATGATTTAGTACAAAAGATGATATGTCTTTACATTGAAAATCCTTTGGGTTACACTCTTTGTGTAGAGAATGATGTCAGAGCTGATGACAATGAACATTTAAAGCCGGCACGAGACCGACAGGCCCTATGTGTTCTAGCGGAAATGTCAGAGCCTTCTCAGAGAAAATCTTGTAGGAGATATCTAAACAGTGCACCATCTGGTGGAACATACTGCAACCATCCATCCCTCAGGAGTATATAGTTGAGACACCAGCGCCAGAAAATGAAAATGTGCTGGTGTTGAGAACAGCACAAGTTTTCACCCTGGAATAGGGGTAATTAGAGGGTGCTGAATGTTCTGTGCATATATCTGTACCTAGGTCGAAACAAGGTGACATGTTAATTCAAAGGTCACAATCTGCATTAGACACTCTCTCACAGGGAGAATAGTCCAATTAGTCAACACTAGGGGGGCTCAGTGTATTACAATGTAGGTATTTCTGCTAATTTGTATTTAGGTTGGACTTTACCTCAAAATGCACTAAAAAAATTCAAAACAATCAGGCTCTCGCATGCTCCCAAAGAATTCTGTTAATTGAACGCATAGTTTGGTGACCTCTAAAAGCAAGATCTGGTTAAAGGCCAAGGTCAAAAGGTCATTTGACTGCTTGAATGAATAGGTCATAATTATATGCATCTAACTACCTACGACTTTGGGGATTCATGGATACATACTTCATCATTGTGCATAGTGTGCATATTCCAAACTCAAACTCGACATATGGCACAAGAAAGGTACGTCGCCAACACAATAGCAGTCATGCTCCTACAGGAAAGTATTATTCAAGCCATGACGAGACCTTCCAGATAGTTATGCCAGGAGAAAATACAATGAGGGGGATAGCTTTAACATTTTCATTACAATAATAGAGCTCGGTGACCTTCTGTATAAATGTATATTTTAAGATGTATATGATAACAGTAGAAACCTGTCCTTTGCCTCGGCTAATGAATAGGTCCACCTGGTACTCTACACTGTAATACCGCGCCAAGCTATTTACAGCACTTTGCTTTATTTTTAGAAAAAAGTAAGAAGTGCTGTCAGTATAAACCTAATGACCCTACAATAAATAGCCCCGTACCCAGTACACGACAGTGTGCTGTATAATTACAATTGGGGCTCATGAGGGCATTTCAGAACTATAGTGAACAAGTAACCAATGGATAACTCATGACGAGTGTGTGTTAGTGAACAAGTAACCAATGGATAACTCTTGACGAGTGTGTGTTAGTGAAGGATAATGACACGAGGCCATAGGCCGAGTGTTATTAGCCTTTGCTAACACACACAAGTCATGAGTTATCCATTGACTACTTATTTTATACACGAAACCAATAAATAATCAATATAATACCAATAAATTCAAGTTGAAAAAAAAAAATATTCCCCCTCCCCGGGACTCGATGCCAGCCATTGTGTGTACACGATCGGTACATACACCTCGTCGCCCGGCAGCGGACAGCGACAGCCCCGGTCTCGGCTTGGCTTGCTTTGAATGCGTCTCGCGGTTATGTTTGTGTATAATACACCTCCTCACCCGGCAGCAGACAGCGACAGGGCACACGGCGAAAAAAGAAGCGTCTCACTGTTATGTTTGTGTATAAAATACACCTCCTAGCCTGGCAGCGGACAGCGACAGCGCACACGGCGAAAAAAGATGCGCCCAGGCCGGGGCTTGATCCATGAACCTCTGATGGCTGAGCGCAAAGCACTAACCGCTAGACCACCGCGTCTCCTCCTTCAGCGGCCGTGTCGGCTTGGATATATTTGAATGCGTCCCGCTGTTATGGTAGAGGTCAGCCCACAGTCGTCGCCTTCCCGGGCTTTGTATCATATCAAGACCTGGTTCGAACCGAGCATTTCTCGTCAGTCCCTGTGGCACACTGCATAGGGAGTTGGACTAAGGACCTGAGACTGCAGGTTCGACCCCTACCATGGCAAAAAAATAGTCTGTTGATTTTAACATGTAACATATGACATGAAAGGACATGAGAGGCATGCAGTTATCCATGGATAACTGCATGGGGTGCGGGTTATCCATGGATAACCGCATGGGGTGCGGGTTATCCATGGATAACCGCACGCCTTCCAAGAGTCATGTTTCAGCACTGAGTAACCCAGAAATCATGGTATAATGAAGGATAATGACATGAGGCCATAGGCCGAGTGTTATTATCCTTTGCTAACACACACGAGTCATGAGTTATCCATTGACTACTTATTTTATACCACGAAACAAATAAATAATCAATAGAATACCAAAAAATTCAATTTGAAAACAAAAATTATTCCCCCTCCCCGGGACTCGATGCCAGCCATTGTGTGTGTACACAGGTACATACACCTCGGTGCCCGGCAGCGGACAGCGACAGCCCCCGTCTCGGCTCAGACAGGCAGCGGCACATGGCTAAAGATTTCAATGCGTCTCGCAGTTATGTTTGTGTTGAATACACCTCATCGCCCGGCAGCGGACAGCTAAAGCTTTGAATGCGTCTCGCGGTTATGTTTGTGTAAAATACACCATGTCGCCAGACAGCGACAGCGCACACAGCGAAAAAAGAGGAGCCCGGAGCGGGGCTCGATCCATGTACACGGTCTATGACGGCTGAGCGCAACGCGCTAACCGCTAGACCACCGCGTCTCCTCCCTCAGCGGCCGTGTTGGCTTGGCTATGTTTAACAGTAGGGAACAAAAATATACGCCTGGACCAGGACTGGTTCCGCCTTCCTCTACTATCTAACCAAGGAAACACATATTGTCTCTCGTCAGTCCCTGTGGCGCAGTGCATAGGGAGTTGGATTTGGGATGTGAGACTGCAGGTTCAATCCCTACCCTGGCCTGGAATATTTTGTGGGTTTTAACATGTAACATATGACATGGAGGGACATGAGAGGCATGCGGTTATCCATGGATAACCACACGGGGTGCAGGTTATTCATGGATAACCGCACACCTTCCAAAATTGAAGTTTCAGCCTATAGGGTGTGCAATATCAACAGTTATTACACGATTTCTGTGACTCAGGGTGCTTTTTCTGGATATCCCAGTTCTGATATTCCTGCATATTGTGCGACCGCTTATGAGCAGATCCCAGGTGGATATCAGCACTCTCTGAGGTGGATATCAGCACTCTCTGAGGTGGATATCAGCACTCCTTGTCCATGTCACATGTCACATGTCACATGTCACATGTTAAAACCCACGAAATTTCCATGGTCAGGGTAGGGCTCGAACCTGCAGTCTCAGATCCCTAATCCAACTCCCTATGCATTGCGCCACAGGGACTGACGAGGTACGCTCGCTTCGAACCACGTCTGGATATATACAAAGCCCTGGAAGGAGACGACTGCGGGCTGACCGCTACCATAACCAAACATAGCCAAGCCAACACGGCTGCTGAAGGAGGACACGCGGTGGTCTAGCGGTTAGCACGTCGCGCTCAGCCGTCAGAGGTACATGGATCGCGCCCCGGTCTGGGCGCATCTTTTTCTCGCCGTGTGCACTGTCGCTGTCCGCTGCCGGGCGCTGAGCTGTGTGTACTATGGCAGGCTTCGCGTCCTGGGGAAGGATTTTTGTTTTCAACTTATTTTTATTGATATTTTATTGATTATTTATTGATTTTTTATTGATTAATCGTGTAATAAACTTAGTAAGGTATGGGCTAACAGGCACCTCATGGCATGTATCGTAGGATATCAAACTCGTGGCCTGCGGCCACTCGTTCGATATCCTACAATACATGCCATTCGGTGCCTGTTAGCCCATACATTACTTAGTTAATATGTGGATGGGAATAGCCACCAAAAAGCACTCTGTAACCAAGAAATCGTGGTATAACTATAGATATCGTTTTGAAATGCCCTGCAGAGTGTATAACTGCTGTGGCAGTGATTTTATTTTTCCTTAAACCAGGGTGGAATATCGTGAAAGAAAACTAGGTGGTTAATCTACAAGTTTGTTTTTTTTGTTGTTGTTTTTTTTCAAAGACACCAGTCGGTAAACAAAGGAAAGTTTTGGAGTATCTGTGGATTAACACGGTAAAAAGTACGCCCGCGAGGGGGTGCGTGGGCGTATCTTTTAAGGTGTTGATCCATTCTGTTCGGAGGCACTATAGAGACGGCAACTTTTTTTTAGTACGAATTTTCTTTCATTGCAGTAAAAAGTTGTTCTCTACATTCATAGTTCTATATTCATATTTATGCATATATCACAACAAAAGCTGGACAGCTACAGTTTAAACGGTAACTGGTTAAAAGAACAGTAGGAAAAGATACTTTATACCTTTTATATTCGGGAAGGCAGCATTAAATAGCAAACAGTGTATTGTATTTACAAACAAAGTACTCATTTTTCATTAACTCATATATATATACAAGTTTTGTATCATAGTATATACAAGTTTGTGCTAGTTTATCACTAAGTCTGATATGGCTGCTGATGACATTGTTACAGCTGTGCTGATGTTAAAGCACCTTGAAGTCGGATGTATTTGATGTTAAAAAACTTTCCGTTTTGATGGGTAGCAGTGTTCAATCCTCTCAAATTTGACAGCTCCCTTCTCAAGGTATTCGTATCGGAGTTTACACTATGTAAGCCTGATGCTGATGCAAGGACCCGGGTGTAAGATAACAGAAGCCTCCATCAAAATTTTGTAGATGCACTGATATCAGGACCTCCGTTGTGGGCGGGGTTTATGATGCCATTCATTCTAACCTCATTGTCTGTTTTGGCAATTGTATGACTGGAAATATCAAAATGAAAGTCCAACTATGAAAACTTCATGATAAAATACATTTCTACAGCACTTGATGCAGGCAAGTGTTCTTACTAAGAATCTTTGTCACCCAATAAATAAAGAGTTGCTTTGATTTTGATCTTGTTCTTGGTTCTTGTTAATTGGTATTCATTTAAGTGATGTCAGGAAAAGAGAGTTTTGCTGTGTACCATCTTTGACTTGTGTCAATACTACTACAATGAGTGCCTATGGTTATTGATATTACTCATATGTTCTCTTACTGTGGGAATCGTTCACCATCATCTAGAGATTCTGGAAGTTGATGGCCTTTAGTTTCTGGTAGTAGGAGTCCTAGTAATCCAGCCAGAATAGATAACGTGCCGAATGTGATGTACGGGATGAATACACCGACATCAGCCTGTACATGTTAGGTAACTACAATGAGGTGATTTTTCTCAAGTTCTTGTTTGGATCAGCTGTAGTTTATGCAGAGAAATACGCATCGCCTTTTTCTCTTGGCTGCTTACGGTTTCCGGATTTGTTCTACATCTAGAAACGTCTAAGTTCAGTTTTACGCACCAACAATAAACCATGTTCTACATTCCAATAGGCCCGACAATTCCGTTGTTATTGCTAGCCATATTAGTCTGTAGTAACCACAGGCTACCACAAACATTTCAAAGTTAACAAGCAAATATGTATTAAAATACAATATTCTTATAATATCATAGATGATTCCACATATATAAGTTTCAATTTATATAATGTTACATCATCATAACAAATCCACGCAAATATATCCCAATACAATGGACAACCTTAATGCTGGGTGTACAAGGTACTAGTATGCTTTATGCTTGTACCCTCACAATCATGTTCATGTACATTGAATGAGTAAAAGAAAACTTACCAGAGACCCTAAGTAGGGGGCAATAATTCCACCAACCCGAGCCCAGAAGGAGCCGCAGCCAACACCCACATTGCGAACAACTGTTGGGAACAGCTCAGCAGAAAATACATAGATGGTGGCAAATGATGCTGAGATGCAGAATTTTCCTATCATGGCAAGCACAATGGCAACTATATTGAGATCTGTGAGGAGAGATGGTGTTTCAATTAGCAGCTATTATCCTGAGTCAATTAGTGCAGGATGGTTAAATCTTTGCTTTAGGAGGAATGTACATAATTAAAAGCTAATGAAAGGCTATATTTTTCTTTTGGATTCTTACTTGGAAACATTGTTTTTGCTATTTAATATATATTGCATTATATTAAAAAAATTATCATCCACAAACGACCAACCTTTAGGTACAGCTAAAATACAGAGGAGGGAGACTCCACCAGTAACCATAGTGCCAGCAAGACTCCTTCTTCTTCCGATGTAGTGGAGGCTCAACTGGCAGAAAAGCTTTGCAGGGAACTCCACAGCCCCAGCAATGAAGAAGTTCACATAGTCATTGCCTCCCAGATTAGACGTGTTTAATGAGAGGCCATAGTATACCATACTATTTACAAACCTAAGGAGGATATATCAGACGTTATGGAGCCATGATTTACAAAGATGTTGTGTTTCAGTTTGCTGTTCAAAACTGACATTGACATTTACCAGGAGAATCTCTGCACTCTGCTATCTGCTGCTTTTCAAATATTAGTGACTTGATACTTATCGTTAAAGCCTTGATGAGGATACCAATTCATACATAATATAGCTCACCAAATGAACAGGATTTTTATCGTTCTCAGGCGAAGAGTGGGGTAGCGGAAGAGGTCCCACAAATACACCTTTGGAAGTGCCTGTGGTAAACAATAGTTTAGGACAATGAAGCGGGCAATTAAGGCAATGCCTAACAAAACCGATAATCGGTATCAACTTGCACAAACGATATAAAAAGTCATTGCTCGGTGTCTATGAAATACATTGCTCGGAGTCTATGAAATAATCATATTAGTCCTCTCATAAGGGACATTACTTCTTGTATTATCCAATAGTTATCATCGGGAGGCTCTTGCCAAAAGACGTGCACGTTTTATTTCGCGGTTCTCGTTTCTGTTTTGGGCAAAACCCTCCAGGTTGAATGCAATGTCTCATACAATTAGAAAGCACATGCATAGTTCAGGTGGGCATTTCTCTAAGATGTCAATTATAGATGCCCTCCTGAATAATACCTGACAGCGTGGCACATACCTTGACCTCTACATCTATCTTATCGGGCAGAATGACACCATTCACTTTAGCCATCCTCTGTATAATCCCATCACCTCTTTTATGCCTATCCTGCGAGTAAAGCCAGCGAGGGGACTCAGGGATGAAACTAAAACCATTAAGAAAGTATTCAGATTAAGACACAACATAGTATGGTGGCCCATATTAGGACCTCAACGCAATGGACAACTGTCACTGTCAACCAAAAAACAAAAGAATCATACTGTCACTGTCAACAAAAAAGTTTTAACTGAAAAATAAAAAACTCACTGTCACTGTCTCTTTTATTTATTTTTCAGTTGAAACTTTTTTGTTGACAGTGACAGCATGATTTTTTTTTGGGTTGACATTGACAGCACACAAAAAAAAATGTTTTATGAAAAAAGTTTTAGACAATTTTCTTTTTTCTTCCTTTTTTTTTTTTGAGACAATTTTTTTTGACAGATTTTTTTTCAGTTTGAGTTTTTTTTGTTGACCCTCATGGGCCACCATAATATGGACAGTCACTAGTCTGTCCATAGGACAGTCATTAATCTTAAGTAATAAGATGGGTAATAATATTAAGACTACATGTACTCCTACTTATCGAGGAGGAGCACTTGGATTGTTACACATAGATGGGTGTAAAACATACACTATGAGGATGAGGACGAGAGCCTGTGGGACAGATAGTGCTAGACACAGGTGTCTCCAGTCTCTGAGACCATATGCCACACCAGCAATGAGGATATAACCAGCAGCCCAGAAGTACTGCACCGCCACTCCAGCAAACACACGGTACGACGGTCCTACCATCTCCACACCTCCAAAAAACAAAATGATCACTATTACACATAATCATTTCAATGTTATTTGTTGTATCTGCTTGCAATGATGTTATCAAAATCATTATGATTATGTACCTTTAAGATGACTTTTTGTCACCCCTGAATTGGATGGATAATTCCGGTATTCCTCCCAGTGCCTATGTCTTTCTGGATACTAAGATCTGGACATTGATGAGGCTATCTAAAGGCATGTTCAGGATTATAGTGTGTAAGTTATTTTTAAATTTCATTAGATCTTCAACCCGAAGATGCAGATACCTCTTTCTAGGTACCAACACCTACCTATGACAAATACGGTCGTGAAGAGGCCAATGTTGGCCATGGCAAGCAAGAATCGCAGTGCGGCAAATACTATGTAGTTTGGTGAAAAGGGAAAGGCGATGGCAAATGTAACCATTAATACTGAACAGGCCACACACGCCATTCTACGCCCAAGGCTGAAAGATAGAAAGCGTATTTTGTATTCCATTGAATAATTATAGGCCCACAGATTACTGAATACTTGTAACCACTACAGGATTTCAAATTGCTAATCTGTTTTTTTTTCTATTTATCATAACCAGTATCACCATATCAAAGGGAATGGTATTATTTTTTCCCTCTTGTCAATAACTAGCATTAACAATTATTATGACTCTGAACTTACATATCTGATATGCAGCCAAACACAATGACTCCGACCATGAGTCCAGCCATGTAAATTGAAGCAGCAGTGGGCACGAACGCCTTTCTCTCACACACTAAATCCCACTGAAAATACAACTTTGATCTGAAAGTGTTAACATGATCTTTCCTGGAGAACCTTTTGTGACGTTTCAATATGTAAATGCCTCAAAGTGCAAATGATCTGTCTCTTTTCTCTCTCTCTCTTTCTCTCTCTCTCTCTCTCTCTCTCTCTCTCTCTCTCTCTCTCTCACACACACACTCTCTCTTTCTCTCTCTCCCTCTCCCTTTCTCGAACTCTATCTCTCAAATCTTTCTTTAATATGGATCATCAATAAATATGTGTTTTATTTATTATTTGTAAAAGTGGATGCTAGTACAACTAAAGATTCGACAAAGAACATGGTACATTGCATGGATATGGATACGTCATATAATTGTAACCTATTGTGCAATACTTAGTATTGCATACTTTAAGGAATCGACTTCTAACTGCATGGGGGGTTAGAACAATCGATTAATTGAATATACACTCACGTCTGTAACAATTGTAGATTGGTATGTTGACGTATCGTATTCCCATCCATACTGACATGGCACTGTGGTTATGTTTTCTGATGTTTTATTGATTGCAGTCTGTACCTGTTCATTTGTCCAATCTGAATGAATGACAAGGCTTAGTGGACCAATCCGAATTAAGACAGAACGTAGAGAACCAATCTGAATGAATGACAGGACTTACTAGTACAATGAGGTACGTGTGCATTAATTATCAACGTCATGGACTTTGGTACTACAAAAATTGGCACTTAACGAAGAATCATTAATTCACGATACCATTACCGTGATATTTACCTATTGTAATATTGGAAATAATTACAGTTATTCTGCTTTAGTTAGTGTACAGTTACTCAGAACGAAGTCATCTCTGAAACAAATCTACTTACTGGTATAGTCACGACTGTAGCTGAGGCACTTATAGTTATCTGGTGGTGTTGTCAGCTTGAGCAGCTCTTCAGTAGATAGGTTAAGGTGAACAGCTGAAGGAGTGGAACAATGGTGTTCAGGTACAGCTGCCAAGAAGACTATAACCAGGTTGTTAACTGCTCCTGTAATGGTGATGAGACACACTGCAACCATGACAAGCTTCTGGTAGAGTCCAAATTCACCAAGAACCCTTGTGAGCAGCTCATCGTATTCCAGCCCCATGTTGAAGGTGTCTACTCAGATATGGGCCAGGACCTATACAGAAGGAACAGGATGATTTCACAAGTGAATTAGCAACGGCACTATTACATGTTCAGCACTACCCTAGCTCTTTTTCGGAATAGGATTGTGTGAATGATTAATTCAAACATGGTAAATGACATTTTGTGTGTGAGATATTTGGGCGAAATGTAAAACGGAGGATGAAATAGGATACTCATGTTATATCACTTAACGCCCACGGTTATATATTTAACATCAACGTCATGAACTATCCCTGAGAGGACCCTGGAGAGAGGAAATAGAAAAAGAAAAATTGATAGCAGGGGCTGATCTAGACGGGGGGTTCGCGTCCCCTGCTTTTAGACTGTTGTTATGAGTTTATTTGCCTCTTTTGAGCCTGAAATATGGTCAGAAATAGGGCTGAACGAGGGGCGCGCCCCCTCCTTTTCAAAATCCTGGATCCGCCACTGGATGGCCACAGAAGATTAGTGTCTGAATTATGACGAGCATCCGATCACATTACCAAGTAGGAAAACTACCATGCAGACTTTACAAAATGTGATATTTATATGATCTTTCATAGGCTATGATTTAATAAATAGTTTCCATTTATGGCAAAAGGTAAGTCCTACCTATGAGCTGGTGTTGAACTGCATCAGAGTACTTTGTCAGCTTGTGTGTGGAATAACATAACCTCATCAGGACACTGTCTTACTGTGACATGGTAGGCATATGATACTATGTCCCACCCTTGGGGCACCTATACAATGGACGTCATTGGACATAGGTATATGGGTCCGCCTTTGTCCAGGCAGGGTCATGAATATGTCATGTATCAATGGAGAGGTGCATGTCTACGCCACGCCCCAGGGAAATAGTGATATAGATTACCTGGGTACTAGGTCATCTTCACAGAAAGCCGGGTTCATTTTTTATGCATGGGTCCTACTTTTGTTAAGGCAGAAGGATATATGTGCTTGGGTCTGTTTCTAGAGTGATATTATTAGGGTGCTAAACCATCACTACCTAAAGATCGCACCAACATTCCACCTTAAAGGTCCCCAGGCTGAGTCACATGTGGCATTGCAGATGGTGCCCTTGTATGGTGTTCTGAAATAACCTCCGGGTACGTTGTTGCGTTGAAAGAACCTGCTAGAGGTCTTGTGTTCCATGCCTGTAGGATGTTTTAGCCATGTAGAGATGTAGAGGTCGGTGGAAAACGTCCTTGGAGAAACCGGGACTCGAACCCGGGACCCTCCAACTTTGAAGCGGAAGCTCTACATCTGAGCTACTTCCCCTGACCTGACGTTCTCTACCTTCCACCTACGCCTGGATCGGTGTGATACCGACAGGGGACATGTGACTACCCGGCGACCCGCCTCTGCAGGTCGGCCACCCTGGGCACGGGGACTCACATAGTCACGTTCCCCTACACAGCCCCCAATCAGCTTCGACCACCGAATTAACCAGCAATGAGTCACACACAGGGAAGATGGACCTGTGGGCACCCCAGCGCTAGCAGGTCGAAGCGCTTGCTGTATCACACCAACCCTAGGAACCGAGTTCCGTAGGCCCCCCTCACGCGGGTCAGGACTACTCGGTTTCTCCACCAGTGTAGAGGTTGGCGGAAAACGTCCTTGGAGAAACCGGGACTCAAACCCGGGACCCTCCAACTTCGAAGCGGAAACTCTACCTCTGAGCTACTTCCCCTGACCTGACGTTCTCTACCTTCCACCTAAGCCTGGATCAGTGTGATACCGACAGGGGACATGTGACTACCCGGTGACCCGCCTCTGCAGGTCGGCCACCCTGGGCACGGGGACTCACATAGTCACGTTCCCCTACAGCCATATAGTAAACAGCGTATTGAGTAGTGAGGATAGATTTTGTCGATGTGCATTGAAATTTGGAGGTCCCCAACGTAGGAGCAAAGTTTTTGCATGAATCAGATGCCATAAGAATATGAGCACAGTAAGGTTGGTAGCCATGTATATTTATGTCATGGCTGATACGAACGTCACTATAGATTAGTGCTAGAACTGCCATGGGGGGCATTGAATACCATGTGTCCGTATTCAATGGGTGTCCGCCATCTTGGATTTTGAGCAGATCTGAGCTGTTTTTCTTTGTTTAAAGGCAAAATAACCCCCTAGGCCATGACATAAATGCAAATGTCGATGACCAGGGAATAAATTTGCATCGTATTCACCTCGGTGAGGCCTGTCCGCATTTAACTGAGCCTATAAGGCGTCGTTGAATACGGACAGCCTCACCTCGGTGAATACAATGCAAATTTATTCCCTGGGCATGGACATTTGCTTATATATGCTGTAAAAAGGCATCTTCCCTGGGGAGGATGCACTTGAACACCTCTCAAAAGTAATCCTCAGTAGTGCAGGTCGGTACCAGGGGGTTAATTCAAAACAGTCTTAATCTACCACTGTTTTAATTAACCTCCAGAGGTGTGCTCTGCATAGATTGTTACTTGATTTATCATTAGTTATTCTAGTGGCACTATATCCCACTTTATGGTGTAAATACAAAAGGATGGTGATACATTAATGTAAATCGTGACGAGAATAATAAGTAAACAGAGATCGATTCCTTTCACTTGATTATGTTCATCTTTATTAAAGTAAAGGCATTAGCCAATTAGCTCTGTAATATCTTTCTGCACCCAAAAATATAAAAATATGACATACAAAAATATGTTTGCATTGTAAATTTTAGATCTGTAAATTTGTTAATAACTCATTAAAACGTATATGTACATTCAAAGATAATGGCAAAAGTAAAGCATCTATAGAAAGTCGTATATTTTTGCCACATATACACTGAAAACATGCCACCATTGGTAAGTCGTCATATATGACGAGTTTAGGGTCGTCAGAGGATCGCCAGGTCCCTATGACTACCCTAGGTCGTCATACTGACCACCTTGGCTTTACTGCTAGTCTGGGTTTGTGCCATGAGAGGTCCCCACTATGCATTCCTATGATGCTAATGGTGTGACCTGGGGTGTATATAGAGCATTATATTATTGTTCTAGTTGTATAGTCTACTATGAAATGGAAAATATGGGCAATATTTCACACAAATGTACCTGAGAATGTTAGGAATTGTAAGTAGGAAAGGTAGAGGAAGTATGGATCATTCTGGTAATGACACCTCTCTTATGGATATTGCTAGAGTATGACCCCTTATTTGAGTGTGGCTATGGTATGATACATGTTTTGTTTTTTTTATTGTTGTTGTTGTTCTTATTGTTGTTTTTCATTATTATTTTAGGCTAGCTTTGACTGAAATAAGTGTGAACATGACTTGGTCAACATGTGTGAGGAATTAACGCTTAAGGACAATATTATCACTGTGTACAACGGTATAGTAGCAATGAATGCTATCGATATGACAATTACCCTGGTATAGGTCTGTTCTTTGAAACAGGATTCATACCTCTTTTAACTTTGATACAAAGATCTTTCTGATGTAAAGGTGACACAGAATATTTGATATAAACATCATCATAAAATTTAATGCAATAGAAACAACACCCATTCCTGGATATGTTTCAATACCTGATACAAAGATTGCACGATACCCTTTGTCTGAACCGTGAATAATGAAGAGATGCCACTCACTGGCCGACAAAAACCAGGAAAACTGGACTTTGGACACATTTTCCCAGGAGTTTAGCGTAATTTATTATAGAAATCTTGGAATCAAAACCAGGAAATCCTGGTAAACCAGGAAAATGGCATCTCTGATTAATGGTACTACATAATTATATGTAGTCCATCTACAGAATAATGGAGGAATATCATTGAAAAAAGGGAGAAGGTCGATGTATGGAAATGAGCTTTACTAAGGGACTAGGTTAATATCATTCGCGGGGATTGTCATTCAAGTGGAAGAAATGTTGATGAGTTTAAGCACTGTTTAGTCTACATTCACAATTCATGAGAATTGTGAAAGGTGCCGGAAAATAATTAGATTGTGTGTACAACGGTAATATGATGCACCCCACTAAGTAATCTGTTCAGGGGCTAACAATTTATGCTAATATTTCAATGCACTGAACTCCTATGAGCAGGTTGTTACAAAACAGCAAAGGTTTTGATTTACTATTCGCTTTGAGGCAATTGGATATGAAACTGGAATATATCATCGTGCCACAGATAAAAATGAATATGAAATACGTCATTTTGCAGATAAATGCTTGGAATCTCTACAGTAATAAAAAAAAACAATAGTCAAGAGCCTTGGCATGTATCTCATGTGGAGACTATTTTGCACCCTATGGAAAGACAGTGGTATACGTGTATAGAGGGGGATACGGGGCTCATAACTCGTAAAGTGCCCATATCTCCCCAAATGATCAATTTCAAGTTCCTATGTAGTAAATAATGTTTTATCATTATGTATAGAGTCCATCCGGAGTCCCCTGGGTCACAAAGGAAATGCTGATAAATCCCCTAACTCACAAAACCTGCATCTTTAGTTTTTTTTTTCCTATATATTAATGAAGCTTTTGCAAAATAGGGATTTGTAGCATAAGGATCTTTAGCATGTGCAGAGGTTTTTTGAGGTATGCCGAAAGGTTGTGAATAGATTGCTCTGCATTTCTCCTGGACTATTGCAGCAAAGGGGATGGGTGTGTAATTTTGGTTCACCCAACAGAAAAGAAAATAATACTATCTTGAACAGGACTCTTGACGGGCTCGTTCCATCAAGGACCTGTTAATATACTTCTTGGTTCCATCAACAAGGTTTCTGCTCAACATCTTATGTTCCATCTCATCTTCTAGAAAAAGATCACTGGGTATACCTACAATCATAGGTTTGAAACAAGCCTCATTATACAAAAATAAGGATGAAAGTCAAATATCCCGTGTATCCCGTGTGTCACACGGAATCTAATAAGCCACAAGAAATGTGTTCATACGCTATGGCTGGCCTGGAAGGCATTTCTCAAAATGGTATGGCTAGACTCCTTCAAATCGTAGTGGGATTCCTCACTCTAAGGATATTGCAGCAATACATCTATTAAACTGGTAACTAATGATTTCACCAGTACGACTGTCCTACCAAACTCTATGTAATTACATGTACTACATTGATGAAGTACTGATCATACAGATGGGTCATAGAGCATTACATACGATCACCCACTCTGGTTGAAGTCGTACCATATTGAGAAATGGTCCAGAAACTTTGACTGAGGGTGAATATCTACAGGTAGGTAGAATCGATGGTGGCCAATTTCATGTCCTGTCGCGCGTAGCTGGGTGGGGGTGTCACCCTCTCACCGTGCTCACCCTCCTCCTCCTCAATGATCTGCCTCTCTATCTCATCCAGATGTTTTGACGTCAACTTCTCCACCACGACTGCACCAATGGTATCTCCCCACACATTAATAGTTGTACGGCAACGGTCCCTTAATGAGAGAAAAGATATACTGAGTGTTTTATACCCTACAGGTATCGCAATTGGCATAATATGCTTTATCAGGTTCCTAAGTTTGTCAAACGTTTTTTTTTTAAACATCAAAAACGTTAAAAAATGTAAAAAAAAATAAATAACGTTTTTGCGTTTTATAAACATAATTATTTCATTTCTATCTTAAAGAATGTAGATTTAACGTGAAGCAAGCGTAATTATCAAACGTTTTGACAAGGATGAAAAACGAATGTTAAAAGTTGTATATGTTTTAAAACGTTTTGAACGTAATAAAAACGTTTTTTTCACTAACATTTTCTTACCAAACCTAGATTCCAAACGTTAAAAATACGTTTTTGTCAAGTTGGATAATTATTTTGTACTTTTCTCTTAATGGTCGACCGAGACTTAGATGTCCATACATTTATTATGTAGACATCAAACTGAGTGCATTTTCTTTTTTGCTACACGCTATATCACATATTAAAAAAAGGAGAGCTTCATTCCTGTAACAAGTAGCAAAAAGTAAGTGATTCGCGAAAAGAAATACCGACAATGTCCCAGTAATGAAGATAATCACTCCACCAACGTATATAGCCTACCGAGATTAACCAAGACCTGAGTGGGTAAATGTCACTCGGAAGGATCAATTCCGACTCATTTCTTCAAGATCACGTTGAATTAGGGTAAATTTTCAAATCAAAATTTCAATAAATAGATAAATGAATTTATGAATAAGTAGATATATGAATGAATAGATGAATAAAGAAATGAATAAATTGAAAACATGAAGTAAGGTCATAATGCGGTCCTAACGCGGCCGTTATGTGGAAAGTCTCTCACAAGCGCTCTATAATTATCTTCCAACTCAAATCACAATCTAATTATTATGACTTGGCAATAAATGGAGTACTTACAAGAACCAGTCCACAGACACAATGAGTCCAACCTTGTCGAAGGGTACGCCGATAGCCTGGAGGACGATGAGCATGGTAAAGAGGCCGGCCTCAGGAACACCTGCCGCACCGATAGCTGCCAGGGTGGCAGTTATACTGAAAAAAAATATATGGAAGAATTTACTTACTTTTCATCAGCTTTAACTTCAACTGGGCCAATATGAGTTTCAGTTGAGACAAGAAATTAGCTGAAATTATCCAACTTTGGGGTATTAATTAAGCCTTATTATTATTTTTATTTTCTTCTCGAACTTTATGAATCATGTCTGCTACTGGTTTATGAGATGAGAGGTCTTAAATAACTATGATCATTTGAATCCAATTTTGTTCAGGGTAACGCTAAATTGACTGTATAAGTTTACTTCTATATAAATAAGGCATCTCTCCTTGTACCAACTGACCTGACGACGACGACATCGGCAGCACTAAGCTGCATATCCAGGGACTGTGCTAGGTAGATACTGGCCACAGCCTCGTATAGGGCTGTTCCGTCCATGTTGATGGTGGCACCCACAGGGACGACAAAACCACTCACCAACTTGTTCACTGCAGCATTCTCCGTAAGACACCGCAATGTCACAGGCATCGTAGCAGAACTGTTAACGACAAGATCAGCGTTCAAGTAACATTTTGATATAGACAGTGATTGGTCTACACGTCGGTTTATAGTGATCTCCAAAGTCCCAGAAACATGAAAGTAAATATTTTGTTAAGCAACACCTTTTATTTGTAGGACATAATTATATTACTTAGTTACTTACCTGGATGCAGTTCCCAAAGCAGTGAGTAGTGCCCTTGCCATGTGGATAACGTGCATGATGGGGTTCTTCCGGCCCAGCACCAGGAGGATGACCGGGAGGATGATGAAGCCGTGGATGAAGAGCCCCAGGAGGACAGTAAGGATGTAGAATCCCAGCCCAGAGAACTCCCTGACAAGGTCCTTGGATTCTATCAGGCGGCCAGCCACCAGGAAGATGATCATCACAGGTACGAGCCAGATGACGACTCTGATAAGGTTCATCATGGCCTGTGATAAAGACACATGAGGAGTTAGGGCTGTGTCTGATACACATGATATGCATCTGAAGTGTAATCAAATTAATTTCCATCAACTGAATATGAGTACAACATGTATCGATTGCTTTTTACACTGGTTTCAAACTGCCTCGCAATGCAGTTGGTGGCCCCAGCCTAGCCAAAGCTTAACATTCCTTTATCTCAGCTGCTCCCTGGCTACAAAAGAAAAATTAATCCTTTATCCAGATACTTTGAAATCATATCACACATATTTCATTTAAAAAAAGGAACTACATTACCTAGGCCATTACCTACCTCAGACATGGAGTCAAAGAAGTCCTTGAGGGGCTTACCAGCCCTGCCCATCCTGCTGACTATGATCCCAAAGGCTATGCTAAATACGATCAGCCCAAGCATGTTGGTACGATCCTTCATCTTCACTGGTACTGTGTCCTCGTATTCATCAGCTGGATAGAACAGAAGTTATCAGAAACGTCATAACTTGAGTTATATGGGCCGTAAGTGGGCTAAGACTTCTTTCTGAGAGATCTCTGACAAGAAAAAAAAATCTCCCCATTTTCAATCTCTAATTCGTGGTATTGCAGTATTGGGTTAGTGTGTGCTTCTATCTCATGATCTGTTTTACATAATGTTGGCAACTACTCTTCATACAATCATGCTACAATGTACATACTTACTAAGCGTTCCATTTTCATCCTTCTTGAAGGTCACTTCGGTTTGTGCCTAGGGAGAAGAGAGGGAACTTTTGTCTTGGAAAAGTTCAAGTCGGTCAATAAAACTATATTACGAGTAAAAGTGGTAATGCATTAACATGCTGTGTCCAAGTACATATAAAAGGCCTGTCCGATTACTGCCAAAGTAATTTCTATAAAATGGTTGTCTGTTTGTTTGTTTGATAACGTAGTATATTGCTTTGGTTCTAATCATAATTATACCAATGGTTCCAGGTTATGAAATTAGAAGACACAGAAGACTTATTATTTATCACAGAGGAATGCTAAAAATAATGTATGTATTACCTGAGCTGCATGGGGACAAGTGTATACTTACCGATTTTAGCGTTGCCTCAATTATATTTCCAGGGAAGATGTTCCTGAGGGAGACAAGTTGAACATTGTAGCACAACAAATTTTGATGTTAATGGAAAGAGGCCTTTCATCCCGTCATGTTAATAATCGATAATATCCTGAGAGCGAATACGATGGAGAGGGGACGGACTCCCGATAGTGTTTCTCATATGCAAGATAATACAGAATCTCCCATGCCTGCTACAAAATGATATTGCTTCTCATACCACTCGGTGGTTGTTTTCAATCAAGGCTTTGGAAATAATATTGATAAAAGCTGAAGTCCAATCGAACCTACCTGATAATATCAAGGAAGGTATCGACGGCGTTACCGACCTTTTCACTCGTTTTCTCAGAGTTAATTGTGCCATTCCTGTCTCCAGGTCTAATGGTACATACCAACAGAATCCCCAGAAGGACAGCCAGGAAGGTGGTAGTCAGGTAGTAAACGATGGTGAAACCTCCTAACCTCCCCTATATGTGTATTAGAATAGATATTATGAATACCTACACAGTCAAATATGAGCCATGTGATACGCGACCCTTTTGCGCCATCGTCCCACACTGAAAAAAGTCTTCCTGACAAAATGACATGTATATCCATGTCAACTTGATTTGACACATAGAGCACATGTCATTGGGACATGGCACATATGTCATCATGACAACTGTCTTCATTATGCATGTCAAGTGGAGATGACGAACCAAATGTGAGAGTGTCAACCTCATTTAACATGCCTTTCACGCATGTCATGTGGGAGACAATCATGACCTGTGCAGTATGTGTCAAAACGATCAGTCTTCTTTTCTCTGTGCACTTATTTTATCCACCCCCCTGTCCTCCTATTCATCCCTGTCATACATCTGTGACATGTCATCAATGCCTGTCAATCTCATGGTCCTGTCATCAACCCTTGTTATACCATCCATGCGTAGTATAGGTTGTGATAACGACTTCCTAAAATGGGTAAAATGTTTCTTATACAATAGAAAACAAATCACAATAGCTAACGATATTAAATCCAATGAAAAAGTATTGGATTGTGGGGTAGCCAAAGGAACGGTACTTGGTCCATTGTTGTTCAACATATATATAAATGATATAACCAGAGTAGTAAAAAATTGTGAATTATTTTTATATGCAGATGATGTAGCAATTGTGCTAAATGGTAAAGATACAGAGATTATGAGTAAACTTATGCAGTCTGATGTTGTTAATATTGAGAAATGGTGCAGCCAAAATATCCTGACTATGAATGTAAAAAAAAACAAAGGTCCTATGGTGTCACTCGATCATGCAACGTATCGTTAAATACAATATTACTTTGAATAATACCAAATTGGCTTGTGTCAAACACTTTAATTACCTGGGTATAGTAATTGATTTTGATCTAAATTTTAAAACACACTGTAAGAAAGTTGACTCGCAAGGTACTGTTAAGTTAAATCAACTAAGAAACATTGTGAAATACTTAGATGAAGACACTAGCCTTAAAATTTATAAGACTATGATAGTCCTGTTGTTAGAATACTGTAGTTATATATTGGAAAGTGGCCCTGTTACATTAGTAGATCATTTAGCCACGATGCAAAAACCACTGTTTAAGAGCTTGTAAAAAAGTGAGACAACCACAAGATATTCATGTAAATGATCTATTGATACTATGTAATGTAAAAATACTTGCAGCAAGAAGAAAACGGATACTAGCCTGTATGATGTATAAATATATAAAGGTACCAGAGAATAGAATTGTCCCAGCAAGACCCCTTAGGGGTAATGATAAAATAAAAATTAAGGTAAATCGACCTAGAATTGAATTATATACAACAAGTCCGCTATATAGAGGCAGTACTATCTGGGACTATCTACATGTACAGACTGTAGATAACCTACAAATGTTCAAGAAACACTTGTGTGAAGTTATAATATGACCATGGCGTTAATGATTGGAGACCAGAACTACGTATGAGTTACATATAATATGTATAGGACAAACTTTATTATGTGACTGTTCATGAACACCACTTGTCAAACACTGAATGTAACTGTATTGTACAATATAGACCTTTCTGAATGTATCCTCATTACATCGGCTGATAATTGTAAAAGCTTCAGTTTGTCAAGATATTATTGGCCAATAAACTTGTTTCAAACTCAAACTCATCCCTGTCATGCCATCCAGTCCTCTTATGCCACTCATCCCTATCAAACCCCCCCCCCCCTTACCATGTCCCACGTCCATTCCGGCCGCCCCATCCATCCCTCTTATCCATCACTGTCACCATGATGATATTGTGGTCTTTATTTTTTACGGCGGTTTACAATTTTCCAGAACCAGACGAACCTTCCGTAGATATAGGACCCTATGGGGGCGTGAAATGTTTCAAAACGTGGCCTAATGATTGCATCTTTTTTTGCTACATAAACCAAACCAAAAGTTTTATGACATTTGTTAATCAATCTATGATTTAATATTCTATATTACTAGGGATATACTGATCTAAAACTTGAAATAATCTATCTTATCTTTGACAGTTTGAAGACTTAATATCAAAACTGGATATGAGAAATGTTGAAAGAGCCTCCTGGATAAGCCCTAAACCCTAGTGATTCGCCCTGATCCAACAAGTGGTAAATGTTTCAAAGATAAACATCATATGGAAGTTAAAGTTATAGTCTTACCTGAGCTTGTTTAGGGAGGCTGGCCATGCCGGAGATGAGGGTGGCGACAACCAGGGGTATGATGCACACCTTGAGCATGCTAAGGATGGTCTTACCAGGAAAGTACCAGTAAACCACCTACATGATAGGAGAACCGAGAAATATCATGGAATAACATACTTCTAACTGATTGCCCATTGAAGTCATAGATAATGTCGAATAATTCAGTCCAATCATCATAAAATGAAGGGAAATAGTAGGTCGTCCATTTAGGCATCTATTTGATGGTATAAATCATGATCAATATATTATATTGGACATGATTTGTCAAGTGCCCACCCACTAATGAGCGCTCATTCCCCTTTTGGGGGGTATTTTTCAGACTAGAAAAAATAAAGTGGAGTTTTGATGCGGCATTGGCGCTTATTACGTCAAATCCGTTATATAATGCATTATTCATAGCACAGTCATCTTCCTTTAAGTCTATCATCTGACAATTTTCAACCCTTTTCATTTTCACAACCATTACTTTTTTCTCAAATACTTACTGTTCTTTCGGGCACAGAGTAATTTGGAACACCTGCATTTGCATTGTAGTATGCCTGACGAACAAAATAACCGACGAGAATTCCAATAATCATGGCGATCACCATAAGGACGAGAAGGACATTCTGTCGTAGAGCTTTTAGAACCCTATGGTTTATGAAAGTGTAAAATAATATGTCGTACACAAGATTTACCTATTGAATACACGTAAACATATTAAATCATTGCCCCCCTCTTATGTTGATGAATTATCATACACCCAGATGCTCACAGTAAGTTACTTTAACATCAGTAGTATCAGTAAACGTCCTGAAGTGTATGTAATGATTTATTTGCGCACCAAATAATTATAAGGTCGAATCCCACATGGCGAAAAATGCCTCAAACATCTCTTCGATTTTCCCAGTTGTGTTTTATGCCCTTCTTGGTGTCCTAAATCGCAAGGATTGTTAGGGAATTGTGTAATATTAAAGTCCCATGGCAAACTGTGCTTAGGTTTTATATCCTTGCGATTTTAGTATAGGAAATATGTCAGACACAGATAAACCCATTAACCAGGACAATATATTGCAAATGCTTTACAATAAAACACAACAGTGTCCTTGTGTTCTATATACTTTATTGTAGTTATATCCCCTGCAAATTTTGGGTAAACCCCAAAATCGCAACAGATTCAAAATCGCAGAGATATTTTATGCATTTTTCGCCATGTGGGATTCAACCTATATTCCCTGCATGAAATTGCCAAGTATATATATATATGCCTAGTTTGCTTTTGAGCGAGAGCAATTAAGGGAGTGGTCATTATTTATCAAAATGGTGGGTTTGAGGGGGGGGGATAAAATTTTCAGACCCCTCCCGAGGGGGGGGAGCTAAAAAGATTTTGACCCCTCTTGAGGGGGGGACTAAAATAATTCACCCTCTTTTTAGCAAAAAAGCCCGCGCGCTACTATAGATCAAAGAGGGGCGCGAAAACTCTCCGCGCCTCTGGCGTGGGGGGCGCAAAAAATTTTGACTGCCGTCGAGGGGGGGTGTAAAAAATGTTCACGCATCTGCGCGAAAACCCACCACCCCCCACCCTGTTGATAAATTATGACCACTCCCTAAGGAGAGCAAAAGTCAAACTTCTCAAAGTGTAGAGATTCAGTGTACCTATGTAGGGCCTAATGATCAATCTGAACAATAAATGCTCCATTGCTGATTGGGGCTATGCATACTTCATTAATTTTCTAAAAGACACTAATCGAAAAGGCAAAACTTTAAACGCTTTGTCAGGGGCGTAGGAAGCAAATATTTATTGGGGGGTCCCAGGGGTCTCGGTTGGGGGGGGGTGCTATATTTTTATATAGGCTTATATAAAGAACCTCCTAATTATTGGGGGGCCCCAGGCCCCCCCCCCTTTCCTACGCCCCTGTTTGTGGAAACATGAGTCTCCTTAATAGAGGAAGAAATGTAAAGATTAGAGGTTGAATGACTGTACTTACTTTTGTTTTGTGGTGAGATGATCATAGTACCTCGGTTTTTCCTTTACCTTTTCGTGACCCATGTTGCTGTATGTGTGGCGACCCCTGATTCAAAAGGTCTACTTCGTTTCGTATACTGCCAAAGAGGAAGGAAAGCTTTTATACAAACTTTCGGTTGCTGATATTACGGCAATTGTGTTTCAGCAAGTATGAAATAGCTGCAAGTAGGCTACTTGCCACTTTCCTATTTCCATACTTGCAAATTGTGTTCCCGTACTAGCAGAAAAAAAAATATGACATGAAAAAAAAGTCCAACATTCAAATGAAAAGTTACAAAAGATGTATAAAACTATAATATATTAAGCCAGTCATTTCAAGTTTTCCATATCTATGCAGTCTGTGACGTTACAATTGGGCCAATCCATCAAAATATTGACTGCACAGCACTGCTCGTCTACAAACTACTCATAGGTGTCTGTTTATACTCCTTGCGTATTTAACTTTATAATTAGCATTCTATAACCGATCTGATTTACATTTTATAATACAATGATGAATCACACATCATTATCAGAATTAAGAACAGACTATAAGGTTAAACAATGCACCACATGGTGTATTTGGACCAATTGTGACGTCATAGACTGCATCAGAAAGGCTTACTTCCAGGACCTATAACAGCAGATGTGACACAATGTATACTACAGTGTTTTTATCCAATACAAATACTACCAAATGAAATCGCCCTGAAAATAGGGTGGTCTTTTCTTTTAAGGATTTTAGTCTTTGCTCCTTCCAGTTGAGTTGTGAACCATGAACTTACTCACTGTGAACGGATGAATAATTATATGAAATTACCCTAGAATTCCCCATACACACCCTTTGCATCCTGATTGGACCCCCCCCCCCTCGTGGTATAGGTACAGGAATACATTGACAGTATACATCATACTCACACAGCCATGGACGCCTATATTGTACATGTATACTGGGTCTACCTAAGATACACTAACGTTGCATATTACCTTTAAAGATAATCAAATGTATAATCTATGGAAAGAGTCGTGTACTTTATAATGTCCATTTTCCATCTGGACTGTGCATAAACGTAATTAAGTTCTACGTGTAGGCCTGTCTGTGTAGTCTCATTTCATGGGAGTCAGTACATTGTAGATATACTTATAGTGCATTATAAGATAGCAGAGTTCTAATAGTACAGAAAGGGTATCATGGATACCACCTTTTCTGTATATATACCGCCGTTTCTGTGTATATACCGCCGTTTCTCCATATACCACCGTTTCTGTGTACGGTGCATTGGGCCGCCTCCATACGAGTATAGCCATACCATGAGATAACTGACACAGACGGTTCCATGGTGTAAGGCCCCCAAGACTCAAAGCCCCCTGACATAAAGCCCCCTGACATAAAGCCCCTAAGACATTAAGCCCCCAAGACATAAAGCCCCCAGGACAGACGGCCCCAATATAATTATTTTTTGTTTTTCGCACATGGTATGTGGTAAAATTTTTTTTTTCCCTTCGGTACCACACGTTTTTGTACAGCGTCTGGTACCACACGTTTTTGTACAGCGTCTTGTACAGCGTTACGTACACAGCGTCTTGTACAGCGTTACGTACACGTTATGTACACGTGAGGTACACGTTATGTACACGTGAGGTACACGTTATGTACACATTAGGTACACGTTATGTACACGTTATGTACACGTTATGTACATGTTATGTACATGTTATGTACACGTTAGGTACACGTTATGTACACGTTAGGTACACATTATGTACACGTTATGTACATGTTATGTACACATTATGTACACGTTAGGTACACGTTAGGCACACGTTATGTACACGTTAGGTACACGTTATGTACACATTATGTACACGTGAAGTACACGTTATGTACACGTCATGTACATGTTATGTACATGTTATGTACACGTTATGTACACGTTAGGTACACTTTAGGTACACGTTATGTACACGTTAGGTACACGTTAGGTACACGTTATGTACACGTTAGGTACACGTTATGTACACGTTAGGTACACGTTATGTACACGTTATGTACACGTTATGTGAGTGAGTGAGTAATAGATGTTTAACGCCATTTCGACAGCTAAGGTCATATTCATGGCGAGAACGACATTACACAATTTCACAGAGGAATGTGTCAGTGCCCAAGCATATGTGCACCACACACATCCTGAGGGGATAGGAAAGATGAGAAGTAGACCCTTTTAAGTGGGCTAGGGAAGCCCATACACATTATGTACACGTGACGTACACGTTAGGTACACGTTAGGTACACGTTATGTACACGTGATGTACACGTTAGGTACACATTATATACACGTTATGTACATGTTATGTACACGTTAGGTACACATTATGTACACGTGACGTACACGTTAGGTACACGTTATGTACATGTGACATACACGTTATGTACATGTTATGTACACGTTAGGTACATGTTAGGTACCCGTTACGTACTGCGATGTACGCGTTATGTACATGTTATGTACTGCGAGTTACCAGTTATGTACACGTGAAGTACACATTAGGTACATGTTACGTACACTTTATGTACATGTTAGGTACATTTTTCGTACATCTTCTGTACTGCGAAGTACATGTTATGAACTGCGACGTACACGTTATGTACTGCGACGTACACCCTATGTACACGTTATGTACACGTTAGGTACACGTTATGCCCGCGTATAAGGCGCACCCAGAGTATTGGAAAATTCTCCAAAAAAAGAAAAATTAATAACTTTGGTTCTACTGAATGAATTTTCAAAATTAAAAAACCTTTGTGTAGCTTGGGCCATGCCAGACCCTCCTGGGCCCCCTTATGTCCTAAGATGAAGAAGGGGGGATGTAGATATGAAAAGAAAGGTCTTGGTGTCCCTCTTGTGGATCAAATAAAAACCCCCATATAAGACGCGCCTTATACGCGGGAGATTACGGTATTTATGAACTATCAGTAGGGATTTCTGCTGGTATTCATTGTATGCAAGTATGCCTTTAGCATGTACATAACGAGTAGGTCACGTGTACATAACATGTACATAACATGTACATAACGTGTACATAACATGTACATAACATGTACATAACGTGTACATAACGTGTACATAACGTGTACATAACGTGTACATAACGCTGTAAGTCACGTGTACATGACGGACAAGGAAAAAAAATTTTTGGGGCTGTCTGCCTAGGGGGCTTTGTGTCATGGGGGCCTAGTGTCAGGGGGCTTTATGTCAGGGGGCTTAAAGGCTTGGGGGCCTTATGACGGGCGACCGACACGGTCACGCACTAATTCATATTTGGTTCATTGCCTAAGGGAAGCTGTTGATGTTTACAGAGATCTATAAAATCCCAAAGTTGTAGATTCAAATTTTTGCCACATAATACATTGCACCTTAATCAACATAATCACAAACCCCTCAATTTTTGGTCCTTATTAGGGGTCTTCATGCCCACCAGCCCCCCCCCCCCCTGTTGTTAAAAAATGATCATTCCCTAATTAAGCGGGATTCAATGACGGAATCTGATCTGATCAAAAATAGATTTGATTTTTTAAACAGATAATTAGGGTTTCCGTATATTGATTGTGATGGTGATTTATCATGTGCGCGGAATATCTATGATGATCCTACATTAAATTATCTGGAAGTGAACCTTACCACAGTAGGTGGCCCTGTATGACAGCCAGCTTAGAGTGCATGGCAGTTGGCACTCACCCAATCTGGTGAAAAAAAAGTCTCCTTGGCTTAAAAACCCCACCTACATACACTGGATCGTGTATGAAAGTATTCGGTGAAGATGCATTTCCTACACCCTTTGCAATTACTCAAAACTGTCACTAGGGGTCTCTACTATACATTACTGTAAGGGACAGGACTATTCTCGCTGATCTATTGCTATATCTGTAATGATTATAAGCATACATGTCGGTGAATTGCAGGCTTTAAGCAGTATAATCAGATAGGGAACTCGGTCGATTCGAGAAAATTTGCAATAATGGTTGGGAGCAAAATGAAGCACCATCAAGCCCTCAAATGAAGGCTTAATGGAGGGAGAAGGGCTGACTAATATCAATTATTTAAAAATGATGTTAAAAAAGTTGTATTTAAAAACTATGTTAAATAAGTTATAATTTAGGACCAAATTATCATATTGATTAGCCAAGCCATTATTCTGATTACCAAACATTCCCCTCTGACCCCCCCCCCAAAAAAAAAAAAGAAAGAAAGAAAAAAAGATTGATGGCCCCTGCATGGTGATCACTTATGATCACCCAGATGATGAGAGGGTACTCCCCAGACTGCGTCAGACTGGTCATGTGATCTTATTCTTGATGATATAAAGTACGTTTGACCAAAAAATGGAGGAATTCTAGGGACTTTGATGGTAGCGACCCACCTTAAAACAAATGTTTGGCAAACTTAGGAAACTAATAAAAACTGTTTTAACGTTAAAAAAAACAATTTATGCCAAGTGGGATCTAACTCTCTCCTTTTATCCAATTGATTCGGGTGGGCAGTTTTAGCATTTTCAAATATATAGGCCTACATAGAATCGTCTTCACTGAGAGGATATCTGGTAAAAAAAAAACAGTTTTCAATACCACACCAAGATGAAGTATTGTTTTCTGATGCGTTATACTCCATGTATTCTGATTGGCATCCATGAAAGCAAATGTTCTGTGGAATCTAATATAGCATGGCCGTCTGAAGTATAGCCCGGTCATATTTTAGGAGGTTTGCATGTCTGCATTCTTTTTAAAAAAGGGGTAGTTTTTCTTTGTAAAATTAGTTGAATCTGGAGAAAAGGGTATGAACTTCTTGCAGCCTTTGTGGGGGATAAGAGCAAAATGTCAATGATGAAGAAGATGAGGCTTTGTATCCATGTGTGACAGTCCATCTACATGCTGTATTCTGATAATGATGATTTGATATACATCTATATACATGTATATTCATTCATAAATCATGTACAATTCATTATCAAAAGAGTAGTGTTCACCAAAAAGTCAGCATTTTTCAAGAAAAAGGGGTAATTTTAGGGACCCCAAAAGCAGCGATTTCACTATAAAAAGGGTTGCTTTTTGTCTCAAAAATTAGTGGAAAAGGGTCATATTTAGAAAGTTATAACGAGGATGGTGTCATGGTTGCTCTGTGAGTGCGGGGACCGGGAAGTATAGATCTACAATGTTTATTTAACCTTGGCCACCTGCCTCTTTATTAGTGCATACATGTACTACTTCCTCTATTTGTCAGGACCCCGGGGAAATACAGTATTTTGTGCTGCTATGTGAATCCCCAGTGCATGATCTGCAGATCCAACTTTCGGTAGTATCCTTAGACCAGTTACACATAGGTCAGTATATTGGCCAGTTTTATTGTAAACGATAAATTTAATAGTAAACTCCAAAATGTTAAACATGTGTAGGACCTAAGATCTGTTAAACCATATAGATCTTAATGGGTAAATCAGGCAACGCGATCTATATAAATCTTTGAAAGTAACCCCTCCATGATGTCCTATGTGGGAAATGATACACTGATATAATTGTCCAAAATAGTGAACTTTTTTAGTTCTTGCACAATTAATTATCACAATATGTCTTTGCTCTGGATACGATCCAAACATTAAAAAGACAGTACCATTCTGAGGTATATCGATGTAGAAAGTTGGTGAAGCTATCTATCAATGGCCTAGGACCAATGCAAAATGCTACTTACCTTAAATTGTGTTGCTGAGAGCGGTGGGCTGGCAGTGGTGCGTGCTGCAGGCAGGGTAAGGTAAAGGGACCAAACACAAGCAGGTGTCTCCAGGTAAGTGTTGGATAAAGCAGGAGTACCCAGGATTGTAGGTAGGGCAGGGGAGGGGGCAGGTAATGCAACAGAACGCTAAGGATCTAGGTTTGGGGGCCACTTCCAAATCCACTGAGTAAGTAAGTAGGTCTTGGTGAAAACCTAACACTACATTCGATGTCCTTGTATTATATAGGAAGAATATGAGAAATACATGTATATCGATTTCGATGAGATGTAGGCTTTGAAAAGTATGCCCATGTGGCATGGTTCCCTCGGAATCTTTTATGTTTAAACGTGCACACAATGTCATGATTTGGAAAGTGCAGGGGTGCTGCCCCTCCTCCTTTGAGAAGTGGGTCGGCCATGTAGAAGTACGTAGAGCATGTGAGAATTCCATAGGTAAGTCACCAGTGACGCGTGGATGGACTGAAACCTGGATTGAGTGCATGTTTTGATGATTAGGACTATTAAGGGAGTGGTTATTTCTTTAAAAAAATGGATAAGGTCACAGGCTAAGCCTGAGGCTTTCAGTGACATCTATGTTCAATGTGCTATATACAATGTACTATGCTAATATATACTGACATATGTTCACTAATTGCTGATAAATAGTAAGTAACTGCTGACATATATTGACTACTTCCTGACAAATAATGAGTAATAAAAGCAGTGTTGCCAGCACTTCATTAGTGCATCATGACGAACAATGGGCATGATGCACTCCTGTATCTGCAGCCCTTAAAGGGTTAATGAAACAGGTTGCCTGTATGGTATGATTAATAAAACATCATGTTGCCTGTAGAGGGTTGTTAAGTTAGATACTGACAAAACTGTGAGATACTGTCTGCCCACTGGGCACAAGGGCAAAAAAAAAGTTGTGCCCAATAGGCAAGGTCGGTGCCCAACACCTTTGCTTTCTATACTAAAAATTACATATTTAGATAAATGGAACACATATAGTTTTAAGATGGCTTTAGTAGCTTTTGGACAGCTCTGCCCATTGGGCACAGTCTGAAAATGTTGTGCCCAGTGTTTTTTTATTGAGTCACAGGCATTGGGCACAGGGATTTGTCGAGCCCTGTAGCATCTCACAACCATCAGGCTAGATACCAACAAAAACGATCTATACTGACAAAACATGTCCAGATGGTGACAAAAGGGGTTTTTGTCACCATCTAGCAAAACCATGAGGCTAGATAGTGACAAAATTGCCAAATAGTCACAAACCCCTCATTTTTGTCTTTAAAACCTATGTTCTGTGCATGTAGTTCTCCACTAGAATTTGTGTGCAAAAAAGGTGAGATAGTGACAAAAACAATTTTTGGGCAATTTACATCTAAAAGGTTATGTTACAAAACTGCAAGATAATGACAAAAATCACCTTTGAGTATTTTCCAACTAAAATCTGAGTGAAAAAGGGGTGACATAGTGACAAATGCCAATTTTAGGCAATTTACAACTAAAACTTTGTTGCACAAAGCTGCGAGATAGTGACAAAACTGACTTTTTAGTGTTTTCCCACTAAAGTTTGTGTGGAAAAACGGTGAAATAGTGACAAAAGCCATTTTTGGACAATTTACAACTAGAAATTTATGTTACACAACTCCAAGATACTGACAAAAAAACATTTTTCATCAATTTGCCACTCAAATTTGTGTGAAAAACATGTAAGATAGTGACAAAAGCCAAGAACTTGTTGCCCAAAGCTGCGAAATAGTGACAAAAACCACTTTTTAGTGTTCTTCCATTAAAATTTGTGTGAAAAATGAGGAAACAGTGACAACAGCCATTTTTGGTCAATTTACAACTAAGAGTTTATGTAAGAAAACTGTGAGATAGTGACGAAAACCATTTTTTTCAATTTGCCACTAAAATTTGTGTGAAAAAAATCTTGAGATAGTGACAAAAGTAATTTTTACGAGATAGTGACAAAAACCATTTTTGAGCTTTTTTACACTTAAAAATTTGTGTGAGAAATCGTGAGATGGTGACAAAAGTAATCATTTTGGCGATTTCCAATAAATAATGTCACAAAGCTGCGAGATATTGACAAAAACTTTTTTGAGAACGTTTCCACTAAAAGTTGTGTATAAAAGTCGTGAGATAGTGACAAAACCATTTTTGAGTATTTTCCTTCTAAAATTTGTTGGAAAATTAGGGAGATAGTGACAAAAGGGTTTCTTGGCAATTTTCTACTAAAATTTGTGTGACAAATCTGCAAGTTAGTGACACAAACCACTTCATTGCTTAAATACTTGAATTTTTGAATAGTTGCAACTGTAACTGTTTAAGATAGCTGCAAGATAGTGACAAAAATAATTTTTAATCAATTTTCCACTCAAATTTGTGTTATGAAAATAGTGAGATAGTGACAAAAGTGATTTTGGGGCAACTTTCCACTGATAACTTGTGTTACAAATCTGCAAAATAATAACTAAAACCATTTTTGAGCATTTTCGCTCAAAAAGCTTGTGTAGAAAGATTAGGAGACAGTGACAAAAGTGAATTTTTCGCAATTTGCCAATAGTAATTTATGTCACAAAACTGTGAGATAGTGACAAAAACCAATTTTAAAAATTTTAGTGGCAAATTGGTAAAATAACATATTTTTGTCATTATCCTGCAGCTTTGTGCAACAAAATCTCAGTCGAAATTGCCAGAAAGTTGCTTTTGTCACCATCTCACAATTTTTCACACAAATTTTAGTGGCAAATTGATAAAAAGGGGGTTTTGTCACTATCTCACAGTATTTAACATAAATTTTTAGATGTTACTTGCCATAAAACTGGCTTTTTGTCACTATCTCACCATTCTTTCACACAAATTGTAGTAGGAAAACACTATGGTTTATGTCACAATCTTGCAGTTTTGTGCAACAATTTCTTAGTTAAATTGATCAAAAATGGCTGTTGTCACTACCTTGCAGTATTGTAACATAAATTGCAGTTTTCTAAAATAAAGAGTAGTTGTACATTTCCCATAAATGACTTTTGTCACTATCTCACCTTTTTTCACACAAATCACAGTGGGAAAAGTATTAAAAAGTGGTTTTTGTCACTATCTCATAGTTTTGTAACATGAATTTAAATTAGTTGTAACATGCCCAAAAATGGGTTTTGTCACTATATCACCTTTTTCACATAAATCCTAGTGGCAAATTGATAAAAAAAAATGTTTTTTGTCACTATCTTGTAGTTTTGTAACATAAAGTTTTACTTGTAAATTGGCCTAAAATGGCTTCTGTCACTACCTCATCATTTGATTGCCACAAGATTTAGTGGGAAAACACTAAAAAGTGTTTTTTCTCACTATCTCAGTTTTGTAACATGAAGTTTTAGATTAAGCCTATGGGCCACAAAAAAGAAATGTCTTAGACCCAGAAGCATGTCGTAGAAATTCGTTGTTCTTCTATACTATCAACAATAACAGGGGGTGATGGCATTGGGCTTTTAAGTGGCCCCCCTCGCGAGGGTTTTAAATCTTTTGCCACCCCCCCCCCCCGAGACTAGAAAACGTGGGCAAACGAGCTATTTTGACCTAGAGTAAAGGCTATTAGCTGTTTTTCTAAAAAAAAAAAATAGGGTAATTTTTTATACCCCCCCCCCCCCCGATGAATAATGGCCACCCCATAACGATGAGAAACCGATAGATCTGAGGAATATATGTTTAAATGACCCTAATTAGCAGATCTAAACCAGAATTCTCAAATCCATGGGCCTAAATGAGCGTAGATCCAATCTCAAAGTGAGTGAGTGAGTGAGTGATAGATGTTTAATGCCATTTCGACAGCTAAGGTCATATTCATGGCGAGAACTACATTACACAATTTCACAGAGGAGAATGTGTCAGTGCCCACGCATATGTGCACCACACACATCCTGAGGGGACAGGAAAGAGGAGAAATAGACCCTTTTAAGTGGGCTAGGGAAGCCCCCCAATCTCAAAGTGTATGATAAATCATAGGTTGTCATGTATTATAAGCCCTGATGTATATTTTGCGTCCTGATCACAGTGACTTAAAATGGGCTTTGTTCAGTACAAATTGTCATAAAGTGTCCACAAAAATATTGGCTGTTATATCTTTAAACCTTATTTTGTGCATTTATTAAAGATGTTAAATTGGTATAGCCAATATAAAGGAGAGGGAAATTTATCCACGGTAAAACAAAATGAGTTCCAGATAGGTACTTCATTTAGGTGGTCGGACAGGGACCTCATATTCGATAGAACCAGACAATGTGAGCACAAGTCTTGGTTCAGAATGACCTGGTAAGTCTTGGTTTAGAATGACCTGGTAAATGATGTGCGTTTTCTTGTCTAATCCTGTACCACTAGCGGTTTAGAAATGTATTTTTTCTCAAAAGCGTTTACTCATGCTGTTATATCACCACCCTGTCTTCCCTTTCTCCTTTTATGTGAATTTAACCATCATAAGTGAGCCAGCAAGCAGAAATGGGGGTTCCTGCAGGATTTAGTACCTGTTTTAGCCATCAGGGGGCATCACTATGGGCTAGAATAGGAAAAATATGCCTAAAACTGTTTTAGGGTACTTTTTCATGGGGAATTCAATGATTTTTGATTAAACATTCTATTTTGGGTGGAAAGGTTCCAAACAAGGCATGTGAAAAGAACGTTTTCTGTTGCCATGGAAACATGATTTTCATTCTAAATAGGAAAATCAATTATCTCATTTGAAGATTTGTTTCACCAGGTTTACTATGGTGAAAACAGAATGAAAATACCATTTCTAGTTCAAAAGTTATGGGCAAAAGAATTAAAAAATTATGCTAATTTAGCTAATTAGCATAAATTATGCTAATTTTAGATGTATCTCATGACCAATTAGATGTAGAGCTTATTGCCATTCAGGAAATGGTCATAACTACCCATATTTAGCAAGCCATTCCTATAAGACTAACAGGAGTATCTTCTCTTGCAATATATCACTGAAAAGCTAGTGATCTGAATTTTAAAGTTGACTTTTAGCACGGAGCACCCTGTCTCCTTGCCTCTACACATAAGTATACTGTGTGAGATACTCCTCCTACTTTAGGTATTTTCATTAACATACTTATCATACATTCAACCCAACGAAAATAATGACTGTGTTAAATATTTATAAAGACGTCTGGCACCCTTACGTTGATAATTCATCATTATTATGTTTAATGAGGAGACTCTGCCGTTCGCTTTCTTTATACAGAACAGGTCTGTTTAATAGTGGTAATGCATGCAATTGGGAGACACGCCTGGGGAGTTAAGTAACACAGTATAAGATAATGATACGTTATGTAGGTACTACTGACTAGAAAATAGAAATAAAGAAATGAATAAATGTCAACGATAAGCAATATCACTAATAATTGTTGTTGGTGCAAGTTCCAAATAGTATATCCAGATATATTGGGGAGTATTTTAAACAGAAAAGTCCAAATTAAAATGACCAATTAAGTACATTTGTATAAAAGAACAATTCTACCCCATTTAAAATTCGGAGGCCTACTTTGCTCATGCAGGAATAAATGCATTTTGACAGCTTTGCTGACAATGCAGCCTGTAGAGTGTTGATATGAGGGCAAGCGCTATTCGGACCAGGATCTCGTCTAAAAATTGGGATACATAAGACAATATTGGGAATATAACAGACATGCCATTAGAAATAGGACACAATTGGGGATATAAGAAACTTTATTAGACCTTACTAAGATACGGGACTCAAATACATATACATTCATAAGAGCTGGATGTGGTCCCTTGTCTTGGGTATTCTCATATGCTCGCTTTTCTTAGAAAATGTCTTGTCCTGTTTCTTAGATAATCTCGTCCGAATAAGATCGTTATTTGGACGAGATCTTCGGCCTGCTACGAGTGAATACAATGCATTTTATCATTGACAGTGGGCTGATGGATAGCTTCTATCTAAACGTACAACAAAAGGACGAGTGTTAAGTGGGTGCTGTATATGTTAACAAGACAAAAGTCGCTATTATTGAAAAAGTTATTTATTATGCTTAAACAGTCTGTGCAATATACTCCAAACAACCTACATTTCGGCACTTTTATTTCTGTTACACACAGTAAGTTTATCATAAGTTAGATCAAGGGAACACGGGAGGTACCACTGCACCTTAAATCTGAAAAAGGATGTTTAATCTAAATTTAAACATGTCGTAATCGTCTAAAGCTAAACACAAGAGGGTGTTTTGAACAGATCTAAACATATGGATGCAAAGTTTATCACATATCAGTATACTTAAACGTCGTACGCCTCCACATATGTCCATGAAATCAGACTGTGTGGCCTTTTCAGTGGAAGCAACAGGCTGTCAGTTTATGTTCTCTTCTTCAGTTTAATGTAAGTTTCTGTATATCTCCTTTTATTTTATGTATCACTACTGTAGAAAAATAAAAGTTTTCTTATATTGGCACATCTGTCAAGAACCCAGAAAATAACATCACTGTAACATGTATTCATAAATATCAATAATCTTTTCAGCGAATACATGGAATGGCTCTCGATTGATCCCTGAGTTTACATTCCAATAGAAAATGTTTTTTTCCCTTGATTACATCTAATCAGTAACGGGTCGTCATAAGACAAAAATCGCTTTTTAGCAGTAAACAGTGTCTGTGGTCAACGGAACGTTCTGTCCTGCAGTAGCCCCACATATGGCCTCTTAACACTTGGTGACATGTAATGCTGATCTGTAGCCAGCTGGGCTAGAAACTTTACCCTAATGACACAGCATATACCCTTCTCCAATGAACACATCAGATGGCCTTAAGTCTGTTTTATTTACCAATTACTTGGATTTGCCAGCACCTTTGCCTGCCAAGCTGGCCCCACCTTGTGCTTGGCTGAACTCGGTTTCCAACATCCGTAGCAGCTTTTTCTTGCCCACATGAGCTTGGCGTACCTTGGACACTACGTTGGACTTAAACAGGTCATCGCCCTCTTTTACATACTGCTTACAGTGCAGCTGTGCACAGCGCATCTCATTGATGACATTGCCATAAGCAGAATGGCTGCACTCGTGGAAGCGCTCCACAAAGTGTTGCTGATAAGCAGTAATCAAGGCATCCCCCAGCATGCTGGCCACCTTGGAATAACTCGCATTCTTCTCCAGTTTCTGGAGAATATGTAGGAGCACGCCCGGATGACTTCCACAATTTTCCTTCAGTAGGCCAATGGTGCGGGTGAGGTAGGAGGTCTTAGCAGTAGTTTCCTTGACTGGGCCTATCGTACACCGGGTGCACAACCACTCTAGATGGCTGTAGGTGTCAGCTGTGATGCTGGTTGGATTGGTCATGCGTAGATTTGACAAGGCACACTCCACTATCTGGAACACCTCCTTGTTCATCAGGTCCTCCCCAGCCCTGTTCTTCTTGCCGTTGTGAGCCATTTCCAGTTTAGCCAGCTCAAAGAGAGAATTGACGGTGAAGTTCTTGAAGTTCTTCAGGATAATGCCCGAAGCCTGTTTGAAGTTGGGGTCATTGGGTTTGAAGAAGGATAATAGAGAGCATGCACTGTCTTCGTGTACCACCTAAAAAAATTAGATGAGTTGTGTTAGTCACCTTACCTTCAGACGCCCTAGTTGTTATTCTAAGTCAGTCATCTAGGACAGTATATTAAATAAATACCCAATTCTTTATATTTATTTATATATATATATTTATTTATATATATATATATATATATATATATATATATATATATATATATATATATGCTTTTAAAAAGTGCGGCTTATATGCCAGAATTGACGCCTGGTGTGCCCAACAGATTTCTATAGTACAGTACTAAAGGGCTAAAATTCTTGCACCAGATACACCTTGTAGCTTTCTCTTAAGATTAGGGATTGGTCTTCTATGCAGGGTGCCCCTAATATGAGATATTCAGGTATTCATGATACTTTATATTTTAGCCTTAATCAGATTTCTGCAATGGAATCATGAGTGCACATGTTGTGTGTACCTACCGTGGCTTCATAGTACTGCATGACAAGTTGGGTGACCTCACGAGGCACTGACTTAGACTCAGTGATCTGTGGTTTTAGCACCATGAGTAGCTCCTTCAGGTTCCGGCACTCAAAGAAGTTCTGCCACCGACTGATGAACAACCGCAGGGATGAGATCCCCAACTTACGCACCTATTGACATAGAATACCATGCTGATTAAACAATCAGGATACTAATACTGACTTGATCTTCAATTTGGTAATTAAAAATACTGTACTTTACTCAATCAAACATACTGCATAGAGATTGAGTTTTAAAGAAATATCCAAGATGCCTCCTAAATCCATGACCAGGTTGCTTGACAAGAAATGAAAGGGATGGTGCGTAGGAGCCCACCCACCTACCCCCCAATTAATATTTCCTATATGAATCAGTGCAAGGTGCAAATCACAAGTTTGACCCATTTCATCTCCAAATATCCGATATTTTGAGTATATCCATGTGTATGTGCTGAATAAATAAGTTGACTTTAATTTCAAGGATTCCTTAAGCCTACTACATTTGCTATCGCACTGAAGGAGGATGCCTCTGCTTTTATTACTGAAAATTGGGCGTTGTGCATTGAAGCACAGAAGGCTCAGGGTAGGTACAGTAAAACCCTCTATCAACCCTGTAGGGTCACAGGAAGCAGCCCTTGCGAAATATTGACTAATTACTTACAAAAAAAGACTATTATCTCATATGACCTTCACATAGTCCCATCCATCCATCCGTGATTGTTGCATCCCACAGTGTGCATATGAAATGTCAGACGGTTGTCCTCACTGTGGACCAGGTTATATAGGAACGAGATCACGCTTGGTTGAGGACATTATTAAGAGTGAATTGTACATCACAGATGTAATAGCCGAGAGATCGTAGTAGAGACATCTAATTATGAATTGATTGAACAAACACTCAGAGACTCTAGGGGACAGAGCTGCAGTGCTGTTGGATGGCCTGGGACAATAGCAATTGACTACAGGTACTTAGAGGCACCTAGAGTGGGTGTGGAAGCTATCAGCCCGTCCCAGAATGACCTGGAATAATAGCAATTCACTCGTACACTGGTACTGGTACACTGGTACACCACAGTCTTCGTCATGGTTGACTGATTTCAGTAGCTGATCTATAGTAGAGGGCTTTTGGCTGTTTTTGACATGACCTGCTGTCCCCCTTCTACATGATGTACATATGGCCGAGGAGACAAGTCTCTCGGCCAAAAAGAGAGAAATGTTTGCTCTCCAGCCAGAGAGGGAGTTGGGCCTATGGGGAAGTGGATGGGTGGTTATCACTTTTTGTGAAGGTTGTCTTTTTCTAAATTGCACCTTTAAAGGGGAAGGCACTACTTTTAAAGATTAATTATGATAAAAATATTTTTATCATAAAGTTGATGTCTGTATATATTAACAACAATTAACAATTTCTATTTTTAATGAATAATTTAACAAATAAAATAATAATTCTTTTGGCGCGCCACCGCCCACCTGGCGGTATAGACTCAGGGAGGGGCCCTGAGCCAAAAATTAGGTATGATCCTTACCAAACTGAAGATGAAGTCTATGTCCTCCCTGCGGTGACTGTCGCGCACCATGAGGTAGGTGGACTCGCTACGTTTCAATGTGTGGAGGAGGACCCTGAGAGCACCCTCCAGTAGCTGGGGCTGGTCGTCCAACTTGGCGATATGGAAGCGCAGCTCCTTGGTCACCCGCCTTAGAAGGTTGTAGCTGTCATACGTCTCAAACTGCTGAAAGACCTACACAACAATTATATGTCAGTTAATTTGGTTCATTTGGGAAGTGAATGAGTGTTTGTCAGTCATGCGTCTCAAACTGCTGAAAGACCTACACAAAACACTTATATGTCAGTTAACTTGATTCATTTGGGAAGTGGATTCACGTTTGTCAGTTCCCGCGGAATGAGGTATGGAGTGGAGGGAGAAATAAGTTCCAACTAAAGCCACAGGCATGGGCCTGGGCTTTGAAGAAACTTTTTAAGAGGGTGCATTATGTAACAACTGGTCCCCATCATGCTGCCTGTTACATGTATAAGTCTTTTTCTCTCAAGGTACCAGATTCAGCAGGGGTCACCCCAGTAAGTATCCCGCTGACCAGGAATTGGTTTTGATGTTTATCTGCCTGTATATTGTAGTTCTCACCATGAATATGACCTCAGCTGTCGAAATGGCGTTAAACATCTAATACTCACTCACTCACCTAGATTACAAAAAAGCTTTTGATACCATATCACATAGATTATTAAACCATAAACTACTAGAAATTGGACTTAGCAAAAATACAGGTGAATTTCTTTAAAATCATTTAACCAATAGAACACAAAATGTCTTCACCAATGAGGTATTTTCTGGACTCAAATCTATAAACTATGGTGTTCCTCAAGGGTCTGTGTTGGGTCCTGTGCTTTTTTTCCATATATAATAATCCCCTGGTCACATTGTATGATTATAATATATCGCTCTATGCCGATGATGCTGTAATCAGTGTTACTGCCAGTGCAAAGATGCATGAAGCCTTAAGAATTATATCCAAATGGTGTGTTGCAAATAGCCTTACTATCAATTGTGCAAAATCAAAATGGATGGTATTTAATAAGAAAAGACATGAACCCCTACCAATTTTCTCTTTGGGAAACTCAGTATTAGAGCAGGTGCATGAATTTACCTACTTGTGTGTGACAAAAGACACTGGTCTAACGTTTACCACTCATAGGGAAAATACATGTAATAAGTTTAGGCAGAGACTATATGACTTATATGGAGTTAGGAAATCCACTGACGATGATACTGCCTTAATAATTTACAAAACTATGGCGTTACCTGTATTAGACTATGCAGACTATGTATGGGATAGGGACTTAGGTGAGACGAAAGAACTACAGCTCTTACAAAATAAGGGACTACGCACTGTATACAAAATTAGACTTGAAGAATTCCCACTGTATACCACCGACCAACTGCATGAAAAAAGTGGATGCCAAAAATTAAAAATAGAGCAATTTATATATATATATATATATATATATATATATATATATATATATATATATATATATATATATATATAGCATAGGTCCAGTAACCCCTTGTATACTAATAATGTGTGCTTTTGTGATTTAATGGTATAGAATGTGTAAGTACTAACATATATTGACTACCGGTAATTGCTGACAAATAATGACTAAATATGGACAAATATTGACTACCAGTACTTGCTGACAAATTGTGAGTAAGCACTGACATATATTGACATGATAAATAGTTAGTATTGGGCCTAAAAAATCTTAAGTCCACCAGACCTTCAAGGAGGGTCTCAGCCATGGCAGGTCAGGCCTAAAACATGGTAGGTCAGGTCTAAGACAAGGCAGGTCAGGTCTAAGACATGGCAAGTTAGGTCTAAGGGAGTGATCATTAGGCCCCCCAAAAAAAGGTTTTGTTTCCGGTCACCCAAATAGAGCCTATCTCAGATTTTATTGAAGATTTTTTTCACCTAACTTCCCAATCCAGGCATAGCCTAACATGGGAGTGGTCAGTAACTATCAACAAGGGAGGGGGTGGGTTTTGTCGTAATGTGCGAAAATATTTTACACTACCTTCTCTGTTAGTTCTGGGTTGTATAAGTGGTAATTTATTTAGTGACATGTCATCAGAGTTGGATAATATTTCCACTGTATTGCACCATGGGGCCACAGAAAAATAAATGAATATTTATATGACTTTAAAAAAAAATCATAATTTTTTCTGCCATCCTATGTAATATGATTCATATATATCGACCCATATTTCACCACAGGATGCACCCTATGTCTATCCACTGCACTGAAATGTAGAGCACACACCACAGGGATTGTAGCCTGCATCAAAATGTAAAAGGGACAATGTACTGAATACAAATGTAGATAGAAAAATATATACCACTAATGGTGCAGGAGGATCATTGCAGGTTTCCAATAAGGTATAACACATACTGGTCATTATAACATAACAGCCCATAAGAAGCTAATATAGTAGGGCCTCTTTAACACAGATATGAAGCCAGGAAAAAACGTGACCACCGAACATGCTACTATTAAAAGGTCGTGGTACACCAGGCTGCCTAATTGGGAAGTATGAAGGTTAAGGCTAGGCCACAGGCCTACTTGTTATTGGCTTCTAAGTTCAATGGAAAAAATGTATAAGTTCTATGCAGCCCCTAAAGGGTTAATGGTTTGTGTGCACCAACAATGAGGCGTCAGTAATCCACCTCCCACCTTCAAGCCCCAATGAACAGCTGACTATGCTTTATCTCTTAGGTGCAAAAGCCAGCTGTCCATGCCATTCTGTCATACCTGGTTCAGCATATTATTTACTAAATGCATTTAAGGTCAAACAGTGATTATTCAACCATGGCCTAGCTGCAGTGGCAATTGTTCAGAGATACAGTATAGACCAGATTTCCCTCTATGTTCCTATGTCTGTCAGAAACCCTCTTTAATCTAATGTGGTTCTGTGTGGCAGTTTCCACATATATGAATGTGTTATTGACTAAAGTCAATAACACAATAAACATATGAGTTCTGCCAGAGCAGTCATAGGGGGACCAACATATGATCGCAGTAGTTGAGAGGGATTGCCGACGTGTGAGTGGGTGGGTGGGGTTGCTGATCGCGATAGTTGAGGGAGCTGTGGGCGTTTGTTATGTAGGGTTTGCCTACGTGCGAATGGGTGGGGGGTGCTAGTCACGACCTATTGCCCCTATTTACACTAATATGGGCCGCCACTCTGTCTGGGAATTTGGATTACGTCTGGACATTTTAATTATCTGTAGGGACTTTGTCTCCACATCGAAGATCAACAAAGCAAAAGGGACCTTAGTGAGGCAGCATAGAGGATCTTTTAGCCTTGAAAATCCACATACATCTTTAGGGAAAAGGATACACCACTGCAAGACTTACAAGCCTTCACTTTAACTGCCCTGAAAAACACCTTTTCTGTATTTTTTCTCAAAAATACAAACAGCACAGAAATACATATTTTGTATAGTATTCCACATTTCAATAATTAGATGATATATGAAAGGAAAATGGGTAATATCTGCTGCCTTCTTATTCAGTACATTACACTGACTTCAATTAGAGCTCTCTCACGTTTTGCAAACTTTTTTTTCGACAGCATGTTACTCCAAAATGTTGACATAACACACATGAAACTAAAGCTTATTGTCCATAGATCACACTGGAACACACATTTTTAACATTAGATGTATATTCTTGTAAGTGTAGTGGTTCGTCTCGTTAAGTTAGATTAAATCATAACGAAGAGAGAGAAAAGTTTCCGGGTAGGCAACCGAGCTTTTATTTCAGAGCTTGCGTTACATACGATCACAGCCTCAGAGGACTACATGCTGCTAGTGCATTCGGTTACCCTTTCGGGTAACAACCTGGTTGAGCAGTGGGTAAACCACTACTGAGGAACCTAGGGCTAGGACCAGCCTTATATAGGGGAAAAGCCCGCGAAACTCAGACCGGCCACGTGACGTGTGGCGGACGAGTGGTAGGCCCCCTGGTGTAGTGGATACGAACCCAGAGGCAGGTGCTGCCACCTGCCATCCGGATTCCCCCACCACACCCGAAGGACCTAGGTCTGAGTCTCACGGGTGCATGAACGTTAAAGTGTAAAATACCATACCCCTACACTGCCCCCCTTAGACAATAACTTGGGGGTAATTAAACCGCAGTGTATTAATAACCTAGTAAGTGATTGTTTACAATACTAAAAAGGGGTATTAATTACACTTGCTCGATGTGAAATAGGCTATAGTATAAGACTATCCTATTTCTGAAAAATTATACAATAATAGCATCGAGTGTCGTTCATGTTATTTCCATCACTAGCTTATAACAACCATAAATGATAAATATACAATTATCACAGATTTATAGTAACGTTTTGACAACAGTAGGGTCCTGAAAAGGACCGGTGGTTGTTAACAATGATCGTATTATGGTTATTGAACCCGGAAAAAAAAATTTTCGACTTTTTAAATTAACAGCTCTGTCTACTTTACAGAGTGAATTAAATATTAATGATCAGATATGGACAATTAATCTGATACTATATGAACACAATTAGGTATTAACCTGAGTAATACAATACTAAGTTTAGAGAAATCCGTTGGACCTTCTCTTATTTTATAGAAAAATATTTATACTTTTGAGACGCAGCTCAGTTTATACCTTAGTGTTTTATATTTACAAGTTACAGAAGAATTATAGTCTCTTAATATATTGAGACCAGGAATGACCTATATAGACAGTTATAGGTCTAGGATTACCTTAAATAACTTTTAGGATTCGCAGATCCAGTATATTTATAGGTACCCTTATATAATAATATATCTTTATAAAAGATATTATATAGTTATAAATACAATTTTACATACAATATAATAATATCAACAAAGTTACTTGTTTTCATGATTGGAGGATGTAACAGGAGTCGGATGCTGCTGATGGCTTGGTATGGGCGAGCTGAACCCTGATGCCTGAAGTGCTATAGTAAAACTTGTTGGTGGGTGTAGCTAAACCCTGATGCCTGTAGTGCTAGCTAACTGGAGGTTATAGTAGATCCAGTTGTAGACTGTTGATGGACTCTATGGGCGTAGCTAAACCCTGATGCCTGTAGTGCTAGCTCACAAATAGTAGTGGTGTAGTAGTAAATCCGGTTTGTAGTTCAAAAGTCCATATTAGTGTAAATTGTCCATGATTTTATAATAGGCACAGTCATTACATTGTGGCACAGTACAATTATGGTGTTTACAGCATTCGTACTCCTCCTCCAGAGTGACTTGTTTGTTTTCTCCTTCTGTTTTCAGTTTCCGGATTAGGGTACAGTTTGGTACCCGAATCAATACGGGTTGGATAAAAAAATGGTTTCTTATCCAACAATGCATGGGTAATAGAACCCCGGGACACACAATTATGTCCGATCTTCATGCAACAGTTTTTTACTGTTCCATGTTCTCCTCGGGTGGCTGGTTTGGACCCGGTTGTTGAGCCAGTGGCTGAACAGGGGGGTTCATACCAGTTCCATCCGTAGGTGCCAATGCGGGGACAGCAGGTGTAAGTTTCACCTTTTGGCGTGCTTCGAACAGCTTCAAAGCATGCTCAGGTGTACCGTCCCAGTTATCCATGATAACTCCGAAGACCTTGAAGAACTTTTGCTGGTTCTTCATGTTCGTTGCTCGTTCTAGGTCGAGCATCTGAGAAGCTGTTTCCTTCTCGGATAGGGCCTCCTGCCGCAGATTAGCAGCTTCCTGCTTATCTTTGGCAACATCCGCTTTGATCTGAGTCGAGATTCGGTTGATCTCTGACTTCTGGATCGCGTCAATACACTGGAGAGTGCTCGACACGGTCCGACGATACATGTCCAGGTGGAGGTTTTCCAGATGGTGCTGTAGCGTCTCAAATTGTTTGCTCTGGATATTGCAAGACAATTTGTCCTCCTTCTTGAAGAAGGTCTCCACTGTCTGGATCAGCTTAGGCCGATGAACCACAGCACCAGGTGGGGGTACCTGACCCTGAGGCTTCGGCTGTGCTCCAGACCCACTCGCAGTGACAGCTACCTGCGTGTGCGAAGAAGCAACCGCAGTAGTAACCGCACTAGCAGTGGTCGAAGAAGGGCCTTGAGTTGGTAATCCCTGAACCAGGGGCAACCGTGACAATTCCCTTCTAAGGTCTTTGGCCGTCAACAATGGTGCGGGTGGACGTTGTCTCACCACAGCACTCATTGTAGGTCGGGGAGCTTGACCTCCTACTGTCGGCAGTTCCTGCTTGACCCTCCCGTACTGATCAAAGATTTGCATCTCTGGTCCGGGTGGGCCTATAGCAGGGTACTGCTTCGGGTCTTTGACATTCAAAGGCGCGTGTTTCCGGGCGGACTGGCCACTCGGTCCACTGACACCAAAGAATGTCGGGTTCTGTGCACCTCGTGGAGTTGGTGCTCGCCCATAATGGGAAGGAGTTCCAGTAGGAGATGGAAGATGTGGCTTCTTCCTTCCCCCATTTGTCTGTCTCTCCAGCGCCTCCAGTGGTGACCTGGCTCGGCTTGGAGATTCAGACGCCTGTCTCTTCCTATCTGCTACAGAGGGTCCCTGGCGGTAATCCCTGCGGCTTCGGACCTGTTCTCCGGATGGAGTTACATAAGCCCCACCACGACGGCGGGCCTTGTTGCTTCTCCATTCGTTTAACAGATCGTACTCCTCCTGAGCGTACTCTAGTTTGCCGGACCCGGGAGTCTGGGCAAACCGAGCCTTTAGTTTCTGGTTAGTACCAGGAACCGTAGGCGCAAACTGCTTCGTACTCGGTGTGAGGGAAGCCAACTTCTCTGCATTGAGGCCCCTAAGGTTGCCATAGAGTTCGGAGTGAATTTTCATCACCCGATCTATGGCTGCCTCCAGGCCCTCTCCATGCGAAGTCACATAGTGCCGGACCATGTCTCCGCGTCGGGGGGTGACACATCCTGTGCATTTAGCACATTTCTTGCCAACCTCTCGGTCGCAGACATATTCCGGCCTCTGGTGCATATGAACCTCCACGAGATGACGAAGGAACGCGTCTTTCTCGATGAAGAATTCAACCTCACCCTCACTTTGAGTACAACGTTGGAAGGGACAATCCTTACGATCCTCCCCGTAGTACTCATCTAGAGCAAACTTGAGCTTGCCCTTCTGGTCATAATTGTACAGATCATTGGGCGAATTCTTAACGAATTCCCAATAGATCCAGTACATATTGGCCGGCTTTCTATCAGAGAGCTTCTTGCGAAGCCACTCCTCCATATCTTCCTGCCTCTCACAGGTGATCCGAGGGGGCAGTCTCCATACGGATTTACTCCCCTTCAGGTGTCCCCTGTGTAGAGGAATGAAGTCGGCAAAGTTGCTATTGGCGTTAGCCCAGATAGCAGCCTCTTGCTCGTCAGTCGGAGTGACATCCACAACTGGGTCAACCGGCTCCTCTCCCTCCGGGTCGGATGGTACATCCACAGGTTGCACAACGGGTTGTTGACCCGCGAGGACCTGGGCTGCAGCATCTTGAGCGTCTCCACTCAAATCGGCCATTACGTCGTGTAGCTTGACGATTGGCACACCGAGCTCAACTTTTACGGTTGGGACAGCCGGTTCAGCTTCTGTATTATCAGCTTTAACGTCTACCTCGATAGGTTCAGGTTTGCGTTGGTCAACCTTCTTCTTATTCCTCCTGCGGGATCTGCCGTTAGTAGAAGTGCCAGGCTCGGATGCGTCCGTCTCGTTGCCGGAGACATCCGAAGCCTTAGCGCCCTTCTTATTGGCCGAGCGTGGAGACACCCGACGGGTTCGGGTACTGTCGTCCACACTCGTGCTGGTAGAGGGTTCGGTTCCTGACCGCTTCCCTTTACCCTTACCTTTGGTGGGGGTTGTTTTACCCTTTCCACCAGCTGCTTTCTCCTTTACTTGCTCAGTCTTCGTAGGGGTAGACTGAGCAGTTTTAAGGGAAACATCTGCATCAGGTAGGGCCTTCTCAGGTACTACTGCTGCGCCTCCCAAGGTGGGAGCTTCAGCAGGAGACATGAGACGGTCCATCCGATCGGCCATCTTGGCTGTTACTTGCACGGGTGCGGGTCCGGGTACTAACTCCGGATGCGCCAGTGCATACTGTCTCTCCAATAGACGTACTACGAGGTCTTGTATTACCCCGAGTCTGTCTAGTGGAGACACACCAATACGGGCCTCTTCTGCCTCAATGGTTTGAGACGTAATAGGGACCCCTGGACAGTAATCCACAACAGCGTTACCTGCTGCTTCATACTCATCCGCTGTGCTTAACAGTAGGATCTGGTCTCTGTCTATGTATCTAGAGACCTCATCTGCCTTGACACCGGTGTAACCCGTTTTGTCAGACACATAGGAAGGCCTATAAGAGGTATTCCTTCGGAAAGCCATTTCTGCGTCCCAGACGGCTTTACGAAACCATAAGTGGACTACCAATCCTTTGGCCATCTGATGGTAATCCATCAACCAGGACTCCGGAAAGGTATTAGCCCACTGCGGATGAGCACATTCCCAGATTGCGTTGACAACACGCTCGTCAACCTCTCTGGGCGTCCCATAACAGGTGGGTATCAGCATTTCCTCGGAAATTGCTAACATCCGTCCGTCATATGGACCGGCTACATCATGCCATTCGGGACTGTCTGGGAAGGGCAGCTCTAGGTGCATTGGCCTGTCAACCGGAGAAGCAGGTCCCAAAGCACCGAATGAGGTACTCCCACCAAGACGGGGCGGCAGTTGAGGGGGAGGTGGCATCAGAGCCCTGTCAAGAGACTGGGCTCCTGCCGGTTCTCCACTCAAACCTTCGGATGGAGGGGCTACATAAGGCTCACCTACATCAATTTGTTGTTGAACGCCTCGGCGTTCAGGACTAACTTGTCTGGAGTTGTCGGATGCGTCGTAGAACGATTCTACGTCGCTATCGTCTACTCCAGAGAAGTACTGATCAACATTCATTTGTTGATCCATTTGATCACAATCAGCATCGTATTGCTGATCGTCGTATGTATAAGTGGGACTCTTGGGAGAACCACTTCCATACTCTGGCGGGGTGCTGGCACCGGCACCGCCGCCAAGACGGACGGCCTCTTCTGCCATCGACAGAAGTGGCTGTTCGGGGATAAAATATCCCAATCCACCGGATAAGCAGTGAGTACTGCTTACCCAGTGAAAGGCGGGTGCCTTTTAACGAGGGCACACCTCGGAATATGGCTGTCACGGGCTATCAGACTCCAACAAGAGCAAGACCACCCTCGGCCACGTCTTCTTCCTTCGCAGGAATAAGACAATATGGCGGGATACTCGAACTTGAATCGCTGCGCATGATCAAACCGGCGCCTCACGTGACCATTCGAAAATGGGTCAACAACTTTCCCGCGTGCCCTTAATTAGGTCACGCGCCCTTACATAAAAACAATACAATACCCGATCGGTCGTCCGTCCGTACTCAGGGTTCGACTATGACAATTCGCTAGGTATTCTGGAGTTTATGGATAGCATAAGCATATCCACCGGATTATCCGTCCAAAACCATGGGTTCATTGTCATAGGACCTTTTCCAGAGACTCTTGACCGGCTCAAATATACATTGAACTAGGTTACAACATATAACAGTACACAGTACAGGACAACACACTCGTTGTGTTAACAGGCTAGGTTACGGCAGTCTGTAGCAACCTTGGACTGCGTCTAAGAGGTTTTGAGGCCTCTTTTATTGACCTGGTATCCATAAGAGCCTTTTCCAAGGTCTTCTTAGCCTTAGAGGGACCTTTCCTCTTATTTTTACCTGCGCCTGCCGAGACTTTTTGTATCTTCCCCTGCTTTCCGGATGTTACGACAGGGGGCACCACCCTCTTCGGGTCTGCAACCTTCCGTGGCCGCCCGGGTCCTCGCTTTCGGGTCGGTACCACTTCGAGTTGCTTAACACGACTCTGTTCCATTACTTCCAATAGACCATCGCCGTACATTTCGGTGGAGGTATCCCTCCCCCTCCATGGGCGTAGTCTCGCTACATTTGACTTGTAACATTTACCAAGCTGTGATTTAATAATCACTGTGCAATCACTAATAACCTGAGTTATAGTGAAAGGTCCATCCCAATTACTGGCTAATTTCAGGTTAGCTAGAGGTTGGTGTAGACGCAGTACTCTATCCCCTAGATTAAAAAATCTAGCTTTTAGACCTGTGTCATAGCCAACTTTCTGCCAACGCGCAGTTTTCTGCAACTCGTCTCTAACCCTCTCATAGGCTTGTTTGAAATTATCCCGTAGGGATTCTACAAACATCACCTGGCAAGGGGCTTCCGGATTCATTCTTATTACGCCGAACACCAAATCGGCTGGCATAATCAAATCCTCTCCAAAAACGAGGAGATTAGGAGAACAGTTTGTGCTCGAATGCACAGTGCCATTATAGGCATGTACCACGAATTCACATTGTTCATCCCAATCATCCATCTGCTCATTTACCAGAGACTTCAATACTTGGATCAAAGTCCTATTGAATCTCTCTACTTGTCCATCGCTCTGTGGTCTATAGGGATTAGTTCTTGTCTTGCAGATCGCCAGACAATTACACATCTCCTGCCACAGACTAGACTCAAATTCTCTGCCTTGGTCACTATGTAACATGAGTGGGACACCTAGGTGCAGCACCCACCCTTTTACAAAGGCCATAGCACAAGTAACAGCCTTATGATCCGGTAAAGGGAACACTCGGGTGTACTTGGTATAATAATCAGACACGACCATCATACACGTGTTGCCACTAGGAGTGGGGGGAATCCCACTAATAATGTCAACAGCTATTCTAGCAAACCTTACACCAAACAGTTCCTGGGATAATGGCAGCTTGCCTAACCCGGGTCCTGGTTTGTTCTTACAGCACTCGGGACAGGTCTCCACCCATCGGGTGAGATCTGTACTCATGCCGGGCCAATAGTATCGTCTGGTCAGACGTTCTAGAGACCTTTTCTTTCCAAAGTGCCCACTAGTTCTATGTCCATGACAGAAATACATAATATCTCGTCGCATAGCACTAGGTATGACAACTTGCAAGGTTTTGTTCCTATTAGAATGGTTCTTCCATCGAAACAGAATACCATCCCGGACTTTTAGCTCGGCCCATTGAGCTAAGAATCGTCTCATCTCTCTGTTCTCCAATGACACTACGGGTCTTGGGGGACAGATACCCTGATTAAGGAATTTAATCAAACGTGATGTGACTGCATCAGACTTCTGGAACTGCCTGATGGTCTCCAAGGACCAATTCAAGACATGTTCCGGATGGGTTTCGAATGGAACTCGAACCCCTGCCAACACAGCATTGTGTGCTCCACAATCAGTGCACTCAGCATTTGCACATTTCCTCACTGGGATTCTAGACAAAGCATCTGCATTCAAATGCTTTGCCCCGGCTCGGTGTTCAATCTGGCTGTGATTTAGACCGAATTCGGATAGGTGCGCTAACCAGCGACCTATCATCCCCTCTGCATCTTTGAAGTTCAATAACCATCTGAGGGAAGAGTGATCAGTCCGTAGAGTGAAATCACTCCCCCACAAAAAGTGCTTGAACTTCTTCGTATAGACCACCACAGCCAACAACTCACGTTTAGTGGTACAATAGTTTCTTTGAGATTTACTCAACGTGTTACTAGCGAAGGCTATAGGAACTTCGACCCCATCCTGGACCTGAGAAAGGGCGGCTCCTATGCTTTCATTACTAGCATCAGTATCTAGAATGAAATGATCATTCTCCGTGGGGTATCTCAACACAGGTGTGATAGCAAACAAATCCTTTATTTTCATAAAGGCCTCGTCTTGCTCGGGTCCCCAAGGGAATCGTTCCTTTCTGATCCCGGGTGTCCAGTGGGACAAACTCTGGATAGGAAAGGCAACCCTTGAATATCCTGGGATAAAGTCCCGGTAGTAGGAACAGAATCCGAGGAAGGACCTAACTTCTTTCGCATTCGTGGGTGCTTGCCAATTTGACACGGCATCCAGTTTCTCCGGATCGGCTTTAATCCCTTCATTCGAGATTATTCGCCCCAAGTAATTAATAGATCTTTTGAAAAGATCGCACTTCTTGGGTTTCAGCTTCAAACCATTAGTTATGATCCTTTCCAGGACCATACCTAAATTTTCCAAGCATTCTTCGTATGTCTTTCCAAAGACAATCACATCGTCTAGATAGACGAGACATTTCTTCCATAAAAGGTCACTTAATAAAGTTTCCATCATGGCTTCAAATGTCGCCGGTGCATTGCACAATCCAAACGGCATCACATTATACTGGAATAATCCAATATGACTGGAAAAGGCCGTCTTCTCCATATCTTTCGGATGCATACCCACTTGCCAGTACCCGGATTGTAAGTCTAGAGAGCAATACCATTGCTTACCTCCAAGGGAGTCTATAGTCTCATCGATCCGTGGTAAGGGATATGAATTCTTCTTGGTCATACCATTCAATTTCCGGTAATCTATGCAGAAACGGATGCTACCATCTTTCTTGGTCACCATGCACACAGGGCTAGACCAAGGACTGGTTGATGGAATTATTACATCCTGTTCAAGCATTTTAGCTATCTCCTCCTCAGCTACCTTTTTTTTTGGCTAGTGGGAGTCTTCTATAAGGAATCTTAAAAGGTTCATTCTCACCAGTGTCAATCGTATGCAGTACTTTATCGGTACGCCCCAATTGTTCACTCGGTGCTGCAAAAGCTTTACGGTACTTGTACAACAAGTCAGTTAGAGCTTCACGTTGTTCATCACTTTCTACATGGCTTTCGGCTACTAGAGTGTCTAGTTCCGGGCTCCTTTCGGGTGAGGAAGGGGCTCCGGGTGCCGAAACATGTTTACAGTCTTCTATCAATTCGGATAAGACAACCGATCCAAGGATCGTATCCTTCTGTACATAGACAGTCTTGTTACCGGTATTGGATATAGGAACCACCGTCCAAGCAGCGTTAGCTACTAGAACATCAGCGGATTCCAATCCGATACTTGACAACATGGCCATGTCTGGCTCTACAACTCCAGTTTTTCCTGAAAACTGTCTGTCCGCTCGACATAAGACATCACAGGCTGTGCCTGGTGGTATCTTAACAGTCTGGGCTACACTGGCTACACTGCTTACTTGCCTAAGTACACATTGTACTTCGAGATGGTACGGGTCTCTCACTTCCAATATTCCCCTCTGGGAATCTAACCTTGCTCCATATAATGCAGCAAAATCCAGACCGAGTATACCATCATCCGCGATGTTCGCCACAGTAGGGGTAAGGATGAAGTCCTTATCTTCCTGTAGACTGAACCTCATACATGTTCTACCGAACGTTTGTATCATGCTACCGTCGGCCGTACGAGCATTTCCTTCCGTTGTGAAAGTTTCATGATTCGTAGGCAAAAGATCGTAGAATCTCTTAGCAATACAGGAGTGGCTAGCACCCGTATCGACAAGAAACTCAGCGGATCTACCACTCACAGATACAACTGCGTACCACCTCCTACCTTTCAAGTAGGTAGGACTACTTGCATACTTAGCAAGTTCCGTCTTAGCGCCGAGGTCAAATCCACATCCCTTTAAGAATTCGAGACAAGGATGACCCGGGGGGAACTGGGCACACCCCACCCTGGCCAACTCATTGGCCGCTCCCTCTGGACTGATATCGGGTTTCCCCTCTGTGTTCTTCTGCCGGTTCTTGACACCTGGTGTACTATCAGTCTCCCCAGCCTCATGAGTAAGGAACTGATCAGGCTCCTTAGCTTCACTGCTGGGCGAAATCGCTAGAGGATTCTTGCCAGTACCGCAAGCTGCGATAGGCTGGCAGTCATGGCAATCACTCACTCTGGGGGTAATCCGGTTGCCATTGTGGACACCCCCTCTCAGTTTTCCTTTTTCACTGAGTCCTCCTTACCCGGATTGCTCCGGTAACGAGTGTTTCTATAAACTGGCTTATCTGCCTCACACTCGGCAGCATAATGCCCAGTTTCCTGACATCGGAAGCATGTCACAACAGTCCTATCAGGCTTAGGCCTCCTAAGATTTTCAGTAATCTTCTTTACCAAATTGTTAACCAGGTCCTCTGATAAAGAAGGACCCGTCGTGGGTTTGGTATCGGGTTGAGTCACAGGAGGTTTAGAAGTGATCACTTTCTCCTTGACGTAACCCGGTTTCTTTCCCCAGTTCCGGTTGTACCGGGGGTTCCCTTGGCCAATGGCCCCAACGTTTTCATCTTCGTCAGGTTCCCCTGATTCGGATGAATCGGTTTCGGGTATTCCCTCCGGGATTATCATTGCTGACATCCGTTGGGGTACCTTCCCGGCAAAGATACGGGCCTTTCGATCATAATGATCTAGGGACTGGAACAAATCTGTCAAAGAGGCATCATTCTTCCAAGCTTCACAGGCTACTGTCCTGTGTTCTTGATTCCGCAATCCTTCAATGAATTGTTTAAACATCTCATCTAGGAAGCATTCATCATCTAGTCTCCATTGAGGTCTGGCTTTATGCAACAGTCGTTGACATTCTAAGCCGAACACTTTGGCAGACTCCTTGGGCTTCTGTGTTCTTTTAGTGAACGTCAGCCAAGGGTCTTTTCCAACTATATTCCCATATAAATATGAAGCAATCTCTATGAGTTCATCATACTTCATATGGGCTGAGAGTCCTGTTATTTGAGAATCTCTCCATTGTTCCACGGCTCCTTTTCCGTCGCCTTCCTTTAACCAGCATACTAAATAAGGCAGAGCTTCCGCTTTACCCCATCCATTGCAGTTAAAGACATCCGCGCAGCCTTGATACTCCTCCTTCCAAGGGTTCTTGGCATTAAAGGGGGTAGGTATCTTAGCTACTCTACGAGCCGGATTCGTGGATCCAGTAAGGGTTAAACCCTTACTCCATTCCATGATCTCCGTATCGTCCAGACCTTGATTGTAACAATCAACACCTAAGTTAGCAATCGCTGCATTAGAATCATGCAGCGCTTGTAACCCTGGAGAAAGAGATACTCGGCGACTGAGTCTCTTTTTCCTTGGAGGATTCGTACCATAAGTACTTCCAAAGCCTCCGGATGGTGGTCCTCCTCCACCTCCTGATCCCCCTGCTCCGTATGGAGGCACCTGTGAAAAGGTGTATCCACTGGTTTGGGGAGCCGGCCCTGGACCATTGGTGGGTTGTGTATTTCCACCAAAGCTAAAGAAACCACTATTGGGATTAGTGTTTCCTCCTGTTCCATACGACTGATTTCCATTATTGAAACCAGTCCCACTGGCAGAGGGTCTGCTCCTGGAACGATCGCTTGAGGGTCCGGATCCTTGATCACATCCGGATTGCCCCCCAGCTGTACTGGAACCTCCGGGTGCTCGTCCGGTTGTTCCTCCGGACGTGTTCCGGGTGTTACCATTGGACGGATTCGTTCCTGTTTGGGACTGATTCCATCCATACTGGGCATACGGGCCATTTGGTCCCCCTAAAGGTGACTGTTGTGGCCATCCGCCGTCAAAGGTGGAGCTTCCTGCCGAGCGGCTTTGTTTAGCTCCACTCGCAGAATTATCCCCTTTATTTCCCGTACCTAGACCAAGAGGTATAGAGGTATTATCTGTAAATCTAACCTGATGACTCTTTACTCCTTCATAACGAGGTACAGTTGTCTCTGTTACCCCGTCATTGCCCCTCAAAGAGAACATCTGGTTACTTGTCGTGTTTAGGGCAATTCCTGAAACAGTGAAGTCTGATTCAAGAGTGCCTACTGCACGACCAGTATCTTCTAGATACTTTGACATCTGGATAGCTTTAGCCTCCAGTTCGGAATAATCATCCATCATTTTAGTCTGTTTAACAGCCAAATCTGTGGATTCGCGTATCAATTGATCTTTGAGTTTTTCATGCTCATCGGTCTGTTTTTGGTACGTTTCCCGAGCATCTTTGAAGGCTGATTCTATTTTCTTCAGCTCTTCTTGATACTTGCCGTAGGCCGATTGAGTTGAATTTAACTCTTGTTTAGTTCTATTCAACTCATCATACGAGGCTCTGTATTCCAGATCCGCCGTATATAGTGCATCACGATACTGTTCGTGCTGGAGTTGAAAATCTTGCTTTTCTTTCTCCATCTGATCCAACAACAATTGTTGTTGGCGTCTACAACTCTGATCGTAATCGAGACGTTCCGATATCAACTGTTTGTTTTCAGTCAGAATCTTGTCTCGGGTTCCGGTCAGTGTAATAAGATCCTTCTGGATCTTCTCGTATTCAGCTCTCATGTCTTCAAGCTCGTCCATTTTGTTCTTTTCGAATCCACATTTTTGGTGTTTAATTCGAGAACTGTATGGAGTTTCAAACATACCTGCACTAGGCTTTGGTACCTCAAATGGTAATTTACCAAATTGAGCAGTACTTTTATGCATTGGTGCAGGTTTCGAAGTACCTCCTGGCATGAATAAGGAGTCTCCAAATTCATCCAGTTCATGATGTAAGTTTCTTCTTACATCTTCTAACCCATCAGGGTAGTGTTCTAGTGGATCCCTCCACTCCGTACCTTGGGGTGGTGACTTGATTTCACCATCCTCCATCGGGGAGTCTAGCTCACGATTTGAGCCATTTCCCCTAACTGGGCTCAGCTCAGTCATTTCTGACTGCGCTTACCCGAAGACCACCTGGTCACGGCACCAGTGTAGTGGTTCGTCTCGTTAAGTTAGATTAAATCATAACGAAGAGAGAGAAAAGTTTCCGGGTAGGCAACCGAGCTTTTATTTCAGAGCTTGCGTTACATACGATCACAGCCTCAGAGGACTACATGCTGCTAGTGCATTCGGTTACCCTTTCGGGTAACAACCTGGTTGAGCAGTGGGTAAACCACTACTGAGGAACCTAGGGCTAGGACCAGCCTTATATAGGGGAAAAGCCCGCGAAACTCAGACCGGCCACGTGACGTGTGGCGGACGAGTGGTAGGCCCCCTGGTGTAGTGGATACGAACCCAGAGGCAGGTGCTGCCACCTGCCATCCGGATTCCCCCACCACACCCGAAGGACCTAGGTCTGAGTCTCACGGGTGCATGAACGTTAAAGTGTAAAATACCATACCCCTACATAAGTAAAAACAAAACAAACCCCAGCACTGCTACCAAATCCGTTGTCCAGTCGTCAACTACCTAAGTGCTTACCTTTATTTATAGCAGTATAGAGAAGATGGAGCAGGTTAGGTCTAAGACCTAAAAGACCCGAGTTTTTAATTCAATTTTGAATGCTATTTTCAATTCAATTTTCAATATTCAATCAGATATTGACAAATAGTGAGTGATTACTGACATATGTTGATGAACTGCTGACAAATAATGAGCAATTACTAACATGTATTGACTAATTGCTGACAAATAGTGCATTATTACTGATATATTTTTACAACTACTGACAAATAGTGAGTAATAACTAACATGTTGACTAATTGCTGACAAATAGTGCATTATTACTGACATATTTGGACTAATTACTGACAAAAAGCGAGTAATTACTGACAAAAAGAGATAACTAACATAAATTGAATAATTGCTGACAAATAGTGCATTATTACTGACATATTTGGACTAATTACTGACAAAAAGTGAGTAATTACTAGGATAAATTGACTAATTACTGACAAATTTATTGCATTATTACTGACATATTTGCTGACAATGCATCATGCCATCCATAAAAGGGTTAACTGCACATCAATGCCTTGTCTATCAATAAAGGGTTGACTGTACATCAATGCATCATGCTATCCCTAAGGGGTTAACTGTGTATCAATGCATCATGCCATCCATAAAGGGTTAAGTGCATCAATGCATCAGGTTATCCATGAAGGGTTAAAGTGAATCAATGCATCTTGCCATTCATAAAGGGTTAAATGTGCATCAATGCATCATGCCATTCATAAAGGGTTAAATGTGCATCAATGCATCATGCCATTCATAAAGGGTTAAATGTGCATCAATGCATCATGCCATTCATAAAGGGTTAACTGTGTATCAATGCATCATGCCACCCATAAAGGGTTAAAGTGCATCAATGCATCATGCTATTCATAAAGGGTTAAAATGCATCAATGCATCATGTTATTAATGAAGGGTTAAATGTGCATCAATGCATCATGCTGTCCATGAGGGGTTAAATGTTAATCAATGCTTTGTAACATCCATAAAGGGTTAACTGTGCATCAATGCATCATGCTATCCATAAAGGGTTAACTGTGCATCAATGCTACATGTCATTCATAAAGGGTTGACTGTGTATCAATGCATCATGCCATCCATAAAGTGTAGGTGGCCTTTAGTGGGTTAATGAAAGGCTTTCTTGGCTTCATGAAATCAACAAGAACAGGACAGGATAGAGACAGACACGGGATAGAGAGGGCCGATGCTGTGACGTATGTGTGATAACACTGTCTGACTAGGCCCTAGCCAAAAGCTGTGGGTAGACCTACCATAAATCGACCAACACTAAAGCAGTGACTTTATATGAAGAGTATTATTTATATTTCAATAACTATGTTCATAATGACAAATATAACCATCGATATCAATGTGCATACAACAAAGAGAAGGCAATATAAGAGAACAAATTCACAGCAATGGGCAATGGTCGATTTATGGTGCACATTACCCCTTTCCGCAAAAACCTTCGGCGAAAACGTGTACAGTAGAAGTAGACCCGCGTTCGGAACTCGGGTCTAATAAAGCAACAAAGCACGCACTAATAAATATAAGAGATATACATCCCCTCACCTATGCTTTTAGGCTAAAAAGTATTCAAAATTTAGTTGATAACAGAAATCTGCCTACAAGGAGAAATCCTTAATCATAAGAAGCTCGAATTACAGAGCCATACAGAGGTGGAATAACCTAAAACCTGATTATACCACTATCATTTATCCACAAGCCTTTAAGATGAAAATTACAGCAGACTACCCCACTTGTTTCATGTAAGATACCTGCACGTACCTTTAACATTACCGGTATATCATCTTTGGAATTTCAATATACAAATCATTCACATCTCATCCCATCATCATTCTGTGAAATAACATCAGAGGTTTCTTGAAGGTATATAAGTACCCACTGTTTTACTTCCTGCTATACCATGTATAAAGGATCCAGGCAGTAGGGCAACGCGCCCATGTTAGGTTTAATACATATCTCATAATTTATTTTATTTGTATATGTATTTATTATCCCCAATAAAAACTCTTAAAACTATTAAAATGAAAGATGTGCCCGTTGCGGCTAAGGTGAACTAGAGCATGGTAACTCCTCTGTATCAACAAGCTACCATTTTGATTTTAATGGATAAAAGGTGATAGCATCTTAGGGCACATTAATGCACCGTAGTAAAAGCCAATAGGTCCAAGGACCATTGGCTTAATAACGTATCTAGGATGTGAGTTCTGACTAGAATCAAGACTCCTGCCAATACTGACACATTTATTTTCGTACAACCATTCCATAGTTACCTTTTGTGCAAGATCTACATGGGCCTTCTTGCTCGTGTCAATCTGTGAGAGGAAGGTTTCTGTGATGGTATGGAACTTCTTCTGAGCGAAGTCTTTGTGATGGCGTTCAAATCTATTGGGCCGGTCCCCACTACTCAGTGCTGGAGAACGATTTAATATGCATCAGTACAAAATCCATCACACATCTTAAGAAAAGAGATCCTGTTTCATAAAATTAGCTAATGTTTGGCTGGATATCTCATATAATGAAAAAATATATACATCATTATTTTACATTGGTGGTAGACACAATCAACATAACTACGTACATCAGAAGCTGTACATAACCATATATGTCATACAGTTATTCAGACCATGGCCTTCAGTCCCCCACCACTTTGAACTCGCAAAAAGCCCTTGATTTTGGAACTTAGCCACATCACAAGCACAAAAGGGGACATCTTAAATAAGTACTGGCGTTGATTCACTATAGTTTATAGCATACAGCTCATTACTATGCCCGTGGCTCCTCATGTAATTTTTCTTTTTTCCCCCTTTTCCTTTTTATCTTTCCTCTTTGGTAGTTACTGGTAGTATAAAATTGTATTTTTGAATCAACATCAATACGTATAATAACCTAAATCAATTTAAAACACATTTGTATTGAGTAATAAACTATGTTGACTGGTGCTTACTGTCTAAGATAAGGTCGAAGGGGGTGCTGGAGGGTAGCGTAAACTTCTCCAGTGGGTTGTGGGAGTCTTGGATGAAGGCGGCACACAGGGTTACCACGTCGTCAACACGCACCTTCAGCGTCTCATTCTGCAACATATGAACACATATCTTAGTCATGGCAAACACTGTACCAAGCACATTTTGTAAGTAAGGGGCGTTCGTTATTTATGGCGGGGGGGGGGGGTAAGCAAATGAGGGGGGGGGGGTCAAAATTGTTAGAGGTATTCAGAGGGGGGGGTCATTTTTTTTCAACCTATTGTGAGAGGGGGGGGGTCATTTTTTTTTTCAAACTATTCCTGGAGGGCAGGGCAATTCCTTTTTTGGGGGTATTTGCGAACACGATGCAAAATTTCACAACACAACACTTTTTTTTTTCGCAACGTTCACAATTCTCCGCCATCTTATACGTGGGGTTTATGCAAATATCATTTGATACATAAAATGATTTACCATGAAAAACATGTAAATAGCCCCCCACCTCCATCACACCTATGGGTAAAGCTAATAAATGCTGTAAAGGTGTTTAATAGGGTGATATCAGCTCCCCTCCCATCCTACCAGTACTCTATGGTGGTCATAGCTTTTCACACCTTCCCATGTGACACTCACACCATCCAATGCCACCCTCACTCCATCCCATGCTGCCCTCACACCCTCCAATGTTGTGGTAACACCTTAGCAAGGGTTTCCCCACAACTTAGGCCTATTCAACATACATGTAGGTTGGCTTTTACAAAAGTTGGGGAGCCTATGTCTTACAGCATATGTCAAAAGGTTGGGGTGCACCTTATACAAGAGTTTTCAAAATATCAATCCAGAAGCAGTAGGAGTGCCTTATATGCAAAACACACATCCCTGAGTTAGGGGTGTACCTTATACATAAGCTGCGCCTTATATATGCGGGAGATTACGGTAATTATGTATCGTTATTTAGGGAATATCTAAATTCTAAACTTAGAAGTGAATCTGCTTACCAAGGCATGACATGAGTGCTTTATATGATTGGGACTCTCACTGTATTCAGTGTTAAAAAATAGATGACAAAGATGAAAATCACTATGGTTTTCAGCTTTCCTTGTAGGAAAACTCTTGAAAAAGACAAGCAGATATCATTTTCAATAATCTTGGTGGCCAAAAGAGATCCCAAAGCATTTTTTTTCTGTAATTCAAATTACCATTTTCTTATTCTATGTACAAGGTAATTAGTTCAGGGTGTCAGGAGCAGTGAACCATTATCAAATCACCTTATCTTTTTATATCTGGCATAAGGGTCTTCTGTCAAGAAAGAGAAAATAGTAAACATTCTCCAATCTGTTGTGGACCGTCAGAATAGATGACAGCAATGGCTTTCTAGAAGTCTACATTGAAAAAGGGTTAGCATGGGTATGACACAATCAGGACTGATGCATGTCCCTTGAGCTGAGAGGTGCCAGCAAAGTTCTCGGTGGTAAAAAGGTCACCTACTATAATCACAGCAACTCCTGAGCAGAACCTCCAGTTTCTAGCCCTTAGTTTCACTTTTGGAATTGATGCTGTTGTGATTGATATCTATCACACCTACTAAATTAATGTTAAAAAAAAAATTAATCTCAAAAAGTTTGTCTTTGTATGCGCAAATTTTGAAAAAGACAGCTGCAAGTGCCTCAATTACTACAGTTAGTCAGGAATAGGTCGCATGATATAGCTGGCTAAGAAAACCCGTATTTCCCTGTGTATAAGCCCGTACGGGTTTGTGAACAGACTAAGTGGCAAATTTACCAGGGTTATAAACAGGGCAGGCTGATACACAGGGCAGGCTTGTATTTCTCTACATGAAATAATGAGGGAGTGGCAAACAGTTTGCTCAAGACTTATCTATGGTTTGTACATCATTCTTTAGACATTTTCTATAATCCTTTATCTTTCTTTGCAACAGATGTAGGGGTAGGGGAAATTGATATAGCTGAAAAAATATATAAATACCATATAAAAGTATGGTAATGGTCCAAAATGCTTTATCATTGAGCACAGAGGCCATACACGGGGAAATATAGTACCCACTTAAACTGCATCAGTAGTGGCCCATGCTAGCACTCCCTATGGAGGAACCTTCAAAATAGGTACCGTAAACTCCCGCGTATAAGATGCGTCCTCTACGCCAAACAAAATGCTGAGGAGTCTTATAGGATGTACTGAAATTGGGGGTGCGTCTTATACGAGGGGTAATTTTACTATAGAAATGTACTGGATTGACAAAAATCACCCTTAAAATGTGCGTCTTATACGCGAAAATGCATGTGCTAAGTTTGGGGTGCGTCTTATACGCGCAGCGCGTCTTCTACGCGGGAGATTACGGTACTATTACAGATGTCAATCAATCAATGGCAGGGTATTCACATTTCAATTTTTCAAAAGATTGGAACCATTTTGAAATAGGCTTTGCATTTATGCAAAATGAAAGCTGGCCAACGGCTGATAGCTTTTATGACATTCTACAATGCCCCCCCCCCATTTTTAACACATAATTGGAATGGTTCAAATTAAGGTAAAATACACTTTAGCTGGCGTACATCTTGCTGCATGTTAGGATTAACATAGGGTTAGCATTTGGGTAGCTAAAGGGTTCACTTCAGCGCCTGCTAAAGTGCATTAGTCCCTCAAATTCTCCTAATATGACAGGAATGAAGAGACCTGATGTACATAGACTTTGTTGAACATGGTTAAATGTATAAGGTAATGTGATGGGAATCATTTTCTTTCAATCAGTTCTGGGGGGGGGGGGTCATTTTTTTTAACCCATTCCTAGGGGGGGGGGGGGTCACCTTTTTTCAACCTATTCCCAAGGGGGGGTAAATTGTTTTTGACATATTCGTTCTGCCAGATTGGCACCTCCCCTGCCATAAAAAATGTCTAAGGGTAGGGCCGTGGCCCTATAAGATGTTATTTGCCTCTATGTTCAAAGGGCAAATTTTAATACAACCTTCCTAACTAGCTAGGCGCAGTGAGAGGTACCTGACCATCATATGTGAGACAAACACAATTGGAAAGCCTTATGATTGATTGATTGATTGATTTGTGTTTTACAGCACTTTAGTGGCACTAAGTGGCTATCCCGTGCTTCACAGGTTGATAATTTAATAGAGGAATGTGTCAGTGCCCGCGCATATGTGCACCACACACATCCTGAGGGGATAGGAAAGAGGAGATATAGACCCTTTTAAGTGGGCTAGGGAAGCCTGGAAAAGCCTTATAGACGCACTGTGGCTGGTCTAGGCGCCGTGAGAGGTGCCTGGCCATCAGAGGTGAGACAAACACAATTGCAACACCTTATAGACTTGCTGAGACTATCATGGGTCATAGAATACAATGGACAAGCAATGCCACAGACTGAGGCGATTGAGGCAAGCAAGTCTATGTGCTGTGGCGCATTCCTTTGCATTTCTTCCCCCTATATGTTATTGGCTTGTGGCAAGCCAATAACATAATAATGAACGCTCCCTAAACACATGTAATTCACACAGCCTGTCAGGCAGTTTGGTTTAAAAAGTAAAATTGACCAGAACTGCTAGGGGAAAACGGGCAGCTCAATACAATATGGCATATAAAAGGGATTTTATCAAGTTTGCCACTTCCGACTGAAATTCTATATTTTCCTGAGTTTCCATGAGAAATTTCTGAAAATGATGGGAAGAAGCTCAGTGGATTTTGCAAAAAAAAATCAGTTCTCCCATTTTCCATGACTTTCCATAACTCATGATGAAATATAGAATGAACGCCCTTGGCGCGGGTAGCCGTGCAGTCATAGGGGCAATATTGGTGGGTGGTGGTTAGAGGGGGTCCCGGGAACCTCACGCAGTTAGGCCAGTCTTTCAATCTCGGTCCCTGCTCCTCTGTTTTCTGTTCAAAATCTCTACAGTTCAGTACTACGGCTATGAGACATTGTGGCCAGCTTGGGCTACCGTCTACACTCAGCTACCTGATGTTTGGTTTGTGTATACTACTAACTTTAGATGAAAGATCTGAATGGAGAACATTCTTGTTCACATCTCATCTCACACTGTTCGAGACTCATCGAAATGATGAAGCGATCAGGTCGGCCAGGATTTGAAACTTTAATGGAGAATTACAGCTAACCTATGTACCATTTGCTAAACAAGGAGGGCATTTTTAATATAACCTTACGATCATCAATTCACGATGTACGCGTGAGAAAAGGCTACTAGTGCCTCCCCCTGTGGTGAGAGACTGAACTAAAGTAAATAAAGAAGTGCATTCTGGGAGTAGAACCTTTGGGTACTTCCGGTTTGGCCTCTGATGATCGCGGAAGTCGTGACACAGCAAGAAGAAGGATTTGTTGTTGAATATTTGCCTTTTTCTAAGTAATCCCCAAAGTAATCCTCCATCAAGGATGGCAGCTTCCACCCTGACAGGTAATGGGCACAGACACTTGATCTTTGATGGTGATGAGAGCAGATATGAACTTTGGGAGGTAAGATTCCTAGCCTTCATGAGAAAGCAAAAACATTTGGAAGTTATTGCTAGCAATGGAATAGCAGCTTCAGACAAAAAGGCCGAGGCTTATGCAGAAATTGTCCAGATTTTGGATGACAGGAGCTTATCACTTATCATTAGAGATGCTAAGGATGATGGCAGGCAGGCTCTTAAAATTCTCAGAGACCACTACAAAGGCAAAAGTAAGCCAAGGGTTATTTCCCTATACACTGAACTGACATCACTGAGAAAAGGTACCGATGAGTGTATCACCGACTATGTCATCCGTGCGGAGACCGCTTCAAATACGCTGAAAGAAGCAGGGGAAGATGTGAGTGACAGTTTACTTATTGCTATGGTTCTGAAAGGTCTTCCAGCTGACGATAATATTTTTGGAACTGTTATCACCCAAAAGGATGACCATAGATTCAGTGACTTTAAAGTGGCACTTAGAAATTTTGAGACGGAAAAGTGCCGCTCGAGTGACAGAGTCCAAACAGGAGAACGTGATGAAAACTGTGTCGGATGCAACAGCCCCAGCAAACCCAGTTATACGTGTTATGCGTGTGGAAAACCAGGACACAGATTTTTTTAGTGTAAAAACAAAAAGCAGGGTAACAAGTGGTGCAATAACTGTAAAACCAGAACTCCCTACACAAATCAGTGTAGGAAGAAAGACTCGGCTAAGGTAGCTAGCAACGATGGTTCGAAACAAGGACAGTCATTTGCATTCAAGGTTATCGTAGATTGTGCCAATGTTTGTAATCCTACTAGCCTGTACAGTTTGTTGGTTGATTGTGGTGCAACTACTTATATTGTTACTGAAAAGTCCAAATTAGAGAAACCAGACCTGAGCGGTATGCATGTATTTGGTATTGTATATTATGCTTATGTAAAGGAGAAGAAGCAGGATGACCGCGGTGAGAAAGGTATTTTTGTTGGTTATGATAAATGTAGCCCAGCATATCTTGTGTATATCCCCAAGCGTAACACTGTACGTAGAGTAAGATGTGCGAAGTTCTTTGACAAGTTTGAGGAGTAACAGACAATAGTGATGAACCGGTGTGTGCTGCACCTCAGGTAGATCCTGAATATTACCCAGCTCCGGATGCAGCTAATGATGTTCCTCAAAATGTGGTAGGTGGTAAACTTGGTCAAAACCTGCAGGACAATAGGGACAATGCCAGGTATCCCCGCAGAGGACGTAACCCACCTGGCTATTTGCAGGATTACGTCACCACTACTGTTGATTATTGCTACCACATGTCACACATCCCAAATACATATACTGATGCTATGAACTCTGACAATGCGCAAAAATGGCAGAACGCATTGAATATTGAGATGGATGCATTGAAGGACAATGACACTTTTGAACTCACCACACTACCTGAGGGTAGATCTGCAGTGGGGGGTAGATGGGTGTATGCGATGAAAATGGGACAAAACGCCGACGAACAGTACAAGGCCCGGTTTGTGGCCAAAGGTTATCCTCAGGTCCCAAATGAACTGGAACAACATGTTGGACACCTACCTGAAGGAGGAAGGTTTCCAACAGTCTGAGACTGATTCTTGTGTTTACACTAAGTTTGAATAAAATTCCAAAACTATTGTAGTAGTTTGGCTTGATTATATTATTATTGCAGCAAGCGATGAGAAGACACTCAACACAGTGAAACGTCTCTGTCCACCAGATTCAAAATGAAAGATCTTGGTAAGTTATCATGGTTCCTAGGTATTGAATTCAAGTGTGAAAATGGATCTATTGAAATGAACCAAACCAAATATGTAGAAATGCTGTCTAAAAGGTTCAAAATAGAGGATTGTAAACCCAGAACAACTCCTTGTGATATAGGGTCCAATACTACAAGGGATGAGGATTCTGAAGAGCTAGCTGATGCTAAGCTGTACCAAGAAATTGTTGGAAGCCTCATCTATTGTATGTCAATCACAAGACCTGATCTGTGTTATGTTGTAACAAAGCTATCTCAACATATGGTAAATCCCACCAAAGCTGATCTTGGTAGAGCCAAGCAGGTACTAAGGTATATCAAGGGTACACATGATTATGGATTAAGGTTCCAAAAATCTGATTCTGAGTTAGAACTCAGTGGCTTTTGTGATGCCAATTGGGAAGCATCTGATGACAGAAAGAGCATAACTGGTTATGCATTCAGGTTGACCAACAATGGTCCACTCATTTCGTACAAAAGTAGAAAGCAACAGACTGTTGCATTATCCACTTGTGAAGCTGAATATATGGCTCTGTCAGCTGCTACCCAAGAGGTAAAGTTTCTAAATCAACTTTTTACCAACATGACTGGTATTAAGCTAACAAAGAGTGTTGTTTTGTATGGGGACAACCAGGGTGCACTGGCACTAGATAAAAATCCAGTACACCACCAAAGGTCTAAACATATTGATATCAGATACATTTTGTGAGAAATGAAGTCCAGAATAATACTCTCAAACTAGAGTATGTACCTACAGCAGAAAACATTGCTGATGTTTTCACAAAGACGGTTACAAAACCTAGGCTTTTCAAGTTCCTGAGTGTACTAATGGGTACATAAATGTAAACCATCATGTATTGATCATAAGTATGTTTTATAACCAAGTGTTATCAACGAGTTGTATTGATCATAAGTGTGTATTGATCATATCATAAATATTTTATTCACAGTAGTGTATACATTAGTAATGTATCGATCGTAAGTTTAAGTGGGGGTGTTAAATATAACCTTACAATCATCAATTCACAATGTTCACGCGGGATAACACTACTAGTGCCTCCCCCTGTGATGAGAGACTGAACTAAAGTAAATAAAGAAGTGCATTCTGGGAGTAGAACCTTTGGGTACTTCCGGTTTGGCCTCTGATGATCGCAGAAGTCGTGACACAGCAAGAAGAAGACTTTGTTGTTGAATAGTTGCCTTTTTCTAAGTAATCCCTAAAGTAATCCTCCATCAAGGATGGCAGCTTCCACCTTGACAGGCGTCAGGGGACTGAACTATCGCAAATACGATAGTGGGAGACGGCAACATCTGTGAGCGATAATGGGGGCATTTGGCGACTTCATCAAGAGTAAACAGTCTAAAACTACAGTAAAATTAAGAATTTCGCCACCAACTCCTCAGTGAGGGTGAAAACATCATTAAACTACGAGAAAACATCAAATTTTGATGTCTTATGAAGGATAAAAGGTAAACAGAGAGTAAAATCCTTCACGTCTTATGTACAGACTGACATGCTGGCTGCTACTTCTGGTGCTGCCACCTCTAGGGCCACTTTCGCGCGACCCAACCTGGTAAACCGGGTGACTTGATCTGGTACATCCGGGGTGTAGCTGTGGTGTATGCCCGATGGGTACAGACGGTCGACCGGGTTAACCGGATCGGGGCACGTGAAAATGCCCTTGTATGGAAATGGCATGATAATGATGAATCAAGACGCGCATGCGCAAGGTTCGCAAACGGGTCTACTCTGAGTACACTACTCCCAGTATATAATGCCAACCAATGAAAATTGTCCTTTATGTACTTAAGAGTATACCTAGGGGTAGGCAGAAACGTTAGCTGATAATCAACATTGTGCACTGTTATGTAGTACTATCGCGAGCTCCGCGCGCCACCTATTGCAAAAACGTTTAACTAAATTGGACACATAGGAACAAAGAGAGAAAAATCTTTTCAACCAATCATAGCTCAGCAATTATTTATTACAGAACACCAACACAATATGCTAATGAGCTGTATTTGAGTGTAAACTATAATGGGAGACAGCCTATGTTATGAACACTAAAGATTTAATTAAATTATTAAGAAAGGGTATTCATAACAAGCCCGTCTCCCATAAAAATAATGAGAGCAACCTTATACCACATCTTTTCCCCTCACATTCTGCTATAATTGATGGGCGGGTGGCTAATGTATACATTTTACAAGAAGTGATTGTAAAAGTAGATGGCCTCCTCGTTCTACCTGCATGGTACATATGGAAGGCAAAAGACAATGGGTTAGAGCCACTGCGCGGCTAAATATCAAGAAATTCCATGTCATTCCATGACTTTCCCTGAATACCTTTTATTCCAGAGCATTCCATGACTCACGGCTGCACACTGCCTTTTACATGAGAGGTCCTAGAGTACCTCCCGTTATAATCCTTGCCCTAGATTTGGATTGTTAGAAAAGCTGTAATGGTCATGATCGAATCTGTTTGTAAAATGGGGCAAACAAATGACCTTTTCTTCAATAACCATGTAGACCATGTTGGACCATGTTATATGTACTTTTCAATTCTACCTCATTTAGGGAAAGATGAAGTCAGCTCACTTGTGGTGAAAGATAAACAAGAGCAGAAATTGTCCTTTTTCTTTCTTTCTCCCCCCCCCCCTTTTTTTTGTACTTTCGTTTTTTTTTTTTTACTTTCGTAATTTTTATGTACTTCTACACACCAAGAGCCCTCTAGTCTCTACAGCATTAGTCATTAACAGTAGTTTCTATTGCGCATTGGATGTCTGCTAGGTGAATGTTAAGTAGTGCATGACTTCTGGGCATAAATCCTGCACTGGCCTCTATGACAATGTCACCTAACCATTACCTGGGATTTACCACCCGGCCCTAATTGCCTCATAAAGATGGACCGCCCACCAGTCATGGCTGTGTTTGTGTATGGATAACAAACACTTAGGAAAAGTGACCCCATTTCAACTTGCCAAGTGATTTTTGCCCAAAATATGAACTTTTATGTAATTATGTCTGGAAAAATAATACCGTGATCTCCCGCGTATAAGGCACATCTTATACAAGAGGTTTTTAGTTCTCCCTGGATCTGCAAGGGGGGCATTAAGACCTTTATTTTGATATGTTACACTCCCCTTAAGTCATAATATGACATAGCAGATTCCAGAGTGGTCTGGGGAGCCCTAGCTACACATAGCTTTTTTGAATTTTCAAAATCCATTCAGTAGATCGCAAGTTATGAATTTTTCATTTTTTTGACCATTTCCTAAAACTCTGGATGCGTCTTATACTTGGGATGCGCCTTATACGCAGGAGATTACGGTAGGTCGTATTCTTGGTACCTATGTTGGTGCATCAATAAAAGTAAATACCGGTATTGTATTTATCAGTGGTAGGGAGATGTTATCTATATGGGTCATTCATAAGTCTATGTACGGTTCTATGATGAGTGACAGTTGTACCCCCCCCCTCAATGAAAGAGCGGTCCTTGATTGTTTGATTGATTGATTTGTGTTTTACAGCACTTTAGCGGCACTAAGTGGCTATCTCGTGCTTCACAGGTTGATAATTTAACAGAGGAATGTGTCAGTGCCCGCGCATATGTGCACCACACACATCCTGAGGGGATAGGAAAGAGGAGATATAGACCCTTTTAAGTGGGCTAGGGAAGCCCGGAGCGGTCCTTGAAGTGGGAACCCCCTATTAGCTTAAACATGATACATAGGGAGTTTCTATGTACAGAGTGATGAGGTCACGCTTGGTCGAGGACATTATCAAGAGTGAATTGTACATCACAGATGTAATGGCGGAGAGATTGTAGTAGAGATGTGTAATTACGAGGTATATGGTACAACAGCTAAGTAGCTAGTATAGGTGAAGTGTACACTTTTCTATAGTTATTGTTATGTCTTTGTATACCCGGTAGGTAAGGACTGTGTGTGGGTGATTGTTATGTCTTTGTATAGATTAGGAGTGCGTCTAGCTGACTGGTGTCGAGTGAGAGAGTAATGGTTGTTTAACGCCAAGCCGACAGCTAAGGTCATATTCATGGCGGGTGACTGACTGGTGTCGTCTTGATTACGTCTAAAAATGATCTGAGTAGTACAGAAGGGTCAGGGTCTATTAGGGAGTCGTGTACTGGATTGTTATGTCAGGACTGCGTGCAGGTGACTGGTCCATGGAATCCAATTCAATAACGAGGTGATTAGGAGGAGGTGGGGGGTGCATAGCCAGGGAGAGCAAGCTGTAGCTTGAGGTAGATGCCGTGTACATGCCATCTAGTACACGCTGTCTGGAGAGGTGTCATACACAACATAGACTTGCACAGGTCTCACTAATAACAATCATAATATTAGTTAAATTGGTAGTGTTGCCATTCCACTGAAAAAAAAATGAATTGCCTAAATGACTAGAATCTAGTCTACACTGCAGTCTTCATCATGGTTGACTGATTTCAGTAGCTGATCTATAGTAGAGGACTTTTGGCTGTTTTTGATATGACCTGCTGTCCCCCTCTTACACGATGTATAGACAAGTCTCTCGGCCAATGAGGAGAAAAGTCTCTCTGCCAGTAATTACTTGGTTTAATCACACAGCAGTCCAAGAAGTCATTTTAACAATAAAACCGTAGTGTTGTAGATTTTAATAGAATAGTAGAGAATAGACCTGTGAGACATAGCGCGGCAACTTGTAATCTTGTGTCTAGTGATAGAATAATAGGAAAGCTAACTTCAAAGGCAATTAAAGGTTGTACCATCTGGCTCACCCTGTAACTCTTGTGCTGCCTTGTACTACTAGGTCTACTACCGAGAAGTTCTGCCTGCCCATAGATGACCACTACAAATGGTAGAGGTGGGCATGTTCAATGACCCAGAACCATATGCACCAAGGACCCCAGAATGACTAGGGTTGTGTGTGGCAGTCTTACCCACCCCAACAGCATACAGCTGGTCACAACCCCCTCCCCACCAAACTGGTAACCCCCTCCCCTCTTTAGACAGGGTACACCAAGTTTAGCATTTGTCTCTCCATAGAGATTTATAGAGATTCTAAACAGTAAATATCTTCTTCAAATACAGAATATATGATCCAAATGTACCATAACCCCGTGAGATGAAACCTTTAGTACATATATGCAGCAATTTCAGACCACAGAATTATCAGATAAAGCCTACAGAGATGTATTGGTGAATCTTAATTTTGTCTTATGCTAATCTTCCATAGAGCTCCAGGAGCTGAAATGTCTAATCTAATCATAAAACCCAAACTAAACATATATCACAAAAACAAGTTATCTACCATTAGTACATACATATGCTGATAACAATTCCTCAATATTGTGCCAAAATAGTCCATAGAAGAAGAACAGTGAACGAAAATAGAAATCAGGGCTTCCCTATCCCTTACACCGTGGCGACTCTGAACCATTGACTAGTCTACAAGTCTCACTAGTAGGACTTAGAGTCGCCGCGCTAATAACCATAAATTGTCTCTTATAAGGTGCATCCTCCTATAAGTCATACCCCGTCTTTGGGAGAAGCTAGAAGCCGCAACCAATACTGTTTTGTACAATGAAATAACCCAGTATAAGCCACACCCTTAGTCTGGGCACATCCTAAATGTTGCATCAAACTTACGTTAGGCCACACCAAAAAAATAAGTTGGTCTACGGATCGCCCTCTTTATATTTTCAGATATACAATTTTTTTTTCTTTGAAAAAAATCTTGTCTACAGATTTTGCTCGCTTCAGTTTCTACAAGTTTTCTCTTTGAAAAAAAAAAGAATTGTTCGCTCGCCTCAAGTTGCCAGCAAGGAATCCATTGGACACAAAAAGAATTCTTAAAAAAAAAAAAAAAAAAAATCCCTCGCTCGCACCATTTTTTCAAAACCAAAATCCGTAGACCAACTTATTTTTTTGGTGTGGCCTTATATCAGGTATAGCATCATACCCTTTCAGGTATAGCATGAAGGTTAAGTTTAGGCCATTGGCCTATGTTGCCATTGACATTTATGTTCTATGTCATTGTCTATGTCCTATGTCATTGCTGCATTTGTTAAACAACAAATGGGCATGTATGCACTATTGGCCCTTAAAGGGTTAAGGTGTTCCTTAAAGGGTTAATGGTCAGCGGTCATTTGACATGCCCAATGATGATGGCTATTAACCTTAATAGTGAGAGTTAATCCTCCTCACACCTTTCTTTGTTTATACTATACTATAATGACACATGTTACCTACCTGGTCTATCAACATGAGTTATGGGTGGCTTTGAATGAATTACATGTAGATTCTCTCTTTGTGAAGTTTGTGGTGCACACAAAATAGTCGTGCAAATGCAAGTGTGTAATTTTTCTCTATGTTCTATTGTAGCAGAATCGGGGTCCAGTTACCATATATTCACTTATGCCATTGACTCGAAACAATGGCATAATAATTACTTCAGGTGACTGAGATTCTAACCTTAGGCTTTCAACACATAATATACTTTTCCTCTAAACGATATAGATTGGTTGTATTCGTGGTTGAAACCAACACACTGCTCTTCTTTTGGCCTTTAACAGGTGTATTAATCCAGCTGGGCCTGTATCTCTTTCTTGAGTTGAGTACACAACAATTAGCATGTTAAGTCTTCTTACCTTGACGTACAAACTGAGTAGTATGTCGACTAGCACCAGGGGGTAGCACCCATTGTAGAAGCTGATACCAACAGCTGTAAAGGCATCCAAGTATAAGTTCACAGCCTCAGTTGCATCTTTCACATTACTTTCTAAGAAATCACACACTGAGAGCTCCAAGCGCAACAACCAGTTGCTTTCTGCACTTGAGATCTCGTTTTGTGGGGTTGACGTCCGATGCCGAGACATTTCTAGTGCCAGCATACAAAATCCGATCAACTGTCGCTCATAGTTTGTCTTTTTGGGGCTCTTACGCTGCCACTGAATCATGCAGTGGCACAAGTAGAGTAAACTGTAGGTTAGCTGGTTCTGAAATCAATATGAAATCAACTTGAAATATGGTGCACGATACTCTAAAGATATTATAATTTAGTTTACAAAACTACAATCCAAAATCACTATGAAAGTATCTACCGTAAAACCCCGGTCATAAGCCAGATTTTTTTTCCCTATTTTGGGCCAAAATCGGCTTCTAAATTTCCCCCCAACTCTACCCCCGGCTTATGACCGGGGTTTTAATACAATAGATTAAAGAGAAAATAGTGAAGATTTGGCCCTAAAATCGGCTTATAGGATTTCCCTGAACTCATCCCCCGGCTTATGACCGGGGCTGGCTTATGACCAGGGTTTTACGGTAGTAAGGACAGTAAATTAGGTTTTGCCTATGGTTTGTTAAGATCAGATTGTGGGCTACCATCTCTTGTCAATAAACAGCACCATTAACATTTACACACAATAACATAGATCCTAATTACACCTTTATGATAAAAACTGAGTATCTCCAATTCAAGACTTTTAAGAATCTTACTGCTAGATCTTAAAGATCTAGCAGTACCTGAGTTCTAACTAAAGAGGGAGTTATCAAAAGGAGAAAATTGGGTTTTCTACCTTGGTCATCTGTGGATGAAGTTCTGAGCTGTCAGCAGATCCATGAGATTTCTTTTGTCTTTTAGTACTTTTGCCCTTTTTCCCTCGTCCTTTTCCTCTTGTGACGGGTGGTGCTAAAGAAAATCAATACACATGGCTTGTCTTTTTTTCACTTACAATAGAAAGTTGGCTTGAAAATAGTGTTGACAGAACCTAGGTGTATTTCAGTCATGCATTTGAAGAAAAGGACGACACAGTATAACAGCATACATGCTGTTTATGTAATACTGTTTATGTAATACCATAGTTCTATGCATCATTACTGCAATATTGCCTCGCATATAAGGCATCCCACCGATGAAATTTCATAACTTTTGTTCTACTCAATGAAGCTAACATGGCGATCCCGGAACCACTTGAACCCCTATACTGCTGTCAGGGTTAGGGGGAGTGTAACATCTAATGGGTTACGTCTTTCGGGGAGAAGCGCTAACGTGGCGCCATTTTCGCTTGTTAAATATGAGCAGTAAACTTTCAACTTTCGCCGGTACCAGGGACACACTTCCGATCATACCGTTTCTCCTCGAAAGGGTTCACGCATCTAATGAATGGTCTTGGTATCCCCCTTGTGGAAACAGGAAGAACTAAATCCCCATGCATAAGCCGTGCCGTACACATGGTGTACTACGGTAATTAAATATACTTTGATTTGGTTGCCTCTAACACATGCATTTAACAACCGCAATCTTCAGAGTACTATTGAGAAGTATTAGCTGAGTCACTATACCTGAGGTACCTGCAGGGACTGGTGGGCAGCTTTCTCCCGTTTTTAGTATGTTGATGATGACTTGTGCCTCGGGTGTGGAGTGACCATAGTTCTCCAAAAAGGCACCAATGATGGAGTCCTAACAGAAAAGAATCAGAAGGATAGCTCAGCCAGCTATGCTTAAGTGACTGCGTCTAAATGTAGTTTATAGTCTACCAGAATGCACTACCTGATACAAAGCGAAAGACTACTTTATGCAAAGAAAGTTAGTTATGGAATGAGCATTTTTTAACAACAGGGGGGGGGGCTGATGGATTTGAGGGGGGGGTCAGAATATTTTCAACCCCTTGACCAGGGGGGTCAGACTTTTTTCTCCCCCTTGACTAGGGGGGGGGGGGTCAAAATAATTTCACCTGTTTTCAGCGAAAAAGCCCGCACATTACTATAGGTTAAAAGGGCACGTTTGTACGCAATTTTCGCCTTCCTGGGAGGGCCGAGAAAATTTTGACCCATCGAGAGGGGGGGGCGAAATTTTTTTTCCATGGGTCTGCACGCAAACCCACCAGCCCCCCCCCCCCCGTTATTAAAAAATGATCACTACTACTTACTAATTGGCCAATTTCTTTACATCTTTATTTGGCTCTTACCTGTTGAATAACGCTGAGAACCTTGTAGACTATGCGTGTAGCAAGATGACCAATCTTACACGACACTGACCCTAACTCTAACCAGTTCACAGCTTCCAGCCGGGCCATCATTATGGGCAGGTCCTCTTCATATGTTCTGAAAATGTTTTCGTTATCATTAAAAAGAAAAAGTGTAGACCAACTGATATTTTCTCCATGAATTATAAAACCCAAACATCAAGAGTCCTGGCGGCAATGGGTGTCTGATTAATGATTCGTTCTTACTTTCATGAATACGTGGAAGATGTATCATCTGCTATAATGTATTATCTGAGTTGGGTCTAGAAATGCCAGATGGGCAATTTAATCACTACTGACCCTTCTCGAATTTCAGCTAAAGATAAATTGCCCAACCAACACAATTCATATACTTACGACTCTTCTGGGGAGACTTTTCCATCCAGTAAATCCTTGAGTTCCTGTGTTGCAAGACCAGTTTGGTATGCACATAATGCCTCTGTGAACAGTCCTACCCTGAGATTCTGAAGAAAAGCAAGAAAAAATGTACTTATTGAAAACCCGTCATGGTTATACATGCAACATACTTTCACTCTCAAACTTAATAAGGCCACACCAAATTAAAAGATTGGTCTATGGATTTCCCGCCCCTGTTTTTCAGAAATTAAAATTTTATTTTTATTTGAAAAATAACATGTCTATGGATCCCGCCCGCCTCATTTGCAGGGATTTTCATTTTTTTTTTTTGATCAAGCAATAAATATATGATTAATAATAAAGGTACAGGAATGGCAGACCCCTCATTGGATAGGCATAAATGGGCTAGATTTTCTGGGCACGTACAATTGGCATTTTTCACACTTTTGTATGCTTATGCACCTACAGAATAAAAACTTATGAACCAACATCCTACTTTTTGGTCCCAATTGGAAGGAAACACTATAACCTTTCAAATGCATGTACTCTCTTGCATATCCAACCATAATATTTGGATTTGTTGGCTTCCAAAGTTGAAAAATGGTGAAAAAAGGCAAATTTGATGAAAATGCAGGTTTTTACAGCCCTGACATATATCCCAGAGGGGTTCCAGAACCTCAGATATAGCTTTTTCTCATTGATATATCTGCTGTGTTAATGATTCAGAAGGTTCTTGGGTATTGTAGAGCATAAGTATTTGTTCGTGTAACATTCAGTGTAAAATGACACTCAAATGTCCATCCAACAGTAAAACTAAAACCCTGCCATATTCTAAACTAAGACAGTTAATACATTATCCTTACTCTGCTCAGAATTGAGGGGCACTAGGGTGGTTAAGCTGCTGCAAAGATTTTTTTGCTGTAGCCTGAAGTCTTTCTCTTATACCAATGAGTGCATCCGTATACACATTTTTCTGTCGGATGGACATTTTGCACTTTTGCTGTCGGAAGTACAAATTTCCCTAATCTCAAAGTAATGCATTTGGATGCATCCTTTATGTTTTAAATCAAGCAGAGTCATCCCTTGAACACTATTAAATAACATTTGTACCATAAGTCTCCCCATAAGTGTGTTTTATACACTGTAATATGATAAAAAGTGTCCATCCGACAGATAAAGTCTGAATTTTAGGGTTATTTTAAGCTAATGCTGTGCCAAGTTGGTGGACCATTAGGTTATGATGATCATTAATTCTTAGAGTAGGCATGCTAAAGTTAACGTAGATTGATTTTAATGAGTATTTAAGCATTTTCTAGAGAACTAGAGGGAAAATAGCATTTTTGACAAGAATTTTCAATTTTTTCACAAAATGGCTATATTTCATCAGCCTATATCTCAAAAAGAGTTTGAACAGTGGTGTTTATTCATGAGCTTACTAAACTTGCATACTGTAAGAGCTGGTAAACAAAATTAGAAGTTTCTGTGGTGTATATATTGGTAACAAAATCATATCACTGATTAAATCTGTCGGATGGACACAAAAAGTGACAAATTGTTATCACACAGCTATAGAAATGGAACCAGTAGGGATAACTGTGTATAATTGGTGGTTCCAAGGAGCTAAGACGTTGTTCTTTCAATGTAATAAAGTAATTAATTCCTTTTCTGACTTTAATATTTGGGGCCTTCTCAGGGAGATTTGTACGTCCCCAGGAAATCTGGCCCAAATATGCAATGGCAAAAAAAAAAAAAAAAAAAAAAAATCGCCCTCTCCATATTTATGATGTTCAGAATCCATAGACAATAATTAATTTCTAGAAAATAAAAATAAAAATTTCGCCCTCCCGCACCATATTCTCAAAATGAAAATCCATAGACCAATTTTTTTTATTTGGTGTCGCCTAATAGCTATAATAATGAAATAGTCCAGACTAGGCTCCCATTGACTTACCTGGTCTAGTTTTGTGTCTAGCAGTGGTACGATGGACGGCAGTTCGGCAAATTTACTATTATTTACCTTGTAATGGACCGCAGTTGCACTGCGTCTAAAAAGATAAATAAAGGACGTTCTTATTGAGCAAATCAAACACACAAAATCTTCACCTTTTTGTCATTTCATTGGTTTTTCTCTAGAAGTAAAAGCACTCTTAATTCCACAAAAAAAAAAGAAGTCATACAACTATTTTGCTTTGTTGATGCAAGTACGTTGTCAAATTCCATGTTTTTAATTGAAGAATCCAAGGTTCATGTTGTTATGTTAAGGCTACATAAAATCGATTATCAAAACAAAACAAAATCAGGCTTTTTATTTGTATGGAGACTACAACTATGTTGTTGGCGGTATCAATTATTAGAGGGCTCAAGCTGCTGCACAGAAGTACAAGTGAGCTTACACTGTCCAGCGAGGGATGTGGGCCTTTTAGACATTCAATTTTACGCAGCCTTACAAAAGTGTAGCACCTGAATATCTAACAACATGTTCTGTGTAGTATGAGGATAAAACTCACTTTTGCAATTCTACGGCTGACTTGTAGAGAAATGATCTCATGTACGGTTTGGTGGTGAACATGAAGAGTGTGTAGAAACGTGACAAGTCATGGCAGAAGCGGTTCAGTGGTGGGCATTCATTGACCAGTGCCATGGTCTCCATCTCTGAAAGTGTCAAATATATAATGTTAAACTAGATTCTACTCTGATTAGGAACTGATACTGAATGCACATCCTTTCTCTTGCTTTTATCACTAGACACATAAAGTAACACGATATTATGTTACCGTCAGCCTAATAAAGCTGACAATTTGTTTGGACAGAAGGCACTAGTTGACCTGTCAGTTTACTTGACAATCAACCGAAAACTGAACTACCAGGACTTCTACATTAAACTTGAAGCATCTCATCAGTATAACAGAACAGATCTTTGATTATGTAAGTTATACAACTTTGTGTTTATTGATATACTTACTCTGCAGTACACAGTTTGCTATACGTGTGAGTACATTTGCAGCAGCTTTCACTTCTTTCTTCCGTGCCAAATCAATCACTTTCTTGATGTATTTGAACATCTTGGAGTCTTTCTTCTCCATTAAGTCGTAGTTGTTTGGGTAGTATGACTGTGATGACCTATACGAGGAAAATGCAAGATCTCTGAACTAAGGACTAATAGAACATCTGTGAACTAAAGGCTCACATTACAAGCAAAAAAATAATTAGATTTAAATCAGAATGCTTCAAATTAACTCCCAGCTGCGCCTTTTTTTTTAAGCCAGGGTACGTCTTATAAATGGGTACACCTTACATGGGGAAATAACTCTACATATCATAAGGTACTCATTTTGCCAGGTGATACTTATACTTGGGATTTCATACTGATAGCAATCAACCCCGAAAATGCGAGCACAGATGCCACTTGCTGGCTTTCAAAACTTGGGAATCTTTGTAAAGTATTTAATCTTTGAATGCTGTTAAGATCTAATCATCTTCGAATCTTGAGTTGTCTACTATCATACCAAAAATTCACCTGTAGATGACATGCTTGCCAGACTCGTGTATTAGTTTACAACTCACCGAGCATAACTGAAGTCTCTGACCATCTCTTTCAAGTCTATCTTGAGATTCTTCTCCATAGCCTCAACTGACAGTTGCCATTGGGTTTTGCAGCCTTGAGCACGTCCAAAGGTTGGGTCAGGCGCACCAGGGGTAGTGTTAATATCCGACGTTGTATCCCGTATGTCATCTGAATTGAAGAATCATCCATACTGTACCATATTCACCCTACCGTCGATAAGACTAAAGTGCACATGCTCTATATGCACATTTATGATTTCTTAGAAATTCTGAGGAAGATACAGCATAGCTGTTGTGGAATACCATTTGAAGATTAAAGAGTACAGTATTCGACATGATTAGTCCGTACGCTAACATAACGAAATTTGCGTACACATTACATAGAGTGACATATAAGAAAACATTCCGAATATGCATTTAGTAATTGCTGGCAAATACTGACCAAGTGCTGTCAAATTCGACTCACTGACAAAATGGTGACTAATCCTAATAGACTCTACAGCACAACATTTACGTTTTATGTTTTAATTCCGCGTTTAAATTCCATACATGTTGGGCTATGGTCATCCTTACAAGGTTAAGGTCTGCATTCGTTGTATAATGACGACATGCATGTATACTACATTGTAACAGATGACGTAGTACATTAATGTAGTTACTGTAATATGTAACTCTTTAATGGTTAACGTCTTTTCTTCTCACTGCAGCGGTACATGAGAATGATCAATCAAGAGTCTATATGGCTGGTCTGATACATGAATCAAGTCTTGATGAGTAGATGCATCATGCCTGTATTCGTGTATCATGTTGAGCCCATATTGCTCCGTGAGACTAAAGTAGTGTAATTAATGTTCCGAACTTGTGTAACTGTACGGGTGACGGTATCTATCTCTTGGTGAGTTTTTTGTTTTTTTTGAGAATAAAATCATTGTCGTCATTGTTAAATTTAGTAGTAAAAGGTGCCAGGTGAAACTGAGACCGCACTACTGAGTGTGTCAACGTCTAGGGTTGTTGGAAGTGGCTGCCTCATTTGTTGACAGACATCCAGTTCTTTCTCTTCAAGTCTGGCTAAAGTGAATGTATATCAAATTAATTTTTTTTTAACTCACCAAGATATTTGAAAACCCTGCCGAGGATTCCAGCTGGGTCTTCTTGTACGGCATACTGTAGTAGTTTCTGGAGCTGGTTTCGATCTAGTGTGGACAGGGCTTCTGTCATAGGTGCATGCACAGACACCTGAATGGTAAATTAAATCATGATTTCATTAGTACCTTCATGAATGTACATACATGTATACCAGATGCTGAAGATTTTTCAGGTACTACCGGTATCCCATAAATTGTTGTTAAGCCACCCTGATCTGCTTTTTTTTTTTGTTTGACAAATCTATTTCAGTCCAAACAAATCTCAGAGATGGCCGAACTAACTGAAGAGCTAACACACCTGTGTAGGTTTGCGGATGCGGTAAATGATCGCTGCAAGCACATGAGGGCACCAGATCTCTGCTCGGCACTCAGAGCAGGTACTCGATATGATGCGCTGTTGTTCAAATGTTAACGAGACCCTAATCTCACAGTTGTCATCAGTGGCCGTCTTACTTGCAGCAGGGCCTGTCACAGGGTACTTGCTCAGAAGTGCTGAGGCCATAAAACCTGAAATAAATACATGTTTTTTTTTTACTTATTGTTCAAAGTTTCCTTAAATTGACAATTAGCACAAGTAAGTTATCTTTTCTAAACAAAACTGCCCCGTATTGGTATGAAAATGTTATGTGAACTGTTAATAATACATGGCTGTGTATGCAACCACCTCCTCTATCCGAGGCAGCAATACATACCAACTTGCCACATCTCCTTGATGCGGTTATCTTTAAACAGATTGAGGCCACGATCCCAATCATTGTATTTGTCTGTAAGGTTCGAATACGCCCGCACTTGCTTCTCATCTTGAGGGAAAGCCCACTGTGCAATCTGTTTATCAGACAAAAGAGGTACTTACTACATAAAGATGCCCCTATGTGCGCATATAGGAGTTACTTTGCAAGTCAAGTCGACCGCCTGGGTCGACTGTCTTCACAAGTTCAATACTGATTGACACAGGTACTAGTATATTCAAATTATACATGACTAAATGGTGGTTACCTAAAAAATAAATAAATCTTGATATCACTTTTTTTTCTTTTTCTATAGTCTGTTTTTTTTTAGATATCAGCTATTTATTTTTACTTACACCTTTAAGCATCGACTCATCCAACGGAGGGTCACTAGTCTCTAACTGCTCGCAGGTGTATGACCTTGCGACGACCCGCGAACATAAATCAAGTAATGACCGTGCCTAGAAAAAAATGTTGTGTATTCAGTATATTGTAGTGTCATCAAGTATTTTACATGTATACTAGTTGCAAACCCATTGTTCTCTTTATTATTCTATTCCAAGAGAAAAATACGAAAGAAATCCAGATGAAAAAATGGTGCGACTTGTAGATCAACTTTCTAATGTGGTGCGGCTAAGAGGACTATACTTTGTATTGTCTTTGATAGTATGTAAATGAAAATACCTGTTTGATCTCTGATTTCCCATCTGAATCCTCTGGTGGGTCAATGTCCATAACAGTGTCATCCAGTGATGACCGTGAGCTTGTGCCTGTGACTTCATAGCCAGAGGTATCAGGCAACACAGAGATCAAGCCTGTCAGGGAAGAAGACATTCAGACATAAAGCTGACTACAAACGGACTCATCTGACTGGATCAGTAGTCAAGGAGGAGCTCTGTGTGCGGGGGCATCCATCTGATGAGTCAGAACGGATCAAACCTGTTTGATATGCTCTGATCTGATCAGATGTCTCAGTCAGATGTTTTTGAGGGCACCGCAAATGGCACTGCCCATCTAATTCACATATAAAACACGCCGCACACGTGGGAGTTTAAAGTAGTTGTTTAATGCCATTTCGACAGCTAGGGCCATATCCATGTCATTCTAACAGCAGTCTAACAAGTTTAGACAACAGTTTTAGTTTCATACTTAAAATCTAATAGTAATGGTTTAAATCTTGTTATAAGAAGGAAAAAGATTCAGACCCGCACCCCTACCTAGGGGTATTGATTTGAACGTTTTTGCATTTCCAGCTGCCTTTTGCTGTTTGCTTCCCGGGCCTGCTGCCTATGTCAGGGTGAGGCTTATAGCTAGCTATAAAGGGTTTTTACATATGGTTCTTTGAGGGACAAGTACTTTGGGTCTGAAATGACTTGGATATGAAATAGACTTGGGTCCGAAATAACAATGGTCTGAAATGACCATGGGTCTGAAATAACTGGGTCTGAAATGACTTGGGCCCAGTTTGGGTCTGAAATGACCTGTTACTGTTTTTGGTGGATGGACGGGGAGGCTGTGCATACGTAATTTCACCCCTCCCTCACCCCCTGAAAATGACCACTGCCTAGGCTAAGTCAAGACAAATGAATTAAAAGACGCTAAATGTATGCCTACTGAAAAAAAAAAGATCTACCGTAATCTCCCGCTTATAAGGCGCGTCTTATAGGCCAAACAAAATGCTGCTGGGTCTTATACGTGGGAGGTAAATTGCCTTGAATTTGGGGTGCGTCTTATAGGGGGGATAACTTTTACTAAAGAACAGTACTAAATTAACAAAAATCTGCCCTCAGAGGTGCGCCTTATACGCGAGAGATTACGGTATGCAGCATGAATCAACATTGACATTTATTGCTCTGGAATTACATGATTTATTGAATAAATTAAACTGAAATTGATGTACCATATTTTATAATATGCCTTCATGACCAGTGCAGGAAAAGTTTTCAATAAAGTATCGGTATATAGATAGCTAAAATACCTGAGATTTATGAGTCTCCCTAGGAAGAAAAAAAAACAAAAAAAATAAACAGTTAGCACTGCACAGGCTCACGCAGGACCTCCCACTATATCAGTCCCCTCAAATAACAGGTAGGGGGTTTCTCGTTTCCATTTGTCCAAAAAGAGATGGCCAAGCCTACGTTTGACCTGTATACTAAATTCATTTCTATCAGTCATCCATCTGAGATTAGGATCAAGGGCATTCCATCTGTATGCTGCTTGATAAGTGGGGCCATTAATATATGGCATAACGATAGCTGGAAGTAAATTCTTCTGAGATCAAGTGGAAGTTAGTTGGCACGTTTGTACAGATCTTTCACATGGCAAGTGAGTGAGTGAGTAATAGCTGTTTAACGCCATTTCGACAGCTAAGGTCATATTCATGGCGAGAACAACATTACACAATTTCACAGAAGAATGTGTCAGTGCCCGCACATATGTGCACCAAACACATCTGAGTGGAAAGGAAAGAGGAGAAATAGACCCTTTTAAGTGGGCTAGGGAAGCCCACACACATGGCAAGAAGTTGGGTCATATATTCTTAGACCTGTATTACAATATACTTGGAGTTTGGAGAAAAGGGTAACAGGTAGGGCAGTGAGAAATATACATCCATAATCAAAGTACCGTAATCTCCTGCGTATAAGGCGCGTCTTATACGCCAAACAAAATGCTGCTGAGTCTTATACGTGGGAGGGACATTGCCTTGAGTTTGGGGTGCGCCTTATAGGGGGGGGGATTTTTCATATAGATCAGTACAAAAATCTGCCCTTATAGGTGCGCCTTATACGTTAAACAGTCCTCTCTTAGTTGGGGGTGCGCCTTCTACGCGAGCTGTGCCTTATACGCGAGAGATTACGGTAGAACAGTATCATAGACTTAAACAATCTAAGTGCTATCTCAAGATATTAATAGACATTGACTTGGTTCAACTTAGTACCTCTTAATTGGAGATCGAATTCAGTTAAGTCTGGGTCCTGAGACATAAACATATATTTAGATTTATTTGGGTTAACCGTGAGACCATTAGTGTCACACCATGTAGAGACTAGGTCAAGATCATCTTGCATGAGTAACCCCAATACCTCTGGATCTTGATGCTGTAAGTGCATTAGTGTATCATCCACATACCGTAATCTCCCGCATATAAGGCTCGTCTTATACATGAATCAAAGACCTACTGCACCTTATAGAAGCTCCCAAAGGAGGGGTGTGCCTTATAGGCGGGGTAATTTTACTATAGAAAAGTACTAAACCCTCAAAAATCAAGCCCCAGGTGGGCCGTAAAGCTTTCTCAACTCAGGGTGCGCCTTATATGCGAGGTGTGCCTTATACGCGGGAGATTACGGTACAATGTGATGCTACACTCTGTATTCAGTTTTGGCAAGCTATTTACATAATATAGGACAGCATTTTGCAATGCAAGTAACTCGAAAGGGCACTTAATCTCTTCTTTTAGGCCCCTTCTGATACTAACCTCATGTTTTCTTCGAGCATTATCACTGTCAATGGTTAAGCCTATGGAGAATGCGTCCATTATAGCTCGTATGTTTCATTGGCAAATAACTCCTCTCTTGACGAGTTAAGCATTGCACAATACCAGCAGGTCTTGAATAATGATCCATATTAACCATAAAAATGTATGAGACAGTGTAACTCTCCTCCATTTTGTTATAATCCAGCAGTTTCGATAGTACCGTGAGTCGATCGTCTCGCTGTCCGCCATTTTGGATTTTGATGTTCTGTGCGCATGTGCGACCCCTCCTTGCCGGAAGTAGCATTTTCGACGGAGAAATTATATATTCTATCGATTTAACTTGAAATTAATGGCTTTTTGAAAACAATACATCCATCTTTGGCTATATCAATCGAATTGAATCGAATACGCCCTATCTTTTTACTGTTATAGCCCCACATATCGATCGTCTCGCTGTCCGCCATGTTGGATTTTGGTTCTATCTGCGCATGCCCGACCCAATTTCCATGGTTATTTGGGTCAATTTGCACGACCACGGCTTTGTGATGCAAATTAACGACAGGGCGAACACATATTTATTTTATCTTTTTAATAATACATATCGATTCAAATCATATCCTTTTGCCATTCTTTATCATATTTCTATATTATTATTTACAAAAAATCAATATCCGCCATGTTTGTGCCGAAATAACAACATTGGAGACGCGTGGACGGATCGAATTTCGGCAAATTCATTAACATTCATCAATTATTTGCACCACTCCATACCAAAAGTGTGCGTATGTTTGGGTTTTTGCACCACCTATGGGATTTAACATAGGGCTAAAAGCATCTTATCTTTTTCTCTCTGTTAGTCTACTGTTAGGAGGCACTGAATTAGGGTGCGTTTTTACCCGACTCTTATAACTCGTCTTTCGAGTTAATAACAGAAACAATAGAGGACCTAAGGTGGAACCCTGGGGAACACCATGTGTAAGGCTCCTCCAATCTGAGAGTTTGTCATTACAGATAGTACACTGCGACCTGTCCCTGAAGTAGGATCTAAATCAGTCCAAGGTGGACGGGGATAGGTCTTAGGCCTCTAGTTTAGATAACAGAGTACTGTGGTAGACAGCATCCTGAGTACCATTATTACGTCTAAAGCCGTTCTGCACTGAGGATAGTAAACTATTGCCCTCAAGATAAAGGTAAAATTGTTTATAAATCAATCTTTCCATAATTTTACTGATTACCGCGAGGAGAGATAAGAGCCTCAATTTATCTGGTGTGGTTGGACTTTTGACCTTGGGAATAGGGACAACCTTGGCTCTTTTCCAGAGAAGGGAAATTTAGACTGTGACAAAGATTGGTTCAATAAATGCGTGAATGGTACTAACAGAGTAGTAAGGTTGTCTTTAAGCTTCTTTAATATGGGCTCTTATCTTATAATAACCAGTATGTAGTATCCCTTAGGCCGTTTTATTCTAATAACTTGGATTGCGGGTCCGGCGACGTGATTTTAGGCAAAATAATTTTTTTTTTTTTTTGCCTCTGCCCGACCAGATTTCTCAAAAAAAGAGACAAATATCCATTATTGATCCATCTATCGGGTATAAACTTGTCAAAAATGTACCTTTTGTTGGCTCAAAAGTTTGTTTGGTGTCCAAAAATGTGACATATTATGGCCCCTTTTTTTTTTTTTGCCCCTGGCCGATGGGTTTTTTTAGGCTGATTTTTGAACTTTTTTTTTTTTTTTTGCCTCTGGCCGAACAAAATGTTGACTGAAAAAATCTGTAATCCAAGTTATTATAATAACATGGCCTTATTGGGAACCTACAGGATCATTCTGTCAGGTTTGATGTCATGTATTTTTAGAATTAAATTTGTACTTGAGTAATTATCCAATTTACATCTGGACGTGGGTGACAATCCTAGTGATGTGTGCCCTGCGTTTCAGTGCAGTGGAGAGACATGGGTCTATTATCATTATAGGAGGATGATATTACATGGGTTGACTGAGAAAATAATGAGCTTTACATTTGTATATTTTTTCTTAAAGTTAAGTTATGATAACATGGTGCAATATAGTTCTAATGTAGCCTAACTTTGATGATTTGTCAGTAATTAAATTGCCACTAATACAACCCAGAACTAATACAGGGTGTACCTCTAATATAGGTTGTATCAACCGCATTCATGGATTTCCCCTAAATATAAGCGCATTTTTGCACAAAGACATGCTATCCACCCAAAATTAGCTCATCAGGGACGAGGCCTACAGTACCCACCCTGCCCGGGGCAGTGCATGCAAGCCGTGAGAGCTGAGTGCACACAGCTGTGTGTATGACTGGGGCCACCTGCAGTACCTCTCACTTTACCTGCTGCAGTGCTAGAACTGGCAGAAACAAGGGGTAGCTAAATTCAATGTGCTAAAACTCCCTCAATTTACGATTTCTTTTTTTTTTTCATTTATTTATCAAGAAATCTTAATATCTGCATACCGCAGTTCAGCTTCATTAGAGCTGAGATTACCTTGAAATATATGAAATTTGCATTTTCTGCCGACCTCGCTAACTACACTGGGTGAGAATTTTTATCATTTTTCAGTTCTGATACCTAAGCAATTTTTGTGTACCCCAGTAACTGATTATAAATCAATTTTTTATTCTCCTGCAAACACGTAGGCCTAGAGTTAGACATATAAGTATGATGAATATGAATAGAGCCTATTGAGGATCCCGAAACCGTAGCACTTTCTCGCCTCCTTTCACGGAAACGGTTGAATTCCGGTCACATGACCCTGTTATATTATGTTTGTTTGTAAATGGCATTTAAACTTTAATATGCCTCTTCTACATGAAACACTGGTTGATAATGTTAAAGAGACCATCGTTTATCCAAATATCAGGGGCATGGGAAGCAGTTTTAGAGTGTGTGGGGCCAGGGGGGTTTTCTGCAATTTTTGACCTCCCTTTGCTTGACCTTTTAGTTTTGACCTTTTAAGGAGATGGCCAAAAGTGGGGGGGGGGGACATGTCCCCCCTGTCCCCCCTGCTTTCCACGCCCATGAATATAACTGCTGTAGGGTTACTTTATAATCCTTGGTGTAAGCAAACATAACATAGCAGGGTCACGTGACTGGAATTCAACCGTTTCCGCGAAAGGAGGCAAGAAAGTGCTACGGTTTCGGGAACCTCAATAGTTTTTAAACGTTAAAAAGGTTGAGAAAACGTTTTTTGCAGAAAAAAAAACATGTTTTTTTTGTGAATCTAAACAAACATCAATTTAATGTTAAAGAACATTTTATTTCACGTTCTTTAAAAGTTTTTTTAAGGTTAAAATAATGTTTTTAAAGGTTAAAATAAGGTTTTCTGAGGTTCTGTCAGCCACCAACGTTTTTTTGGGGGAAATGTAAACCTAAACCATGTGTGGATTCAAACCTGCTATCTTCAGATGGAGAGTCCCATGCTCTATCCATTTTAATAGGCCACCAGGACTTGTGTGCTAAGTTGTGACATTGAAGTCTATATAAGCCAGCATGTCAGGTTGAAAATTAAGGTTGAAGAAAAGAGGTTTTTAGCCCAACCTTTTCTGAATGTTCAGAAAAGGTTGGGATGTAAACGTTTTTATCTGAACCTCAAAAAAAATAAATAAATGAAACATGAAAAAATAAGTTTTTTTTTCTATACCTAATCTGCACCTTTCCTGAACCTTCACAAAAGGTGCAGACAAGGTTCAGAAAAGGTTCAGATAAAAACGTTTTTACAAATCATTCAGAAAAGGTGTAAGAAAGGTTAAAGAAGGGCTAGCATGATGAATTTCAACACTGGTACCCGGTACCTGCCAAATGAACATTCACAAATTCGCGGGATCCAGCGAAAAATTCGCGACTCCCTGATTGGTGAATGGGTAGTCACCTGACCTGCTAATGCGGGTACGTCTCTCGAGGGGGTAAAACTTTTTCAACCCCCCCATAAGGGACAAAAATCCAGTGCAAACGTCCCCTTTTAGCCTATAGTAATGCGCATGTTTTCCACTGAAAACAGGTGAAATTATTTTGACCCCCCATCAGAGGTGTTGAAAAAATTCTGACCCCCCCCCCTCAAACCCACCAGCCCCACCCCCCTGTTATTAAAAAAATGATCACTCCCTAAGGGCTGGTCAGACTGGTCGTAGGAAGATAAGACATAAATCTACGACGTGATTTTTCGGCCGGAAAATCAGGGATAAAATCAGTGTGGCATAGTCCTACGACTCCAAACATCGCCCAAAGTCTTACGATTTTAAAATCGTGAAAATTGTGGGAAAATCGCGTCGTAGTCGTGGGTTTCCCATCGTAGTCGTACGACTACGAAATCTACAACCAGTTTGACCGGCCCCTAAGTTAACCAAGTGTCACTCACTTTCACTGAAAGTTTCAGTGACAGACACTGGCGCTCACAGATTCAAAGACTGAGACTCAGTGAGACTGAGTCTGACTGAGAGTGCCGGCCAGCAGTGGGAAAACTGATCTAGGGCGTAGACGTATATCCTCACGGGATAGCTGACTCCGCCTGCACTATCTCCACTCCCCGAGTACTTAGCTTAGAGCAGCACGCCAGTGTAGATTTTCTCATGTGACGCGCACTGCAGCGCCCCCACTGGCCGGGAGAGCAACCGTACCGACGCACGTGTGCTCTGGCCGTAGATGTGGCAGAATTGCTGTCAAAATGTAAATCTCAAGTATTTCGGGCCTAAATTGGCCTAAAATAAAAAATCAATAGTGTATCTTGTAGGAAATTGTCTGAAAATGCCAAAAAATATGGTCTCAATGTCATAGGATCAAGGGAAGAAAAATTGCATTCAAATACATGGAGGGAGGGCGTTTCTGTTTGCTACCGGTATGCCAGGAAACCTCCACGAACCTCAATAGCCTGAATGATTTCAAAATTTTGGGAAGAATATTCATTCACAGATGCTGATAATAGGGTCCGATACTCTATTGGCGAAATTTCAGACTTCTGAACAGTGCTACTCTTTATCACGTCACATAGAAATAAAATTCTGGATGCCCATCCCTAATAGGTGTGGCAACAAAAATGTAGGCCGAGCCATCTGCCGACTCTTCCTACGGGAGCGGCAGAGCGCAAAGCCCTCTGTTGCAGTTTAATTTTCGGTACCAATGGTACCGAATCATTTTAAACATACTTCCCCTTGATGTCTGCTTTTGAAATTTCAGGCATGCAACTATCAGATACTTTACTAGCCACATGAGCTTTGATGGAAAGACCGGACCTTTGATTGACTTAAAACCCTCTATTTTGTATCTGCTGGTTGCAGAAAAAGCCTTGCCTTGGCTCTGTGCCAAGTTCAACTTCATGGCCTTAAACTTCTAAATTTTTACTAAAATATAAATAATGAAGACTACAAAAGTAAAGATTAAGTACTGCAAGGGTAGAATCAAATGTCACATTAGGTACTGGTATATGAAAAGTTTAAAGAAGGACAGTGAGGGGAAAGTGCATTTTCACATGACTTTTTTGTTGCCTATGAGGCCAGCCAATTTTGCTGTCAGCCGTTAGCGGGAGCGAGAGGCTGTCTTCGTCATGCCTACAAAAACGCATTTCCGCGACTTTTTGACAGCATTTTACACCATCTTTCCTTAATTCTATGACATTGAGACCTTATGTCATGGCTGATACGAACGTCACTATAGATTAGTACTAGAATCGCCGTATTCAATGGGGGGCATTGAATACAATGTGTCCGTATTCAATGGGTGTCCGCCATCTTGGATTTTGAACAGATCTGAGCTGTTTTTCTTTATTTAAAAGCAAAATAACCCCCTAGGCCATGACATAAATGCAAATGTCCACTTCCATGGGATTTTTTACATCGTATTCCCCTCTGTGGGACTGGTCGCATCCCACTCAGCCATATAATGGCTTCGTGGGATACGCCAGTCCCACCTCGGGGAATACGATGTAAAAATATCCCATGGTCGTGGACATTTGCTTATATATTTTTCAGCTTTTTCAGACAATTTCCTACAAGATACACTATTGATTTTTTATTTTAGGCTAATTTAGGCCCAAAAATGGCAAAATACTTGACATCAAGGAGCTCACGTAGCAGAGTTTTGCCTGCTGGCCATGGGAACGCAGCGCTTGCTCTCCCGGCCGGTGGGGGCGCTGCGGTGCGCGTCACATATTTCGCGCTGCTCGGAGGTATGGACTGGATCGTATAACGGGGCATCAACTCCGCCGTCAACTCCCAGTCAGTGTCTAGGTAGCTATACATTGGTGTGTTCAATAGGCACATATGGTGCGCGCTGCTTGCAGCGCGCAATTCCATCATCACTAGGTGAGGGAGCATATATTATCTACTGTAGGGATGGTGTACTTTGGGAATGGTGCAGGAGTGGCAGTTCTTTAACATGGGGGGGGGGGAGGGGGTTTAGACTTTCTAGGAAAAAAAATTCAAACCTGGAGTGATCATTTTTTAACAACAGGTGGGGGGGGCTGGTGGGTTTGAGGGGGGGTAAGAATTTTTTCAACTCCTTGACCAGGGGGCGGAATTTTTTCCACCCCTCTAATGAGGGGGTCAAAATAATTTTAATTGTCTTCAGAGGGGGGGGGTCAATTTTTTTCCCCGCGTCTGTGCATAAACCCACCAGCCCCCCCCCTCTGTTTTTATAAAAAAAAATGATCACTCCCTTAGGGGGAACAAAGAATTTCACCCCTTTTTTAAGCGAAAAAGCCCAGGCCCTACTATTAAAGGGAGTGGTCATTATTTATCAACGGGGGGAGGGTGGTGGTGGGTTTGAGGGGGGAGTTCGTAAAATATTCAGACCACTCCGAGGAGGGGGGTAAAAAATTTTGACCCTTCTTGAGGGGGGGGGTGTAAAAATTTGACCCTTTTTTTAGCAAAAAGCCTGAACTCTTCTATAGATCAAAGAGGGGCGCAGGGGTGCGCAAATTGTTTTTACTGCTGTTGAGAGGGGGTGCGTAAAAAATGTTCTGGCATCCGCACAAAAACCCACCACCCCCGCTGTTGATGAATAAAGACCACTCCCTAAAGAATAAAATGGGGGGGGGGGGAGTGGAAAAGACTCCTAACCCCTCTATGTTGCCAAGTGGGGATAGGGTGTTTACCCCTTTCACTTCAGTCTGGCTGGGGGGAGGGGTGGATGAGGGAGCATCTGTTAGGCTATTCATTTGATACAAATGACATCATGCAGGGGTAGCGGGAGGGGGGTTAGGCCCGGCATGATGGGATTAATTTTCCATATACCTTCAGCATTGCAATATTGGCAAAAAACATGACGGGGGGATCAAAAATGGTCGAAAAATGCATAACATCATTTGTACACACCTCAATTGCAGAGGTGGTGGATAGGAATAGGGGGCCTATATTTCAGCGGGGTAGGCAATTTTTTTTTTATTGGGAGGGAAATGGGGATTTCATGTGAGTTGATGTCCTTTATACAAAGCTGTCAGCTCCAGGTTCGATAGAGGGGGTAAAGACCCTGGAGTTGATGTCCTGCATACAGAGCTATCAGCTCCAGGTTCTAGAGGGCTTAGTACTGAGGCATAGTGCATCCGCCATTGCTATATCTGGGAGCTGGCAAGATAAGGACTGATAAGAACCAGCATGGTGGGTACTGGGTGTTAAATAATGTACCCAAATAATTCTGCAGTGGCTGGAGGGAGGCATCTCATTAGCTGATATTGTATCCCGGGTCAGCCCTATAGAGGTGGTATAGACCATGGGAGTTGATGTCCTGTATACAGAGATGTCACCTCCAGGTTCTGTAATAGTGCTATAGACCATGGGAGGTGATGTCCTGCATACAGAGCTGTCAGCTCCAGGTTCTATATATGGGGTATAGACCATGGGAGTTGAAGCCTGTATACAGAGATGTCACTTCCAGGTTCTGTAATAGTGCTATATACCATGGGAGGTGATGTCCTGCATACAGAGCTGTCAGCTCCAGGTTCTATATAGGGGGTGTAGACCCTGGAGTTGATGTCCTGCATACAGAGATGTCACCTCCAGGTTCTGTTATAGTGCTATATACCATGGGAGGTGATGTCCTGCATACAGAGCTATCAGCTCCAGGTTCTATAGAGGTGGTAAAGACCATGGGATGTGATGTCCTGTATAAAGAGCTATCAGCTCCAGGTTCTGTAGAGGGGGTATAGAGTAGACTATGGGAGGTGATGTCCTGTACACAGAGATGTCACCTCCAGGTTCTGTAATAGTGCTATAGACCATGGGAGGTGATGTCCTGTATAGAGTGGTGTCAGCTCCAGGCACAGTCAGGGGTGTCGGAAGCAATGTGACTTCAGGGGAGCCGACACGGGTCAGGTGGGGAGCAAATGACCAAGTTCACCATAACAGTGTATATTGGTTTCATAATTTGGGGGGTGCAAAATATAGTCTGGCCCCCTTAGTCTGAGATTGGGGGCATGGCCACCCTAAGCCCCCTATTCCGTCACCCCTGGCAGTGATGGTGGATAAACCATGGTCCTAATCTGATGGTGAAGGCCTCTATAGCAGGCCATCAGCTCCAAGTCAAGGCGATATATCATATTTCCCCATGTATAAGCCAAGGCTTATACAAGCATTAAGTGGTAAATTGGTCAGGCTTATATATGGAGCAGGCTATTACATGAAAGAGGAGCCTCCCACTTTGCATTATTCCTAGCATAAATCTACCAATTATGTTTCAATATCCCATCTTTTACCTACAGCTTACAGTCTGATTTATTTTCAAAGTAGTTTTAATAGATGGGACATGAGTACAAATTTTACCGTGAAGAAATTGTCTAACTACCTTACATATAAGTGGAGTTATGGCCTAAAACGTAACATTTATTGGCTATTACACGGGGCCTGGCCATGTCATGGAGAAATATGGTGTTTACTATGGGAGTTGATGACCTGTATGGTGGGGTGTCAGCTTCGGGTCCTACTCAGGTGTAGAGTACTGGTGGTGAAGGCCTCTATAGTAGGGCATCGTCCCCATGTACTTTTATTGCTATGTAGCACTGGAACTTGTAAGTGATGACCACTATAGTAAGGCACCAACTCCAGGTGTTACTATGGTAGGTGATGTTACTGGAGTTCATGGTCTGTATGCTAGGCTGTCAGCTATAGGTAATAACAGGGTGTTAGATAGCACTGAAGCTAATGACCTGTTTAATAGGTCATCAGCTCCAGATACTACCTATATCATTTGATGGTACAGGAGCTGACACCCCACCATACAGGTCATCAACTCCCATAGTGAATACCATATTTCTCCATGTATTGATGGGGCCCCGTGTAAAAACTACTTTGAAAATAAATCAGACTGTAATCTGTAGGTAAAAGATGGGATATTGAAACATAATTGGTAGATTTATGTGAGGAATAATGCAAAGTGGGAGGCTGCTTTTTTCATGAAATAGCCTGCTGCGTGTTTACGCCCGACCAATTTACAACTTAATGCTTGTCCGCGGGGAAATATGGTATATCGCATTGACTTGGAGCTGATGGCCTGCTATAGAGTCCTTCACCATCAGATTAGGACCAGGAGCTGAAAACCAACATCAGCTCCCATGGTTTATCCACCATCACCGTCAGGGGTGATGGAGCTGACACCAATATATACAGGATATCAACCCCCATGGTCTATACCACCTCTATAGAACCTGGAGCTGAAAGCTCTGTATGCAGGATATCAACTCCAGGGTCTATACCCCCTATATAGAACCTGGAGCTGATAGCTCTCTATACAGGACATCACCTCCCATGGTCTTTATCACCACTATAGAACATGGAGCTGATAGCTCTCTATACAGGACATCACCTCCCATGGTCTTTATCACCACTATAGAACCTGGAGCTGATAGCTCTCTATACAGGACATCACCTCCCATGGTCTTTATCACCACTATAGAACCTGGAGCTGACAGCTCTGTATACAGGACATCACCTCCCATGGTCTATAGCAGCTCTATAGAACCTGGAGGTGACATCTCTGTATACAGGACATCACCTCCCATGGTCTATACCCCCTCTACAGAACCTGGAGCTGATAGCTCTCTATACAGGACATCACATCCCATGGTCTTTACATCCTCTATAGAACCTGGAGCTGATAGCTCTGTATGCAGGACATCACCTCCCATGGTCTATAGCACTATTACAGAACCTGGAGGTGACATCTCTGTATACAGAACATCAACTCCCATGGTCTATACCACCTCTATAGGGCTGACCCGGGATACAATATCAACTAATGAGATGCCTCCCTCCAGCCACTGCAGAATTATTTGGGTACATTATTTAACACCCAGTACCCACCATGCTGGTTCTTATCAGTCCTTATCTTGCCAGCTCCCAGATATAGCAATGGCGGATGCACTAGGCCTCAGTACTAAGCTCGTACTAAGCCCTCTAACCTGGAGCTGATAGCTCCGTATGCAGGACATCAACTCCAGGGTCTTTACCCCCTCTATAGAACCTGGAGCTGACAGCTTTGTATGAAGGACATCAACTCACATGAAATCCCCATTTCCCTCCCAATAAAAAAAAAATTGCCTACCCCTGAAATATAGGCCCCCTATTCCTATCCACCACCTCTGCAATTGAGGTGTGTACAAATGATGTTATGCTTTTTTCGACCATTTTTGATACCCCCCCCATCATGTTTTTTGCCAATATTGCAATGCTGAAGGTATATGGAAAATTAATCCCATCATGCCGGGCCTAACCCCCCTCCCGCTACCCCTGCATGATGTCATTTGTACCAAATGAATAGCCTAACAGATGCTCCCTCATCCACCCCTCCCCCCAGCCAGACTGAAGTGAAAGGGGTAAACACCCTATCCCCACATGGCAACATAGAGGGGTTTGGAGTCTTTTCCACTCCCCCCCTTTTATTCTTTAGGGAGTGGTCTTTATTCATCAACAGCGGGGGTGGTGGGTTTTTGTGCGGATGCCAGAACATTTTTTACGCACCCCCTCTCAACAGCAGTAAAAACAATTTGCGCACCCCCGCGCCCCTCTTTGATCTATAGTAGAGTTCAGGCTTTTTGCTTAAAAGAGGGTAAAATTTTTACAACCCCTGTCCCCCCGCCTCAAGAAGGGTCAAAATTTTTTACCCCCCTCCTCGGAGTGGTCTGAATATTTTACGAACTCCCCCCTCAAACCCACCACCACCCTCCCCCCGTTGATAAATAATGACCACTCCCTTTAATAGTAGGGCCTGGGCTTTTTCGCTTAAAAAAGGGGTGAAATTCTTTGCTCCCCCTAAGGGAGTGATCATTTTTTTTATAAAAACACGGGCGGGGCTGGTGGGTTTATGCGCAGACGCGGGGAAAAAAATTGCCCCCCCCTCTCTGAAGACAGGTGAAATTATTTTGACCCCCTCATTAGAGGGGTGGAAAAAATTCTGCCCCCCTGGGCAAGGGGTTGAAAAAATTCTTACCCCCCCTCAAACCCACCAGCCCCCCACCTGTTGTTAAAAAATTATCACTCCGGGTCTGAAATTTTTTTATCCTAGAAAGTCTAAACCCCCTCCCCCCCCAGCCCTCTCCCCCCATGTTAAAGAACTGCCACTCCTGCACCATTCCCAAAGTCCACCATCCCCACTCATTCAGAACTGATTTTGTGAACCTCTGAAAAATGAATGCTCCCTTGTCTTGAACAGTGCAAAAAATGCATCCCACCTCACATGTTGTAACGGGTATCCCAATAGCACTTGTATTTTACTAAATAATACTTTTTTAGGTGGGCTAGGGAGGAGTAGAAAGTGTAGAATATGACTTTAAGTCAAATTCACATATAATTGAACCAATTTAATACATATACAACACTATTTTATACATATATACACGAACATCAACTGGGAGTTGACGGCGGAGTTGACGACCCGTTATACGAGTCAGTTCCCCCCTCCTGCTCGGGAGCAAGCTCTCCCTTGCTTGTATACCTCTACGTCTAGGGTGACCTTGTTGGCCATTGACAGTCCTACTATTAGAAAATATCTGAAAATACGCCATGTTTGCATCTAAAGAAATGTATTCCTGTATAGCTGAAGGTAAAACTTTAGTGTAAAGTCGTCAATTTATGTTATTTAATACTGCAAAACAGCAGACAATGGCCAGTGAATGCCCGGGAGTGAATATTCAATATGAGTGACAGTGTGGTATGTGGACGGTGATGCTGATTCACGTCACAGACACAGTTTTAATACGGTGGCGGCCAAACCCGGGTGGTCACATAAATAATCTTTCTTACCGCTGAGGCCACGGGTTCTCAGTGGTCTCCTGCTACCTCCCCGGAAGATGGCTGCAAAATTCTCGAGGTCGTCTGGACCGTCAAAATATATCATATCATCGTCTGAATCGTCAGAGGAGAAGCTATCATCCACAAGGCCGTCCCAAAACCTGAACGCCATGATGGTGGCGCCGAGACTGTGCCAAAACAACAAGCTCACGTGCAAACCGACTTACCAGGGAGAGGTCGCTGCAAACGGCGAGTCCTTTCATCCAAGAAGTCGAGATAGTCATCGATGTCGGAATCATAGTCTGATTCATCGTCAGAATATGGGAAATTGTCTGGCCAATGGTTGGCACCACCCCAAAACCTAAACATGTCTTACCTAAAACTTAAGTTTTGTAGTTTTATGCTATGTTTGTTTGTGACACAGAACTGGCTGTCCAGTTCCGTGTTTGTGATGAAAAATCAAAACAACTTGTCACGTGGGACGGTGGGTTGTTGCAAAGAACTTCCCGCCTTCTTCTTGTTTTGGAGGGTGACCTGCATTTAGACTTTTGTTGACAAGACTCCCTTTTCTTAGACCCCAGACTACATACATTCGCTGTTATAATATCGCTGTGGTGTCTTGTTTCTGCCTTGTTTATGGTTCGCCCCCAATTCTCCTTCGCACTGCACAGCGTTCCCTGTCGATAATACCAGGGGGCGTTGCTAATTGTGCTTTCCCAAGAATTCTACCAGGAGGCGCTCACGTAAGCTAATTGGAACGCCGTGTCGATTCTCCCGCCACCTAATTTTCCTAGATTGCTACTACACTGTACCGTATTCATTATAATACACGTTCATTCTAATACACGAACCTGCTCTAATAAGCGCACCCCCTGGTATCAAATTGTGCAATAGAAATGTGAAAGTAAAGATTTTCATGACAAAAACAACCGATTTTTAGGCTTTAGGGGGTGCACTGTAATATTGGAATTAATTTTTGTATTAAGGTTTTTGTGCCTCTAACAACTCATTTTCGGCACCGATGCACTTATTACAATGAATACGGCATAGATCTAGGCCACTCCAAAAAGAAAAAAAACCTGTTTCTCATCACCGCCCTCGTCAGAAAAATCGTCATTTGAGAGGTGTTTTTCGATTTGAGTCTCTGATAAAAATACATTGAAAACAAACAAAGATAGGCGACAAATTAAAGCTTAGGGCCCGAGCAATGCAGCTAGCTATGAATAATAACCATTAATTTTTTTTTTAATTTCTATGATAACTTTACGTTTAAAAGACATTTTTCTTACCCGCTGACCACTGTGACGCATCGGTTTCAATCTTAATCAACTGCTTATCAAAAAACAATTTAAATAAATCCCCCCTCGTTACTTATTCAGTGCTTGCAATGGTGATGAGAAAAAAAGTTTGTGTTTTCTTTGTTTTCTTTAAGTGACTTTAAATGCCATCCCAATATAGGGGAAAGTTGCCGAATTTAGACCCCCTTTTTTTTCCTGTCCAGTGATTATTTCTATAAACTTGAATGTAAAATTTATACACTCTGTGAGGGTACCTTACAGCTTTATTGTGATAGCATAACAATCTAGGAATTTGAATTTCTCTAGTCAGGGTGTGCAATTAAAAATCAAAGCCTAATGGTCCAAATTAGGTAACCAGGTGCCTAATTTGGACTACCGTAATCTCCCGCATATAAGACACGTCTTATATGAGGGGTTTTAGTTCTCCTTGGATCCACAAGGGGGACACCAAGACCTTTCTTTTGATATGTTACATGCCATAATGGTCATAATAGGGCATAAGGGGGCCCAGGGGGGGGGTCCAGGGGGCCCAAGCTACACACAGGTTTTTAAATTTTGAAAATTCACTCAGTAGAACCAAAGTTATGAATTTTTCATTTTTTTGAGAATTTTCCAAAACTCTAGGTGCGTCTTATATGCGCACTGCGTCTTATACGCGGGAGATTACGGTAGTTGGTATCCTTATTGGACCAATGTGGACTATTGTTCTCTAATTTCCTTATACTTTCATTCTATTGAAAAATATATGAAACTAGGGAACTTTTGATGTATGATATTACATGTCCTCTTAGTATTTCCATCAATATCATGTGAATTTGCTCTGTACTGGAGTAAGAAAAAGGTTACACTTTGATCCAATTAAGAAAACTAGGCCTAGGCCCCACTGAGTGGTCCAATTTAGGCAACTAAATTAGACCCAATATTATTACTATGGTCCAAATCAAGCTGGTCCAATTTAGGCAACTTTTGATCTTTCTCATTGATAGTTTGTTTTCAAAAACATGACAATGGTTTTTCTCAAATATCATTTTAGTCAAAAAGTATATGACATCTAAAAATTTAAAAGAATTTTGAACAAAAGAATGTTGCCTAGCAACCAGGAGGGCTTAAGGAAGCAATGACGCAAATAAGATCAAGAGGTCCAAAACACATTTTCACAGAAAATGTACATAAAATTACAGAAAAATTACACCTTTGGAAGTTATTAGGAACTTAAGTGATTTTCACTAAAAATGGCAGCATTGGAACCTAGTTCATATTACTGCCACAAGGGGAAACAGGGTTGGTCCAATTTAGGAGCTGGTCCAAATTAGGCAACTTTCCCCTAATATGTGATGTATATTTGGCCTATTAGGCCATTTGGACCAGTTACTCCCGCAGGTACACCAGTGCTTATGATAAGGCTAATGAATAGATAGAAAGACCTGACTTTGTGCACTTTCAATGTGCTATGCAAAAACAAAATGCGTAGGCCTACAGCACAAAAAGTAAGACCTTGCCCGGACTACCAATCTTACCTGTTATCCTAGCGACACCCCCCCCCCCCACACACACACACAGGGTGATAAAGACTCCCGGTCAATTAGGAATTCGGCCCCGATTTTTACCCCAAAAAGCAGGTGACCGATAAATCGAGACATGGTTTTACATGTATTAGAAACTGAGACTATTACGTTACTGGACAAGATTGAACACGTGTGTGAGTCTTAGAAGTCACATATACTGACAATTTTGTGAAAGGGATAATTCTGAGAAATGACTGAGAAAGTCATCACCCATAGTGGCTGACAGAACATCTTTCCCAGCTTGGCGTGGGTCCAACTTTATTCTATTTTCACCCCCCCCCCCTCCCCGCTGAGATCGATGGGGGCCAATGATCGGACACAAATTGGCTTTGGAGATTTGGTGTCATTTGGTGGAACACCGCCCCCTTTAGCTGAAAAAATAATGTAACATTATCTCTGACATGCTACGTGGTTTCTATAAATTTACCAATGCCCAATTCATTGTATCAAGGTCTGTAGGCCTATAGCTGCAAAGTGACAGATTTATTCAATGCAAACATTAAGGCCATATCTATATGCATGGGCATGGTCATCACCCCAGTCCCCAACCCCACCTGTCCCATTGGAGCCAGCTCCCCAGCAAATTGTCGTGAGTCCTCGTCAACCTGTGTGACGTGGCTCACAAATGTCGCTAGATGGAACACGACATCATTATAGCACAAGATCACCAGGAATAGCAATTGCTATGTCACGTGAGTCTAACACACAATGGCGAAAGATGACGGAATGAGTTATCACTCACCATTGATGACGAATCATGGCGACAGATGACGACAATTTGCTGGGTCACGAGATAGTAGTATGAGAAAGAGCAGCTGGAGCTACATATGATTATGGGAGTCTACATGCACGTTCTACAGTGCCCACACCACATGTAGTCTGCGCCTGCAGAGACCTGTCTGTATTTATACACGTCCATACCAAACTGTGGCTTTTATATAGTAGCCTAGTAGATCTATATGCTCCGCCATCAATATTGCTAATCCAACATTGGGCTTACAACACAACTAAAGCTAAAAAAGTCTTTTGTAAACTCTCTTCACCTCTTCCTTTCCCAAAAGTTATCTAATAAGCCCTTTTACCATCGTCAAATTTACAGCAAGATGAACTGCATTACATGTTACGGCAACTCTTCTCTCCTCTATAATAGCCCCAGTGGCGGATCCATGATCTGGAAAAGGAGGGGGCGCGGCCCAAAGGGAGGGGGGCGCACCCTCTCTTTTTGAGTAAATTCTGGGTCCAAAATATGTAATTAAACTCTTAAGTACTGAACCCCACCCCACCCCACCCCTTTCTAGATAACCATACATAATTAATAACGCGAGGCAATAGGGGGAGATAAAAATTTGATTGCAACTTATGACATTGAATAGTAGTAAAGTGACATGATAATAGACATGTGATAAAAAAGGTTCATGACTGGGAATAACCAATTGTATATGAAATGTCATTCAAATAGCCAAGGATTTCTTTAGCTTGTCAGGGACTGTAGTTACCACATCCTTTGGGACATAGAAATGAACTGCTGAGGAGGACCAGGTTCCGTGGTCCATGATCTCAGTGAGAACCTCTGACAATATACTGATAAGGGAACATACCTTTCTTTTCAGGAAGGAGTGTCTTATGTATAGCATGGGCAACCTTCTCTGCCATTGTAGAGTCTAGCTGAATGTCAGACATCTTACTGATATTGCGAGAGGGCCGCTTTGGTGTGGAATGAGAAAAGTCAATAGTGTCATTAGGGCTGTTGGAATCATGGCGTAGACGGCTTTTATGACTTGACGCGCTGGAAATATCATGCTTAGCGACAGGAAAATTTTTAGCAGCGGACGACACTAAGGCAGAGAGGCCGGACACTTGGGAACCCAAGTTCGAAATCAAGTCTTTTACCTCAGTAATTGCCGCTGCGTATGTAGCTACTGTCACCCTGGCCGGCTTGTCTGTTGGCGGAGGGGCTAGCTGTGGAGGTGGGACAACCGCGGGCGAGGTGGGCGGCATGGTGCCGGCCTGCGAGTTGTCCTGCGGCGAATTTTGTTTCCTCCTTTTTGATGTGATGTGGGTAGCAGTATGCGCAATAAAAATAATATAAAACTTGCTGTATATGGGCTAATAGGATGAGGATGTCTCCAGATTAGAAAGAGTCCAATACGTCCCACGATCTGGGGGAGAATGGCGGGCTCGGCGGTGTGACCGAGCGAGGTTTGATACAGTGCCATGTGCAGAAGTCAGTAGTGTGTCAGGTGCAAATTGGTTTAGTTTGTTGACACTAGGGGGCGCTCTATTTTCCGCGTCTAAATTTCAGTCAATCCTCCAGATTAACCTCCATTGTTTATATACATGCATAACACATAAATGAATCCCGTATGCACTATAGTGAGCAACGCTGTCTGAAACCATCCTCCAACATCATCGATGATGGCATGTGCAGGCAAAGGCCCTTCTGTTTTGTCGTCAACTGATTGGACTTGTTTTGTACCTGAATAACCATGTTATATACCCTCATATTTTCCAATTAATGAGTCTCCCCTTTGAATTTCCCCATTGATCGTGACAAGGTGGTTGGTAAACATTATACATCATTGTAAAGGCTGTTTGCCCAGCCACATCATTATTCCATTGATCTTCTCACGGTCATGTGCGGACCCACCAGCGGCCTTTGTATATGAGTGGGGGAGATCAAGCAGGATAATCGAAAAGGGCGAAAGGTTACAGTAAGCATAGCCTCGTCAGGATCTTTTTAAAAAGGAACTGTGTGAGCCTTGAAAAGAATATCGAATTCTCACATGTAGGACATCTTGGGTCGCTCCACTGTACAGTCTATGATAATATCACTGTTTCTTTATTTGATACCACAGTTAAAGGATTTGATATCAGAGTTTGAAACAGTAGTAACAAATGGGAGCATAGGTTCTTGTTTCTACACTGCAAAAATGGTGTTTAGATCCTAAACACAATTCTAAACATATTCTTGCAACGTTTTTGTAATCACATTAACTTCCTAAACATGTTTAGCCAAACAATGTGCTTAGCTCAAGTGTTTAGAAATGTAGGTGTTTAGGTTAAAACTTTGTGTTTAGATATCTATGAATTTTTGTGTTTAGGTGTTTATGAATTTTTGTGTTTAGATGATTAAATGATTTAATGGAGGGTTAAGGTTTGCAGACATGTATGCATTAAAAAAAGAGATATATTTTGTTTGTTTTCTCATTTACTGGGGGGGATTAGCAGGTATTTACTTGTCAAAGTCTCCAAAGATGTCAGCCACAGCTATGTACATCTATTACACACTGCATTAGAATGAGAGACTTGAGAAAGTACAACATCTTGGCAGGAAGGACATTGCCTTATCTATTCCAGAATAACATCAAATAGGTGTCAGGCATGGAGCTTATTGATTATTTAATGCTAATGATGGTGGCATAAGGTGAATCTAGTCAATTTTCTATTGCCTTTTCTATTCACATGCCATTCTATAAAATGAAACCATGATAAACATGGGATTTGGGGACATTTGTCACAACAATTGATTATAACTATGTGCAGATGGTCCATTCAAAGGTAGTGCTGCTACCTGGTGTGGATTTAACATCCAAGTATCTAAACATATTGATGTTTAAATCTATACACCTATTATTCAACTGTTTCAACTCTAAACATCTAAACATGTTTAGCGTAAACGTTTATGTAATTAGAATAAAAGTGTTCATTTCCTAAATGTGTAGTCGATGAGACACCTAACTGACCTATATGTTTAGGTTTTAAACGTGTTTAGATCTAAACATGTTTAAAATCTAAACACCATTTTTGCAGTGTATACATAAATACATATCATGCCCTGCTTTGCCTTTCATGATGACCCTAGATAATGGTCTAGAATAACGGCCAATTGATGCTGGAGGAGTTATTATGAAACTCATTGCCAAGAATATTTTTATGGGCTATAATTTTGGCTGCGGACCCACATTAGCATGTAAGCTTTATTCCAAAACATAATCAATGATGATGACCCTTGTTCATCACTTATGATGAAATGATGTGACCAGAAACATGTGACCAAGAAGAAGAATTAATTGTTTTCAGAAAACAGTAATCATATGCAGAACTAATGATGCAGTGGAGGTTCTTGTTGGGTAAGCATGAAGAGGCAAACAGTGGCAATGATAATAAAACAAATATAGAAAAAGCATCGGTCTATAACCCTGGCCAAAGCCTTCCACTCATCAGTAATATCAGTGACCTGATCCTCCTCTTTCATCTGATCTGTCACATATCTAAGATGGTCTAGGATCTCCTCTGCTGTTTCTGTGCCATTTTCATCCTTCAGCTTCCCATTGGGATCATCCTGCATGGATATGTGGGATCCTGCTGAATTGCTCTTCTTCTCTCCAGGCTGTGGTATGACTCCATTGGTGGATGTCATGTCAGGGACATTGTCTCTCATACATAGGATATATCCAAGGTACTTGAAGAAGATGAGCTTGGCCCACCTGGGCACAGGTCTGTTTCCGATGTGGTGGTGGAAGTAGAGACAGATGATGGCTGTGGTTGTTGACACTGTAGACATACCCATCACAAAGGATACATATTTACCTTCAAAGAGAAATATCATACGTATATACTGCAGTGAAAGCTAAACAAGACTGTAAGACTCAATGACAATGTGACTTAGGTTGGCACGACTGGCAGCATGCTGGCATATCATAGCAACAAACTGGGACTAACACCCTAGGCAGGGTGAGAGAGGCAGTGAGGAAGGCACATGTATCAATGTTAGAAAAGTTAGACTCACTCAAAATGGGGAAGGAATCAGACGTCTTTGGTGAGTTGTCAGCTACGACAAGTTGGAAGACGGAGAAGGCTAGGAGCACCGTGACTCCCACTCCTACCTTCTCCCCTGAGTCAGCAGGTAGCCAGAACATGACTAAAGCCACAGAGATAATGTAGAAGCATGGTGCCAGTATGTTCAGTCCATAGTACCCAGCCTTACGCTTAATGTACATCTTGTAGGAGAGTTTTGGGTAGGGAGTGTCAGGAAAGATGTCATGAAATATGTCCTCCTGCATGAAACATGAAATGTATGTTTTTATATGTGTGTTCAATGATAGCAACTATAGTAGCACTATGTCCACTTATAGTCTATTACTATGATACATCATACATATCATCGGTATTGCTTCATGTTTATCTATAGGTCACTCGATGCTTTCCATGTAGAAAGCTCATCCCCTCAGCTTTCTATAGTATAGATGATTTATGGTTACATGTATATTGCAGGCTTCTTGAAAACTTCTTTGCCATCCAGGACATTTGGTCCTGCATATTTTCATCTTGTGCAGGACGGGCTACATTTTTGCAGGACCGGATCTCCAAATCATATTTTTTCGGGTAGTCCTATTTTTCAGTTAATTTTCCTATCAATCTCATGAGGAAACTATGTAATACCTTACCATTTTTAAGTAACAAATAGTCAGGAAAATTGATATTTTTATTAGACGGGATCCTACGTTTACATTAATGCATGCATTGTTAAATCAATCATAACTTTGGTGCTAGTAGGAATATTTAAAAGATTCCTTTACTGTTAGAAAGCTGCTGGACATTGCTCATGTCCGGCAGGTTTTCAAGAATACTGATACTGCATAGTCATGTTCATAGGCTGTTGTATTGTTGACTAATTATGTGCTTTATTAACGCTTACCAACTCAACTGAAGTGTATTCAAGCTCCCATTCTCCATTTGTGTGAAAGTCATCCAAATGAACATATGATGACATATTTCTGAGTTCCACATCATATTTATCATATGCCCAATTTTCAATTATGACTTTACAAACCTAGAATCCAGAAACACCAACTGATATAAAACACCAATATACAGGCAGAGGTATGGCTGGCATAAGCAAAACTGGCCTAGCCATCATAAATATGAAGAGGTTAGTTCTAAAATTCAATAAACGCCATTTTGATACAAGAAACGAGAATTTCAAAAAGCTACAGGTTAGAAATGGTCAAATCTAGTACACAAGCTATTGGCGTCAACAATATCTTTTTCAGCTGTCTATACATTTCGTCCTTAATCAGTAATAACGTTCTTGGCACATCGACTTTTATATTTCACTCTAAGGCAAGACTGCATTTTCTCACAGCATTATTGAATTATTCTCCACAAAAAGTTATTTCCGACTACAATAGGGATAAAATATGTGTAGAGGCAAGGGAAAGGGGGCTTCGTGCTAAAAATCCACTTTAAAATTCAGATCACGTCCTTTTCAGTGATATATTGTATGAGAAGATACTCCTGATAGTTTTGGAGGAATGGCTTGCTAAATATGGGTGGATATAACCATATCCAGAATCTCAATAAGCTCTAGGTCTAATTCGTCATGAGATGTATCTATAATTAGCATAATTTATGCAAATTATGTAAATTAGCATAACATTTGTATAGTTTTGTCCATAACATTGGATCTAGAAATGGTATTTTCATTCTGTTTTCACCATAGCAAAACTTATGCAACATTTTATAAAATGGATTCTTTGATTTCCCTTTTTAGAATTAAAATCTTGTTTCCATGGCAATAGAAATCAACAAAAGTTCCTATTTAGGCCTGAAAATGTTCTTTTTACATTCCAAATTTGGAACCTTTCCACCCAAAATAGAACATTTTATAAAAAAAACAAAACAATTGTATTCTCCATCAAAAAGTACCCTATAGCAGTTTTAGGCCTATTTTTCCCTTTTGTAGATCAGAGTGGTGCCCCCTGGTGGCTAAATTAGGAACTGAGTATATACCTGTCGATCAAATGGAAAGTAGGTAATATCCAGTTCACATGCTGTAGCAAAGTTGCCCCCGAATGACCAAAGGATGTGTCCCGTATGGTTAATATGAACGCGGAAGTCTTTCAAAAATGATTTTTGATAAAATGTGTCAGCACTGTAAAAGAAAGTTAGGCAAGCCTTCTTAATATAAGGTACCAATAACCCCTGCTGAAATCCAGGCCTCTCAGATTGATATCACATAACACGTCAAACATTTTTATACATAAGGGCCTATAGCAACACGATAGATATTGGAAATAATGAAGACTTTCTTTACTTATGAATTGCCATCCAGGAAGGATATATGTTGGCTGATTGTCTCTCTGATTGCAAGTGAAATCCAAATGTCCCTTAAACCTCCTTGATTATTACAACTTGTAAATGTACATGCATGCCTCACCTGTTTATTATACCAATATCTGGGAGCCACACTTTATCTGGAGGGATGATCATATTATCGGTTCCATTAAACTTACTGGGGTCCCAATGCAGATATTCGTCGTGCCATTCCTATCAACAGATCCATAAAAGGTTAAGGAAAACACTATTTAAATGTTTTATTCATGGTAGAAGTAGGCGTACATGTTCGAATCATAAAATCGGATTAGAATAGTTTAAATTTAAACAGAGTACTAAATTATAAGTAAATGCACTGCTAATATGGGGCTTTTTCTTCAGAATAAATCATTCAATTGATGTGTCGTCAGTCAGTGGTCAAGCATCACTGGACCCTCTCCAGTGCGGTGGGTCGGCTGGTAGAGTAATGCAAAAGAATTAAAATATATACGCGTGTACTAGGGGACCCAAAATTGACGCTTCTTTTTTCAGTTTTCACCATCGTTCTAGTGGATCCATTGCCCGACCATTGACTGCCATCACTTTTGGAATATCTCGATGGTGAGATCTTTTAAAAGCATGATAAGCTACACCGGTGTCATTGTATTGAAGCCATACATGCCAAAATTTCTTTTGATACTCACTGCCACAATGAATCCTGAGAAATACAATATCTGATTCTGCTGATCCTACAAGAGAAGTTTATATATAGAGAGAGAGACTAAGATATCAAATGGGGACGCTTGTAGATGGTCCCGAGAGATGGTCCGAATGAATAATGAAATAACTAGGATTATAGGATCGACTGATTAAAGGTTGTAATTTGTATACATCAAAGATGTTTTTTATATGTATAGATCCCCGATGTAGTGGAGATTTTCTTAAATTCACATGCACATATTTTATGTAGCTGATAGAAATATTTCTCAAAAATGTTATAGAACATTATCATGATATGACCTTCCAACTAGCCAACAACTGAAATAACTGAAATAACAAATATAAATATAAGCTAGGTCTTAACACCCTTTAGAGGCCACGGTCAGCAGTATTATGTGCAGTTCGTGTTTAACATGGTTTGGTGAAAATTCTAATGTGCTGTTCTAATGTTGATATACATGTATGTATGGGTTACCCTTACCAGTGCGGTAATTTGTCGTAGCTCAAGCTCCAAGTCTACAACAACTGCTTCCGAAGAGTTATGACGGGGACGAATCTTTGTGTTGTAGTGGTGAGCATCAATCACATCCTCATAAACACCTTTCTCATCACACAGCCCACCTTGATATAGTTCAAATAGTACAGAATTACTATATTAACTCGCGTAAAGGGCGCGGCCTATATACGCGAGGATAGCCCCTTGCTGCGTCCTATATGTATAATCTGCCTCATGTCAGGGTACGCCTTAAAGGCGAGGTTAGTATACTATAGAACAGTACTAGAGTGAAAGGGATTTGCACTAGCTACACCATATAAAATGCTCTTGAATCCAGGTGCGTCCTCTATGGGGGGGGGGGTGAACCTTTTACGCAGCGTTTTAGATAATTATACAGGGGGTTATTTTAGAATAATGTTAATCCATCACCTTTTTGACATATCCTCCAGGACAGAAATAAAGGAAACAATAATTAGAAACAAGATGTTAGCCTTGCCTAAGATAAAGCGATGTATGTAGACACTATACTTTTAAACAAGAAAATAATGATGATATTAATGGCGTTACCCAATAATGGGAAGGTCACCTATAAATGTGGTGCCGCCCCTTCCCAACAGAGACTATTACCCCCCCCCCCGCCCCCAATGAAATTGGCTAGTCATACTACATTTGTACTATAGATATATAAGCCTCTGGGTATATTCCCGAATACCTAGGCATAAGAAAACCTAAGTGTATCTCTTCAAATCTCTTCATTAATCAATATGATTTTGTTATTTCAATACTAATCATAAGCAATGACCAATCAAAAGTAATATTCAGAACTAACCTCGTCCATGCAGGATAAGCACAATTAGGTAACATGTTCTCCACACACCAGGCTGTCTGCCTACCTTCTCCATCGTTGATAATGGCTCGGAGTGTTGGAAACTGTCAATATATAGGTACCACAAAGACACACACACACATACAGACCAGCCTACGTGGTTGGGGAGGTTGGGGCAAAGTGGTATACTATAATAATTATATTAGTTAGGCAGACGCCTTTGTACCGTAATCTAAATGGGCATAATTACATGTATAGGGTTTCAGTGAGTGGAGCACGGGTGTTTAGAATCAGCGCGCATTCAGGGTATTGGACTATTAATAGTACTTAGTAGTATAAGTAAATTGAGAACCGCACAAAACCATAGTGAAATTCTGTATGGACGAGACCTTGCCAAAGGTATCATTGTGATATCTATTGTCGCCAGTAATGCCGCTGGTAAAGTGCTGGTCCCGTGCTGGTCATATCAGTTGATTTTGAAAAGGGTGTGTGTTGGGGGGGGGCTTTTGCATTTGAAAAGCCAGCCTTTTTTGGTTACCTGATCTTACTATTCTCAAGTATAATATTTCAGGAACGCGTCATCTAAAAAAAAGTGCCTCTGTGACGAATTTTCCCATCAATTTTCGCCAGTATGGGCAGAATACAGGAAATGTTTACCACCTTTTTCATAATAATCTATAAAGGTATTCATATGAAAATTGAAAGATGGAAGAAATCCTTGCTGTGGGAATGGCTAGATGGTGAAATATGAGCATTCTATCGTTTAGCCATGCACCCTGACTTCACCCTGCTGTCTCACTGTGCCGCAAAACGTTTAGGAGTTTTATTTTATATGTGAGCACAATGGAATATCTTTCGTGAACCTTTATTGTTCTGTAAGTTGATTCACCTGGTGTGAGTTAAGCACGTGCCATCTTCACTCCAATAAAACAGCCTGAGAATATTTCCGCAATCCCATATCACCATGTCCCACCAGTCTTCATCCGAATACAACTATGTTTTTGTAGCTGGCACAAAAATGTCTCTCGTCAATAGGTTCAGACGTCCACTATTTATCAGAAATGTGTGGCATGCTATTAAGGGAAATCAGTTACCTATTAAAGGTATTCTATTTTCAGGCTCTTATGAAGGAAAAACACATTTTCCGTTTGCTTGTGCCCCACCCTCCCATCTGTAGTGTGTATCGACTATAGTTTATGCTGTGTATTCTTGGTACCTATCAACCACTGTGGTGGAGTCCTATTTGGGGGAGATATGAATAATGTATTCATGTATACACTATAGCAGCACATACCTGTGTATTTAGGTCCGGGACAGTCTCGGACGTGCCCAGACTGTACCATATACAGTCTGGGAGAATTGTTATGGATCTTCTGAAGTTGCAACAAGTTGAAGCAGGTGGCAACTACATAGATTTGCTTGGCATATGGGCATCCAAGCATTTAGTTATTATTAGCTAAAATAGCCTTGAAAACTGCACCTTCCACATGACATGCCAACTTGCTACGACTGTACTACAGATTCTCATGTAGATCGGTCTGTCAAAAGGCCATCATGTCATTTTCATCACAGGGTATGGTATACCTACAGCCAATCAAAAGAATATATCATTCCCTTGGTTGTTGGTAAATTGATTGCCTGGTTAGCTCAGTCAGGAGAGCAGATGTTTTCAAATGGAGGGGTCATGAGTTCAATCCCAACCACAGTATTGCAGTGATTTATTAGGAATGGTCCAGTCTACTATAGGGACTGGATAATCGAGGCTGGGTCCGGGATAGCAGTATACCTGTGAACTTGCGTAGGCGTTTCCAGTATTTTAAATATTCGTATATCATCATTCGTTATACAATCGTTTAATCATAAAAAAAAATGCGGGAAAAAAACAACAAAACCTGCCACTGTAGCCAGCTGTTTTCCCCCCTCGCCACTCACCACCCAATCAGCAATGGAGCATTGGGCCATGCTTGTCCATGCTTGGCCCAATATAAGCCGACATTGGGCCAATATAGCCCAACACTGGCCCAATGTACCCTTGCTACCTGGTCAGTGAGGGTGGAGAGAAAATCATAGCAATGCAGGTCAGGTACCGTGAAAGTTTCAACAATAAAACGAGTAAACTTAATCATTGATAGGTCTCCAAGCAATGCTTCTGGGTGATACAATATATATATATATATATATATATATATATATATATATATATATATATATATATATATATATATATTATGTATTAATGGGAATGTATCCAGCCAAACATATATTTATTTAATAGGAATACTATCTGGATGACGAAAGGTAAATCATATGGTTTTTGTTCAACTTTGCAAACCCGCATATTATGACAGAAACCTGGGACCAGAAGCTACATTTATTTTCGTGAAAATTGATATACAGTTCTTTGATAAAGCTCATAATTATAAGTGAAATATTCGAAATTTGTTTTTCCAGCCAATATGAATTAGTATATATTATAGTCGTAATTTTCAATGTTTATTGACATTTATCACCTGAATACTTTTAAGACTCGCCGATGGATAGCATCGTAATTTCTCAGCCTGCGCAAACCTGAAAGTCTACAAATAATACAATTCATCCCTTGGTCAGCGTCTATAGTCACCTGCGGCTTGAACTATTTCTGGAATTACTCATTGCATAAATTGACTGAAGGTGTTTCATGCATAGACGTCATTTCCGAGTCTCCCAGGTTCTTCATGAGTCTAAATATGCTATATAAAGTTTGGATATCAACAGTCGATACAAGGTTGAAAATTGGTTGAATTTGACAATATGATAAAATCATCATTGTCGATGGATCAATTTTAATATTAGAGATGATTCAGCATGTTGATAAAATTTAATAATGTTCATTATTATGATATCGCTTCTACCTTGACATATCAATACTAATTTAAATAGTAAAAATTACAGTGTTAGTGTAAAGTTGACAAAATCGATGTTTAATCAATATGTTAAGTCAATAACAGTATTTTAGAATTAATAATTATGTCTACCTATATGATTGGATATTGAAATAGGTGTTGACAACATTGAAATTGCAATGTATAATCAACGTTGACAATAGGTTTATTGTCAACTCAAATAAACCAGTTCTCAACATTGATTTAACTTTCTGTACCCTACTGGAATTGTTGACGTCTATGTAACAGTACAATAACCCCCGTAAAATCACCAGGCCACGCAGTCTCTGGCGCCATGGAAGTCGACTGGGCCGCGCGACGCTGCAGGCCACGAGGCAGGGCAGGACTTAAAAGGTGCTGCCACCTAGTGGGTGTTTTAATACTGTTTCCCACTGATTGGTGATAGAATCTGTAGCCCCATCTGTCAAATACTTTTTACTAAAATGATTGGATTGATAGATTCGGTATGAATAAAACTCTGAAGAAATCTGATATAATAGTCATGCAAAATACACAGGGAACTGAGGTAATTGGTTCAAACTACTTCTAGTAACCCTAGTCAACCAAGTTTAGGGTACTCTAATTCTAAACCCAATTGGTACATATCAGTTAAAATAATGTTGTATGCTTCTAATATTAACATGTCAAAAATGAAAACGGGATTATAAATGTGTTGATACAAATGTAACAAAATCAATGCTGAATTGAGAACAATAGAGAATAACGGGGATATGTCTGCCAATGATCACATACTGAAAGAGGTTCATCAATCTTGCACATTGAGCCACTACTTTACTTATTCGTAATGGGTTGCTCTTGGCTTCTTGGCCCTCATATTTGCATTGAGTGCCATTAGTCGCTCCTATTGCACATTTCTCTGTAAATCATGTTCTGTTTGTTGTGCGCTCGATTAGGTATGTTTACTTTTGTTCTGAAAGGTAGGAGCAACAGGGTCAGGTTGAAAGTGACTTATATTACTAATGCTTCTTAAGTATGACTAGCCACTACTCTTGTGACAAAATCAATAGCTTGAAGGGACTGAAACTAATTACTATGAATGTACAAAGTCTCAATGATAAGGTTTTGGACTTACGACGCTCCGATCTTGGTTTTGATTACATCTGCGTGACGGAGACCTGGTTAGACAGACGTGATCAAACTCATAATGTCGATTTGAATAATATGAGACTGTATAGGAAGGATCGCCTAAATTGCCTTAGGAAGAGTGGTGGAGTAGGTTGTTATGTTAATAATAAGTATGTAGATTACACTTTCGGCCATGCAGCATTAACAGTAAGCAATAAAGACATAGAATGTATTGGATTAATAACTAAATTTCCAAATCAGAAGCACCGTGTGATATTGTCTGTATACCACCCCCTAATGGTAATGTAAGGTTATGTTATAAAAAATTGAGTGAAATGTTAAAGCTTCCAGACATTCGCAGGATGGAGGTCTGGATCCTTGGGGATTTTAATGTTAATTCTGCAGTTAGAACAAGTAGTAAATATAAAAGTCTAACATCTTTTTTAAGGAAAAACAAGTTGAAATATTTACGTACTAGATCAACGTATTATCATACCAGAGGCAGATCTACTTTGGACCATATTTATTGTAACTCTCCGCATATTTCCACAAATGGTCTGCTTGACTACAAATTTGGTGATCATTTCCCTGTATTTGCTATAAAGAAACAAAGAAGAATAGAGAGGTGTCAAACTCGTTCAATTACTGGTAGATCATATAAGAATTTTGATCAAAATGCTTTGAATAATTATGCGAATAATGCTGCCCTCACTGAAGACCATATGCTTTCTGCAGGTGAACTTTATAGTGAATTTGTAAATTGCATCCGTGTGTACCTGGATAGACATCACCCAGTTAAGGAAATGGCCATTAATATGGATGCACCTACTGGTTTTAATCAGAATCTGGCTTTTTTGACTGCTAAGAAAAAAAGATTTCTTAAGAAACTCCGGGGTTACAGAGGTCAGGATGCTAATCCATTCAGAGCCAAAATTAGAGACCTGGACAAACAAATAAAAAATAAGCTGGTCTTGAACAGACAAAAAGAGATAACCAGGAATCTTAATAAATACAAAACTGACCCAAGGCGTTTTTGGAATGTAATAAGTAGTTTATGGAAGGGACCTCGCACTGAGATAAAAATGTCATTAATAAATGAGCATGGTACTGGCATCCCTGACCTTGAGATTCCTGACTTTGTAAATAAATATTATACTTGTATTGGTCCTAACCTTGCGAATCTGATACCAGTTGTCAGTAACACCGACCATCGATGGATTACTGACCTTATACTTTCCCATGTCCCTGAACGTGACCAGTTGTTTGAATTGTTGCCTATTGATTTATTAACCTGCACTAATATTATTAACGGTATCAACTCTGTAAAATCATCGAGTATTCAACACATCAGAGCAAATGTGGTGAAAAACGTGTTGTTACATATCCCACATATACTACTTCAAATAATTAATGGTTCAATCACTAATAGTGTCATACCAGAAATGTTCAAAATAGCTAATGTAATTCCGTTGCCAAAGTCAGGCGATTTGCTGAATATCTCAAACTGGCGCCCAGTGAGTCAACTCAATATTGTCTCGAAACTAAATAAGAAATCAATCCACCACCAGTTAATTAGGTATTTACTGGATAATGATTTTATATCTAAAAGACAGTTTGGCTTTGTTCCAGGTAGATCTACTAATTGTGCTATTTATATTTTGACTCAAGATCTATTTGAAGGATTTAACAGGGGGAGTGCTCGGCTGTAGTCTTCCTAGATCTGAGAAAGGCTTTTGATACTGTCGACCACTCCCTCCTCCTAGGAAGGCTTAGGAATTTGCATTTATCTGTACAGTGTGTATCCTGGTTTAATTCTTATCTTAAGGACAGAAAGCAATATGCTACTGCCAATGGGCGTGTATCTGCTGAAGAGGCTGTAACGTGTGGCGTCCCGCAAGGGTCCGTGTTAGGTCCGTTATTATTGATAATATATATTGATAGTATAGTATCGGTTATAAAATCCTGCAAATTCTGTTTGTACGCCGATGATCTCGCTATTTATGTCAATGATACCGACCCCAATCATGTACTAAGGAAATTACAGTCTGATCTGGATAGTATCAGTAAATGGTGTAAATTGTTCAAGCTTACTATCAATAATGAAAAAACAAAGTTGTTATGGTGTGCAAGTGATTTACTTAATGCCAGACTCAATTTGAGTATAATGAGTGCTGAACTGGATGATAAGCACCTTGAAGTGGTTGATGAATTCAATTACCTTGGTGTTATCATTGATCATGGTCTTAATTTTCGGAGAAACAACGAAAAAATAATATCTAGTTTCCGCCACAAGATGTACCAATTAAGACAGTTAAGGAAATTTGTCGATAATAAGCTGTGTCTGACCTTATACAAACAAATGGTTCTACCTGTGCTGGAACATGCAAGTTTTCTACATGAAAGTGGTCCTAAATCCAGTGTTGGCCGCTTACAACTTATGCAGAATCATTGCCTACGGTTATGTCTTCGAATCTTTAATACTCGGGATATATCTATATACGATCTCCATGTTAGAACTTACATGAAAATGCTAAAGGTTAGACATGATAAGAACTTATTATCTATGATGTATGATGTTTCTTGTGATCCAAACTGTGTCAAACTCCCTGCCAGGAACTTGCGCGGCAATGTTAAAAAACAGTTAAAGGTATCCAGATCCAGGTGTTTGACATATGATAAGTCACCACTGTACAGGGGGTGTGTCCTTTGGGACAAATTGGATGCAAATACTCAGCAGATAGGCAGTAAGAAAGAATTCATGAACAAAATCTGAATGTATTTGGTGTATAACCGTCACTTGATAGACTATGCAATTATTTTTGAAAGATGTAATATATATGCTGCCTGCGGATAATCGACTTGTGCAAATCATGGTGATACATACAGCCCCTAAGAGGCTTTAGTTATGTCTTTAGTAATATCGTAATGATCTACACCCAAAATGATGCCTGCCTGATGTAACTTTGTACAACCTGATTGAGCGCTACACTATTTCTTTCCTGTTGCCGTGTTTTGGCCGATCTGAAAAACGTACATGTATGATTTCTGCCAATAAACTTGTTAAACTCAACTCAATAATAATAATAATAATAATAATAATAATAATAATAATAATAACAACAACAACGACGACGACGACGACGACGACGACGACGACGACGATGAAATTGGTCAAAGCTTGGTATTGTATTGCGCTATAATTTGTCTTATGAGGAACGAGGATGCGGGAATGCTTTGGCTCTCAAGCAAAATCTTTTAAATAAGAAATGGGTCATCAAAAAAAAAAACGATGCAAAGAAAATCTTAAACCCTGGCAGTCGTGTCGGGAATGAAATAAGAGAGTCAAATTTCAAGAAAGCATGTAGTCTGATAAAATGTAAAGGGTTTATATCCTCCAATAATTAATTTTGCTTCCTCAGACAATTTTCCTTGTATTTTCAAAATCTGTGGAAGCAAGGGTTGACAGTAGACCTTCTTCAGCCTAGTACCTGCGGCTATATGGGGGTCTATTTAGAAGTCCATTATGCCGATGGTGCCTGATATATCTGTATCACATAAAGGGAATCAGAGGGATTAGTTCATACGTTCTACATTTTAGCCTACTGTACTGCTGCACTGAAAATGGCGTCAAGCCAAGCAATAAGCTATTAATGTATTGATATTCTAGGTTGAGATGAGGTTTGCTTGAAATATTCAAGCTATCCTCACCGAGTCCTAAAATATCAATGCATTAATGCGTTTATCGGCCGGCCGGGGATCGATTCCCCGTTGAACCTTAAACGGTTTTACCAGGAAATTAATGGTGTGATTGACTTTGTATGCTTCGCCTATTTATTGATATGTCCAGGTTCAAACAAGGACTGTCTTAGAAAAAAAAAGAACTCTGAGAGTGCGGTTATACCCCGATAACAGAACAGGGTTATGACCGAAAAGGCACTGTAGAGGCCTGAATTGTGAGATAAACCGCTATATACCCAACCTGTCCAATATCCTGATGCTATTCTTAGTCCTTTTTTTATATTGGTTTGGTAAGTGCATGTAGGACAATGAATATGCACCATTGATATAACCTGTGCGTGGTGCACTAAATATCTATGAGTTTGACTTGATCGATAACCTTCCAATAGATAAATCTGTGCTGTTTGTGAAGACAGAAAGAGTGAATTCAACATTAATACATTAGGCCTATCCTGGAGGGCCAAAAAGAAAACGAGAACCAAAGAATAAAACGTGCACGTTTGTGTATTGCTAAATTAATTATTATAAACCCTTTAGATAAAACATGCACGTTTTGCTTACAACTCAAAAAGTGTCAATGCTATCTCTATCTATCTATCTATCTATCTATCTATCTATCTATCTATCTATCTATCTATATCACACATCAAATCAATTGAGGAAAGAAGAAAAGGAAGTCTGAAAATTGGACTTTGTCTCTACAACAATAGGCCTACTCATCAAATGGACTTAGGTCTCTATAACGATTCCCATTCATTCTGCTTTGATCTCTACAGCAGTTTTCATCAATCCCGGTGGGCACAGAAAGTTGAATCAATGTTGAAAAATGGTTCGTCAACCAATTATTTACATCGAAAACACTGTGATTGATCTTCAACCTCTAGAACAATTTTCATCAAACTACTTACTAGGACCAACAACTCACTGGCATGGCTAGGGGATTGAACTAATGATATTTGAACGAGAGGATCAAAATGAATACCTGAATCGGGATTTACGATTCTATAAGATGTCAATACATTGATTTATTTCTTTTCAATTATTTCGCTGGAGCACTATAAAATACGAGTACTTAGAACTATATTCGCTTTGGAAGCTTTCACAAGCAGGCGCCCCCTTGCATTGATTTTAAGTTGTATACAGTTAGGTTCCTTTGTTGAATAGTAACCGTTGGCCGTGGGGGAGGCAGGCCACCCTTGAAACAAATTCACGTGAATTCACCAGTAAAATCACGTGTTGATCTGGTGTCGTTCCCGTGAATCCCCGTGAATTTTACACGTGAATTCACGGGATTCTGTGAGCAGAAATTCACGTGATATCACGGGATCACGTGAAATGACAGTAAATTCACGTGATATCACGGGAATATTGAAAATACTTTTGCAAATAACCCCCACTTCTTACCTCAATTTAAGATTTGAAATCGATAGTTTGTATTCCTATGATGAGACTTTCCTCATTGTATTTGTCTTTGATGTAAATCTAGCCTTGGAATGCCATCATTTCGATTGATAGATTCTGAGCAATATAGAGATTCACACAAAACTAGACACATTGACTTATATTTTGATTTGAGCCTTTATTTGGGTAATAAATACATCTAGAATGGGGGCAATAAATGGGGAAGGTGGATGGCGCCCATAGGCTAAAAGTAGCTAAATTTTCGCCAGATTTTTACCATGTTTGTAATTACTTTCTCTTTCTAATAGTACAAAGAAAGCAGTCTTATAAACTAGCATAGGGTCCCAAGCTAGTTTATGAGATATTTATCTATGAATCTACCATACTGTTATACAGTGTTTTGCCATAATTTGCATGGAATCTCATTAAAGAGTAGCTAATTTTTTGGCTTACTTTCCCAGAATATTTTCATCAACTTTCTGTACCCAGAAAATATATTACCATCATGTGGTCCCATGCACTTTTGAATCGTTTTTCCACATTGAAAATCTCCTGAAAATAATAGAATTACATCATGCAGGCTAAATACTGCTCATAAACCCCCACACAGCCATTTTGTATAGTCGTTCACTAGCTATAGAGAAGTACACATGTGCAGAAACCTGCACAGAGAACATGATTGGCATTAGAGCCATCTACCTTAAAAAAGCCAGCATCAGCATATTGAATAGAGTAAGCTCCACCGCAATGAAAATAGTCAGGTTTTTCATCGCACATATAGTCTCGAACAGGTAAACAGGATTGGTGCCTAGCCCGTGCTAGATTTATTTCCTAATTTTGCCACAAGGGAGCACAAGGGAGCACAAAGGAGCAAAAGAAAATCAAGGAACCCATTTGTGGGAAAGTTCCATGGTTTACTATGGTGAAGGCAGAAAGAACATACCATTCTTACACCAGAAGTTATAATGAAATAAATGGATGTATTTCAAGGCCAAATAGAGCTAGAACATATTGAGATTGGGGATATGGTTATAAATACTCATGGGTTCATATCTAGCAAGCTATTTCTCTCAAACTATCAGGAGTATTTTCTTATGCAATATAACACTGAAAGGTGTGATCTCAATTTGATAATTGATTTTTAACATGGAAAACCATTTACCCTTACATCTACACTGCTATTACTACCATACATTCTTACATAGAGGATTTGAAGTTCTAGTCTTGGCCACCAGGGGGCAGGAACATAGCATAAAATGCCTTTGCAATATTATACTGTAATACACCATGTATATGGCATGTCTTATATGCAAGAATTGCCCTTTGATGCATCTTCTAGATGCAGCAAAACTGGGAGTACATTTTCTCTCTAGGAGTAAATTTTCCCCCAAAGTCTCTGCAATATTCCCCCATCCACAATCAGTGGTAAAGGTGGGTGAAGGAAGCACTGGGATGGCTATTGGTTCTTGAATTTTGAAGATCCATTGATTAGAATAAATTATACCACGATTTCGGCACTTCCGGTGGGTTTATATGCAGTTTAGCCGTGCATTATTCTGCATATACCACCCTTGTGCATTTTTGAAATTTTTGGTATATACTTTTTCGGTGTCAAGTTTGACTTAGAATATTTTTGGAAATTATGGCAGCTATACAAAGTTAATCTAGCCATTTTCCATGGTGAAAAATCGTGCCAACTCGTATGAGAATTGAACCCCGGCCGCAGTGGTGGTAGGCGAAGGCCTTAGCCATAGCGCCACACTGAACGGTGATGAAACACAATGCGAAAATAAATAAATTCTAACCTGAGGTCCTAGTGGTACGTTTCCATTCAGTTTTCGTATTGATTCCAAGCTTGTCATGTTATAATATTAAAATCCCAAGAAGTATTCGATCCATAGACGAGGAATGCGTGCTAATTTTCTCCATTTTCTTCGATATAAATAAGAATCCATTGATTTTCCCAACGTACGCGAGTCGCGGCCCGGTTCGCTCTGTGCGAAGCCATTGTTTTTGTTCCTTGCCGGGAGAGGTACCGCTGTGTATACAGTCACTTTTCGTATGGAATCCAAGCTTGTCATGTTATGATATCGAAATCCCAAGAAGTTTTCGATCCATAGAAGAGGAATGCGTGCTAATTTTCTCCATTTTCTTCGATATAAATAAGAATCCATTGATTTTCCCAACGTACGCGAGTCGCGGTCCGGCCATTCCCACCCGCCTCCTTGTCCGGCGAAAGTGTGTCAGTGGCCCGGATGTAGATATAGGTCATCCGCTCGCTGTACGAGGAAGACGCCGAAAATTTCGGACCGTGTTGGAAAATCAATGGATTCTTATTTATTTTGAATATATCGGACATATCAAGCATGGCGTGATCATCTAGAGTGTCTAAGGATATGTATGTTTTAATTTGAAAACGTGTCATGGTTGGATTTGATACGAAATGTGACTGTATACACAGCGGTACCTCTCCCGGCAAGGACCAAAAACAATGGCTTCGCGCAGAGCGGACACGGGCCGTGTCGCTTGCACTTCCAAAATGTCTTCGCCTGGCTATATTCTTTGGATTTCAGGTAAGAAATTGATACAAAATGGAGGAAATGGTGGTATAAACCTATTAGGTGATGCATATCGGGGCCCCACGGGCTGTATATGCTGTATATACCCTCGCCGCTCCGCGGCTCAGGTATATACAGCATATACAGCCCTAGGGCCCCGATATGCATCATCTATTAGCTTAATATACAACATTTACATATCCTTTTGTCATATTAGAAAGGTCTGGGTGTGCCTTAAATGTGGGGTGCACCTTATAGACAGGGTATTGTAACTACATTTTCTTTTGTTTAGAATTCAAGACTGCATGTCTGAATCTTTTTATTCAAATCTACCAAAAAAGGCATGATGAATCCAGGAATCAACAATGCAAGCCTCTCAAAGTTTGGTTTCCCTAAATAGCCATACTTAATGTATCTTATTTCTGACAGAACATCTATGACAGCAATAAAAATATCATATGGGTGGCACCACTGTGCTGTTTTTCAGCCAGCCCTCTTCTCTGGAGTACCTCTCTTAATATGTGCTATCTAGCAGATTTCATCAAGCTCCTGTGTTGCAATTGACTACCTGCATAAAGAAAACAAAAGTACATGCCCGTGAGTTAAAGTGAATGTGTGGGTAGTAGTTATTTCAAGTGGAACATGAATCAGGGGCATAGGAAAAGGGGCACCAGCCTCAACTATAAAGGAAGTTTATCTGGGCCCCTCAAAATTTGCAAAGTATTCAAAATAAATTTAAATTAAACAAAAATTACTTTTCTACACAAATTCAAATGACCAATGCATGAGACCACTGATAAAAATTCCACTTATCTTAAAACAAGTGTGGATCTAAATAATATTTTTTGGGAAAGTTTTAGTTTAAATCAGTTTTATTATGGAATGATAACAAATTAATCTACTACATGAATATCAATTTGTAAATTCGGTAGAATGACTTCTATATAATTAACCTCATTAGTGTATTACAAATTATTGGATAATAGATTGTTTTTGTGTGTCTTTGATACTAACAGTGAATGACAGCATTTGCTTTTCATATTGATTTTCATCCATATGTCGTTGCCTCAGTGCAACAAGGTTGTATCTGCATATTTCAAGTTTTGCAGGAGAGGGAAAAGAGGGGTTGCAATCTGTCTATATTTCAGACAAACACATTCTATGATAGTATAGCTTAATAACAGGGTTAGTAAAAACCGTTTGATAGAGAGGGGGTTTGTCCCAGAAACATCAATTGGATGATGAAAAAATGTTGACAAACATTAAAAAACGTTTTATGGTAGCCAAATTAAAAAAAAGAAAATCGAAATGTTCCCAAAATATTTGTATAGATGTATAGAGGCAAGGAGAAAGGGTGCTCCATGCTAGAAGTCAACTTTAAAATTCAGATCACTAGCTTTACAGTGATATATTGCATGAGAAGATACTCCTGTAAGTTTTGGAGGAATGGCTTGCTAAATATGGGTAGGTATGACCATTTTGTGAGTGTCAATAAGCCATAAGTCCCATTGGTCATGAGATACATCTGTAATTAGCATAATCTATGCTAATTAGCTAAATAAGCATAAATTTTCATTCTTTTGCCCATAACTTGCGATGTAGAAATGGTATTTTCATTCTGTTTACACCATAGTGGACCTTATGAAATGTTCCTTCAAATGGGATCATCGATTTTCTTATTTAGAATGAAAATAATGTTTCCATGGCAACAGAAATCAACAAAAATGCCTATTTTGGCCCAAAAACATTCTTTTTAATGCCAAATATGGACCCTTTCCCCCAAAAATAGAATGTTTTATAAAAAAATCATTGGATTGTCCATAAAAAAGTAGCCTATAGCAGTTTTAGGCATATTTTTCCTATTCTAGCCCATAGTAGTGCCCCCCTGGTGGCTAAAACAGGTACTAAATCCTGCAGGAACCCTCATTTCTGCTTGCAGGCTCACAGATGTTCTTACATTCCCTGGCATAAAATAGAACCCAAGATCTCTTGATATAGAGTCAAATGTGTTACCACTTAGACTATATGTTGATACTTCATTCATTACAAAGATATGCTTATAATCTAAGTGCTCAGGAAGTTATGAAAAAATCTGTCAACTTTTGGATATGAATATGGGGAATAATGTGACAAATTACTGCATAATCCTATATAATATTAAAGGTTCTGTATCTCAAAAATATGAATGGGTCCCCCACCGGCAGTAAGCTACAAGCCTATCCATTCCTCCAGCACTAGCTGACCCCTCCTTCTGCCCATAGTCCAAGGGAAATGAATCTGTTTACATGTGTTAAGTATGGACTATATGTTGCAGTTATTATATGTACAAGTGACAAGTAATCAGGGATGGACTATAGTTTGGCATCATATAAATTTTGATGGCCATGCATTAAATGCATCAACTCACCAACCTGAACCACTACATCCCAACTCACCAACCATTACATCCCTTGAAGGACCACTAATGCATTAATGCATCATGTCCATCGGTCATCATGATGCTACATTCATGCATCATGACGACCATATGAGTTGATACACACACTGCAAAAGGGTCGGCATAATGCTCCAATTAAGTGTTGGAGAGCATGCAGACTCTAATCCCACCTTACCAACCACTAAAATATAGAACCAGCCTGTACATAGCAGTGTGCTATGCCTACCCCAGTAATGCTGACTGTCCAGGATCACCTTGTGCTAAAACTCTAACCCACATTAACAATTACTAAAATAAACATGTATACATATAAACCCAGCCTGTAAAATAGCAGTGTGTGACACCTACCAATGACTATCCAGGATCGCCTTGTGTTAAATACCTAAAACCCAAAACCACCAATCACTCTGTATGTACCTGAAGTGACCTGGGATGTGTAAAAATAGACACCAGTAAACAGAACAACGGCTGTGTAGGTATTACCAGTCTGCAACATGTGTATTTGTAGCAGTAAGTGCTCCAAATATAACAATACTATGTGACTGGGCTCCTAATATGGGAAGGACTTGTTTGTTTTCCATTCTAAGACTCCAATTAACCAATGCCATGTCACTTTGTACTCCTAATATGCACTTCATACATTGGTGCATCATGATGTCCAATGGACATGATGCATTAATGCATCAGAGGCCCTTGAAGGGTTAAGAGGTGTGTGCGGCCCTACTGTGGAGGAGGGGGTATGAGAGCTGTCAAAGTCGTGACCATTAGGGTGTGTTACAGTTAGGCCTCTGTGATGTCACATGGTGGTTAGCTGTAGGCAGACATTGGCAACACATGGTTAGGTGACTACACCATGAGTAGAAGCTCCTCAATATATTAGAATATATTAGATAGGATATTGTTTGATGACTATATGGAATGCTCCTATGATTGGTATGTAAATTACATGATTTAACATGTACAACAAGAGATTAAGATCTAATTGCAATGTGTGTATAGTTTTCAGGTAAGTGCATCCTAGTCATCTTACCCAAAGGTCAACTTAATGCATTGGTTTGTTTGCCCATAAGACCCATAAATATTAACAATCAGTAACTGTAACACATCCTATGAAGGGCCAAGTGGGGGGAGGGCAGGTCCTCTGTGTGTTTCTCAGTGCTATGGTCACATGACCAGTTCTGAAGGCCAGGTGTACGAGTCAAGCTGACCTGTTCACAGTTTGTTAGATGTGCTTGATACTACGGATAGCATTATTACATAGCTGTAATGGTTAAAGGCTATGGGCCACAAAAACCAAAAAAAAATCTAGGACTTTGCCAAGCATGTTGTAGAAATTCATTGTTTCTCCATACTATCAACCATTCAGTGATCATGGTCACTGAAAAGTAATTATTCTTTGCTGGTTTTTCACTGGTGGGTGTTAGAAATGTTCATTTCCTGCTTGGGATATCAGAAAAAATCATTGGCAAATATGTGCATACACATCAAATAACAATTTTAGAGAACCTTTGAAAATTTTGAAAAAATCATATGGAGTAGAACGTGTTGTCCTCTTGAACCACTTAGTAGGATGTTGCCTCCAGGTCTTCATTGGTCCAACTTCATGCACCTATAAAGACTAATGGTATATCCATTACTCACTAGGTTATGCCAAACCAAACAGAAGGAGGTAGGTGTGGACATACAGGGAGCTGGGTGTGGACATAGAGGGAGGTGAGAGTGGACACAGGGGGAGGTGGGTGTGGACACTGAGGGAGGTGGTTGTGGACATAATGGGGATGTGTAGGAAGATAGAGGGAGGTGGGTGTGGACACGGAGGGAGGTGGGTGTGGATAGAGAGGGATTTGGATGTGGACATAGAGGGATTTGGGTAGACCCAAAGGGAGGGCGGGTGTGGACATAGAGGGAGGTGGGTGTGGACCCATAGGGAGGTGGGTGTAAACACAGAGGGAGGTGGGTGTGAACAAAGAGGGAATTGAGTGTTGACATAGAGGGAGGTGGGTGTGGATAATGAGGGAGGTGGCCGTGGACATAGGGGAGGTGGGTGTGAACACAGAGTGAGGTGGGTGCTGACATAGAGGAAGCTGGATGTGGACACAGAGGGAGGTGGGTGTGGACAAAGAGGCAAATGGATGTGGACATAGAGGGAGATGAGAGTGGACACAAAGGGATGTGAGTGTGAACACAGAGGGATGTGAGGTTGGGCATAGAGAGAGGTGAGAGTGGAGAAAGAGTGAGGTGGTGTGGACACAGAGGGAGGTGGTGTGGACACAGAGGGAAATGGATGTGGACATAGAGGGAGGGGAGAGTGGAAAAACAGGGCAGTGGGTGAGGACAGAGAGGGAGGTGTATGTGAACATAGAGGGAGATGAGAGTGGACACAAAGGGATGTGAGTGTGGACATAGAGGGAGGCGGATGTGAACAAAGCTTGAGGTGGGTGTTGACATAGAGGGAATTGGATGTGGATATAAAGGGAGGGGAGAGTGGACAAAGAGGGCAGTGGGTGTGGATAGAGAGGGAAATGGATGTGGACATAGAGGGAAATGAGAGTGGACACAAAGGAATGTGTGAACACAGAGGGATGTGAGTGTGGGCATTCAGGGAGGTGAGAGTGGACACAGATGGAGGTGGTGTGGACACAGAGGGGGTGGTGTGGACACAGAGGGAGGTGGGTGTGGAAATGGAGGGAGGTGGGTGTGGACATAGAGGTGAGTGGGTGTGGACAAAAAGGTAAAGTGGGTGTGGACAAAGAGGTAAGTGGGTGTGGACATAGAGGGAGGTGGGTGTGGACATAGAAGGAGGTGGGTGTGGACACAGAGGGAAATGGATGTGGACATAGAGGGAGGGGAGAGTGGACAAAGAGGGCAGTGGGTGTGGACAGAGAGGGAGATGTATGTGGAAATAGAGGGGGATGAGAGTGGACACAAAGGGATGTGAGTGTGGACATAGAGGGAGGTGGGTGTGAACACAGAGGGATGTGAGTGTAGGCATAGAGGAAGGTGAGAGTGGACAAAGAGGGAGATGGGTGTGGACAAAGAGGGATGTGTATGTGGCCATAGAGAGAGGTGAGAGTGGACACAGAAGGCAGTTGGTGTGGAAAAAGAGGGAGGTTTATGTAGACATAGAGGGGGGTGAGAGTGGACACAAAGGGAGGTAGGTGTGGACATAGAGGGAGGTGGGTGTGGACATAGAGGGAGGTGGGTGTGAACATAGAGGGAGGTGGGTGTGAACATAGAGAAATGTGAGAGTGGACACAGAGGGAGGTGGGTGTTGACACAGAGGGAGGTGGGGTGTGGATAAAGAGGTAAGTGGGTGTGGACACAGAGGGAGGTGGGTGTGGACATAGAGGCAGGTGAGAGTGGACACAGAGGGAGATGGGTGTGGACATAGAGGGAGGTGGGGGTGTTGACACAGAAGGAGGTGGGTGTGGACATAGAGGGAGGTGGGTGTTGACATAGAGGGAGTTTGGTGTGTACAAAGAGTGAGGTGTGTGTGAACAAAGAGGTCAGTGGTTGTGGACAAAGAGGTAAGTGAGTGTGGAAAAAGAGGTAAGTGGGTGTGGACATAGAAGGAGGTGGGTGTGGACATAGAGGGAGGTGGGTGTGAACATAGAGGGAGGTGGGTGTGAACATAGAGGGACATGAGAGTGGATACAGAGGGAGGTGGGTGTGGACACAGAGAGCTTTGGGTGTGGACATAGTGGGGATGGGTAGGAAGATAGATGGAGGGCAGGTGTGGACACAGAGGGAGATGGGTGTGGATACAAAGGGAGGTGGGTGTAGACACAGAGGAAAATGGGTGTGGACATAGAGGGAGGTGGGTGTGGACACAGAAGGAGGTGGGTGGAGCAAGGAGTTGACTTTCACAAAAAAAGTTAAAGTCCAAAAGCAAAATCAATGTTCAAAGTCAATTTCATTTCATTGCTGTCAAGCTGTCAAGGTGTCAACTCATGAATGCAAACCCACTTGTGACAGGTATCTTTTGGCTTTGCATGGTACACTCTATGTCTTTCTATATGTCTATACCAGCAACTACTGGGTAGCTATTGGTTCCCTCACACAATAACTGATGGTTCCATACCAAGTAGCTGCTGGTTCCAGCATCCCATAACTGGTGGTTCCCACCCACTGTAACTGGTGTTTCCACACCAATCAGCTACTGATACTGGATCCTATACCATGTAGCTGCAGCTTCCCACACCCAGCACTTGGTAGTCCCATACACATTAGTTGCTGTTTCCTGTACCCAGTACATGCTGGTTCCCACATACAGTAGCTACTGCTTCCCACATCAGGTAGCTGCTGGTTCCCATATAAACTGGTTCCTAGCCCAAGTAGTTGCTGGATCCCACACCCTTGCTGGTTCTTGTACCCAATACCTGCTGGCTTTCACATAGAGTAACTGGTAGTGGTTCCCACATCCATTAGGTGCTGGTTCCTGCACTCACTACCTGCTGGTTCCCAAATAGAGTGCCTGCTGGTTCCCACATCAGGTAGCTGCTAGTTCTGAAAACAGTAGCTGTTGGTTCCCATACAGTAGCTACTTGTTTCCATATCCAGTAGCTGCTGGTTCCGATATAGAATAGCTACCGGTTCCCATTCCTAGTAGCAAAAGAGTGATCTGGATAAATTCTGGATGAAAAGGGTCATATAAGTCAAAAATGGGCAAATTGGGAAAGTAGGTCATAAGCAGTCAAGATAGTTAAATAAGATAGTTTGTCGAAATAGGTCAAATTGGTTCCAAGTAGGTAAAATTGAATGAAATTAGGTCAGACTAGGATAAATTATGTCAAATTGGTTGAAAATGGGTCAATCAGGTCAAATTCTATCAAATTAGGTCAACTGTGGTAAGAATAGATCACATTGGTCAAAATTAGGTCCAGTAGGTCAAAGTAGGCTAAGGTAGGTCAAATATTGCGAAAATAAGTCAATTTGGTTAAAGGTGGGTCAAGGAGGTTAAATCAGGTCAAATATGGTAAAAGTAGGTCAAATTGGTCAAAGGTAGGTCAGTAGGTCAAATCAGGCTAAGATAGGTCAAATTAGGTCAAATAATGGTGAAAATAGGTAAAATTGTTCAAAAGAAGGTCAATTAGGTAAGGATAGTTCAAATTAGGTCAAATATCTTAAAATAGGTCAAATCAGTCAAAAGTAGCATGATTAGGTCAAAGTAGGTTAGAATTGGTCATATTAGGTCAAATATAGTCAAAGTAGGTCAGATTGGTCAAAAATAGTCATAGTCGACCTTATTTTGACAAATTTCGACATAATTTGACATACCGTAAATCCTTGCGTATAAGACGTGGCTTATGCACCCAAATTACACCCCATGTGTCCTATGGGATTTATCCCAACTCAGGGTGCGTCTTATATGTGAGGATATTACACTATATAACAATACTAAAATGACCAAGATATTACCCCAGATCTGTCCTATATGATTTTACCAAAGTCAGGGTGCGTCCTATACACGAGGGGCGTCCTATACGCGAGGATTTACAGTAAATGACCTACTTTTACCTATTTCCAGCATATTTGACCTTACTTCACCTATCATACCCTACATTTTGACAAAATTGACCTACTTTTGACCAATTTGATCTATCTCAACCATATTTGATCTATCCTGACCTTATTGGACCTAATTGACCTACTTTTGATCAATATGACCTGTTTTCACAATATATGACCTTAATTGACCCATCCTGACCTAATTGACCTACTTTTGACCAATTCGACCTATTTTCACCATGTTTGACCTAATTTGATTTACTTTGACCTTATTGACCTATTTCTGACCAATTTGACTGGTTTTCACCATATTTGACCTAATTTGACCTATCCTACCCTTATTGACCTACTTTTTACCAATTAGACCTATTTTCACCCTATTTGACTTAATTTGAACTATCCTGACATTATTTATGTTTTTTTGACCAATTTGACCTAATTTCACCATATTTACTCTAATTTGTCCTATCCTACCCTATTTGACCTGCTTTTCACCAATTTGACATATTTTTCCAGCATATTTGACCTATCCTACCCTTATCGACCTACTTTTTATCAATTAGACCTAATTTCACCCTATTTGACTTAATTTCAACTATCCTGACATTATTTATCTACTTTTGACCAATTTGATCTAATCTAGCCATATTTACTCTAATTTGTCCTATCCTACCCTATTTGACCTGTTTTTTACCAATTTGACATATTTTTCCAGTATATTTGACCTAATTTGACCTATCCTACCCTTATCGACCTACTTTTTATCAATTAGACCTAATTTCACCCTATTTGACTTAATTTCACCTATCCTGACCTTATTGACCTACTTTTGACCAATTTGACCTATTTTCACCATATTTACTCTAATTTGTCCTATCCTACCCTAATTGACCTGCTTTTGACCAATTTGGCCTATTTTCACCATATTTGACATAATTTGAACTATGCTACCCGAATAGACATACTTTTGACCAATATTACCTATTTTCAACATATTTGACCTAATTTGACCTATCCTGACCCAATTGACTTATTTTGACAGCTACTCTTTTAAGAACTCGCAATTACCTGATTTGGAACCAGCAGGCACTCTATTTGGGAACCAGCAGGACGTGGGTGCAGGAACCAGCACCTAATGGATGTGGGAACCACTACCAGTTACTCTATGTGGAAGCCAGCAGGTACTGGGTGCAAGAACCAGCAAGGGTGTGGGATCCAGCAGCTACTTGGGTTAGGAACCATTTTATATGGGAACCAGCAGCTACTGGATGTGGGAACCAGCATGTACTGGGTACAGGAAACAGCAACTAATGTGCATGGGAACCACCAAGTGCTGGGTGTGGGAACCAGCAGCTACTTGGTATGGGATCCAGTGCCAGTAGCGGATAGGTGTGGAACCGCAGTTACAGTGGGTGGGAACCACCAGTTACAGGATGCTGGAACCACCAACTACTTGGTGTGGAACCATCAGTTATTGTGTGAGGGAACCGATAGCTACCCGGTAGTTGCTGGTATAAACTTTGTTCATATAGAAAGACATAGAGTGCACCATGCAATGCTAAAAGATACCTGTCACAAGTTGGTTTTCATGAGTTGACACCTTGACAGTTTGACAGCAATGAAAGAAATTGACTTTGAACATTAATATTGGTTTTGGACTCTAACTTTTTTTGTGAAAGTCAACTCTTTACTTCAACTTCAATTTGACCCTTGTGGGCCACTGTAGGAGGTGTGTGTGGACACAGAGGTAGATGGGTGTGGACATATAGGGAGTTAAGTGTGGACACAGAGAGAGAGAGGGGTGTGGACATAGAGGGAGGTTGGTGTGGACACAGAGGGAGGTGGGTGTGTATATAGAGGGAGGTGCGTGTGCACTTAGAGGGGATGTGGACATAGAGAGGATGTGGATGTGTGAGGGGGTGCATGTGGACATGAGGCATGTGAGTGTATGTGGATAAAAGGGAATGTATGTACATAGATGGATGTGAGTGTGGACACATATACAGACATGTAAATATACTGGGACAGAAGGGGAATCTGACCATGAGTGTTGCAATCTACAACAACCCTGCATACAAGTAAAGTCACCTTCTGCTAGGTGCTTGTGTGAGTTACCCAAATTAGGCTGGCTGGGAATGGGTACACTGTATAAGAGGTAAGGTAATCAGTACACAAGGTGGGCCCACTATGACCTGGATTGGGAAAGGGTCTGACTGCCTCTCACACTTAGTTGTATAGTAGTAGTATGCAGCTGCAATAAGGAGGGCTATTTCTGAACACAGCCAGTGGCCACACAATTACATGTATAGGTTTGCAATCATGCCTTCAGATGTACAATATCACATATTATTGCAAATAAAGATCCAGTCAAGTACTTAGGATTTCTTTTATGGATCATTGCAAATGCTGGTAAAGTGCTTGAATTAGCATTCATGAATATTGCACACAACAAGGTACAATGGCATTGGTAATATTGAGATACTAGTGCCATTTCCTATTTAGGATTGTAAGTGCCCTTATGAATAGAGCAGCAAGAAAATGGTGACCTTTGCATGTCATAATGAATAGAAAATGGTGAAAAATGGCAAATTTATGCTTACCCACTGTTACCCTCAGTTTTTTGAGACAGGTCTTGTGTGTAGGTGAGCCAGGTGGAAATGACAGCTGAGGTGGGGCAGTGTAGCCCAAACTGGTTGGTCCTGTTGGTGTTTGGGAGTGCTCAGTAGGTATCAGCAGGGGGTGAGGGGGCACAGGGGTGGTTCTATTTCCATCTGATATGTCATGTTCATTTTTCAAATCATACTCAAATATGTTCTCGACGGACACATGTCATAACATGGTATTTATGTGTTAATAGTCCATTAAATATCACATAGTTATAGTCCATTAAATATCACATAGTTCATAGTGAGTCTATACATGAGGTGTGATGGACCTAGGCATAAACCTGTTACAGTGTATTTTCAATGGATGGAACTATGGCATGCATCCCATATGAAGGAAGTCTGGTGTAATTTTGAGATTTCCCCAAATATTTTCCCCCAAAAATGACACAAAAGAGAGTCAGAAAAGTTTTCCATGTGAGTATCTTGATGCTCATTTTTGAGAAGATTAATTCTTGACACTCAGCAATGACTGCTGGTCTCATATAAGTACCAGTGGTTAGTGGGGGTGGGAAGGTGTTAAAATAACTCCTAAGCACTAAAATTTCATAAGTACCTGTCTTGGATATGGACCAGGGGTAAAGACCAAACCAAATGTCTGGGTATTTATTTAGTACAGTGAATAAGGCACAGTGGGATTTTGGGCGCTTTTACACGGTTAAGTAGACAGCACAGACAGTGTTAAATGATGCCAGTATATTTTTCATGGGAGGCTGAGTTTAGATATGCTTTTACATTCACCCATTTATGCCCCAGAAATCCCCCTCCCCATCTGACTAAAATGACCTGTTCTGTAAGTGTGTACCACAGGTGGTTTGCCTGCACCCTACAACCTCGACAGTCTAAATTTAGCTGACTCTTTACTTAGTGCCCGTAAACAACTTAGCATGCCCTATAATCATTGAGTGCCTATTTGCCAGGCCTCTGAATGCTACCTAACTCTTTAAGGTCTGCTGATGCAGTAGTGTAACGTGCCCATTGGCTGGCATGTTTTACCAATGAAGACTTGGGGAGTCTGCTTGCCAGCACTTGATTGGGGCATCATGCTGATCTTCCCAAAGCGTAAGCATGATGCTTGAATGTAGCCCTGGCTGCATTAATGCATCATGACAACCAAAATGCATTAATGCATTAGGGTTAGCCCTTAAAGGGTTTAACTCTGTTCAAGACATGTCTAGCAGACATGCACATTTAGTGAGATATCAATAAGGGTCATAATTATTAGAATGGGAGAGTGAGTGAGTAATAAATGTTTAACACCATTTCGACAACTGAGGTCATATTCATGGCGAGAACTACATTACACACCTTCACAGATGAATGTGTCAGTGCCCATGCATATGTGCACCACACACATATTAGAATGGGACACATAATATTATGATTCAATCAACTTTATGTATCAATTTTGTCAGTAGCTTAAGTCAATCAATTTTCCTTTTTTTGGGGGGGCAAGGCTCTCCCTCTTTTTTTTTCTGCCTCGCTCTCTTTCTATTTTGCTCTCTTTCTCTCTCTTCCCTCCCTCTATTGCCTTCCTCTCTTTCTCCCGTTTCCCTCTCCCTTTCTCTCTCTCTCCTTTCCCTCTCCCTCTCTCTCTCTCTCTCTTTCTCTCTTTATATCTATCTCTCTTGCTCTCTCTGTGCCTCTCTTGCCCTCTCATTTCTTTCCATCTCACTCCCTCTCTCTGTTCTTTGGACCAAACCAGGATTCCATGCTCACACAGAGGCCCCTGGTGGACTCTGGCATCTTCACTTTATGCTGAAGAATCAGACTTATGTGTATAAATCTCACTAGAGGGCCCTGTTAAAAACTGGGGAATATCAGGGTAATTCACGGGATTGTAGGTACTAGTCCCAGGATCTTCCCGAGAATATGTGCTCACAGATTCACCAGTCGTTCACGGGATTTTCCCGTGTCTTGTTTCGAGGGCATTCATGCATGTAATTATCTCATCGTTTAATATACATCTTCATCCACTGTATGGGTGACAGAACTGATTGCATAATTGAATGACCAAAAGTATGTGTTCATCACTATGGAGCGGCAGACGCAGGAAACTCCCACCAATAGCGACAAATTAATTCCAACCCAAATTCAATATTGGTAGAAATACACAGAGGATCGTTGTCGCCGTCTGATTTATTCTAGAAAAGTAATGGTGTTTAGATATAATATTATGATGAAATGTGTTGATTGAAAGCATAACACCTACCGTAATCTCCCACGTATAAGGTGCAACCCGCGTATAAGGCGCACCCCCAACTAAGGGAGGCCTGTCCCACATATAAGGCGCACCCCTAAGGCCAGACTTTTGTTAATTTAGTACTGTTCTATAGTAAAAATACCCCCCCACCTATAAGGCGCACCCCAAACTCAAGGCAATGTCCCTCCCACATATAAGACTCAGCAGCATTTTGTTTGGCGTATAAGACGCGCCTTATACGCGGGAGATTACGGTAGCCGTTCTATACATGTATATAGAAACATTGAAAGGAAACATTATGCAGTAGGTCTAGTCAGTGAAACTTTGTTATGTAGTCGTTGTGCAAAACAGAAAATGCTTTACATTTTTACACAGTGCTGTTTCATATCATTTTTAATGTGTTCCTATTGGGGACAGTCTGACCAATCAAAGCAGAAGCGGTATTCTGCAGGTCAATAGCATGCAAGAGTATACTTGCATGTACAAAAGCAACCATGGCTAAATAAGATCTTTTCCGAAGACGCTCTACACTGTAAAAACAGTGTTTATCTTTAAACGCTAAAGTGTTAAACATGTTTAGAGGCTACACATCTATGAGACCTAAACGGATTTCAGGTGTGCTAAACACATGATTTCTAAACACCTAAACAGCAAAGATGTTGATTTGTTTAGGTGTGTATCATTTAAACACCATGATTACGAGTGTTTGGTTTTTAAACACTGATGATTATGAGTGTTTAGTTTTTAAACACCTATGATTATGAGTGTTTAGACTTTAAACACTCATTTTGTGTGTGTTTAATCTTTAAACACATGTTTTCTAATTTATCCCACCAGGTGGCATTATGGTTCATGACAGTATTTTCAAACATGTCAAATTAACATTAAAACCTATTATTTGTGGTAACAAGACACACAAGCATGTAGTTTATCCTGCATTGAAAGATTCTATTTTGAAATTTAGTGATTACTCATGTGAACAAGAGAAGTAGTTTGCTAAACACCCATTAAGTAGAATATAGAATTATAAAAAGCAGAGGACTCTTGGATATGATACTAGCCGGGAGGCGTGGCGCAGTTGGCAGCACATCTGCTCAGGGACTGTAAGGTCGTGAGTTCGGTTCCCAGCCCGGTCGTGGCACAGTGGTGGCTCCAAACGTCGCCATAAGGTGTCATTTGAGTTCCTCCCTGCCCTGGCTAGGCTGTGCTGGAAAGTCTCTCGGCAGTCATGGCAGACAAATGACTTAAAACAGGCCTGTCCATCTGTCACTATGCCTATGTAGTGGCGGATGTTAAAGAACCATTGCCTCGGTAAATGTGTAGGGGCATGCTTTCTACCTTCCCATAGATTTGGTCACCATCATCCCCCCTCCCCATTAGACTAGGGTCCGGGCACAACGCCACAAGGGTAATCTCACTTCGGTGTGGATACAACCCACGGGACCTCTCACCCTTGAGCGTTGTCCGTAAGGAAGGCATGAGGTCCGACTGACATGATACTGTACTCTTTCAGAGGCTACTTTCCCTCCCTCCCTCTCCTCCTCTGAGAGGTAATGAAGTAAGAGGTTTATGTATTCTTCCAAAGAAGTTCCATCACCTACTCAGAAACATTTTTTAAATAATTTGCATAAAAATATAATGTTACAGCAGGAAACACCAGAAACCATTCATAGAACTAAACATTTCCCAAGCTAAACACAAGGAGAGTATTTAAACACTTGCTATATCTAAACACATTAGAATCTAAACACACTTTCTCTAAACATGTTTAGAAATTAAACATGTTTAGATGGAAAAAAGTGTCTCAAAATGTGGCACAAGGCAGTGTTTAGAAAAGTGTTTAGCTCCTAAATATTGGGCAATACAATCTAAACACTGCTTCACAGTGTAGCCTGCACACTGATCACAACTCCCATAGTCTTAAGGTCCAAATGTAATCAGTGATGCGAGCTAGAGGCACGTGATTTCTGTTCACAGGGGTCCAAAGACACAAGCAATAGCAAATAAATTAACAAGAAAGCAGGTAGTCTGATAAAATGTAAAATGACCCACTCTCGATTATTTCCCCATCCCAATGATAGTTTGAAATGTCGCAACATTGACTTATTGTAACTTAAGCCTAAAACAAGTACATGTACTAGTCTTGTATAATAAATCATAAAGGTGTGAAGCCAATATCCTCGTAGACATAGGCCGATGGTCATCAAGATTCAATGCAATGGTGCTTGTTGCTGGGTAAGCATGTACAGGCAGACAACTGTGATGATTATTAGACAGATAAAGAAAAAGCAACGGTCTATAACCCTGGCCAAGGCCTTCCACTCATCAGTAATGCAGGTATCTTGCTCTTCCTGCTTCATGTGGTCCGTCACATATTTAAGATGGACAAGGATCTCAGCCTCTGCTTCTGAGATATTTTCACCTTTTGCCTTCCCATTGGAATCATTCTCCATGGAGACATGGGGTTTCGCCAGATCTCTTTCATCTCCAGGCTGTGGTTTGACTTCAGTGGTGGATGTCATGTCAGGGACATTGTCTCTCATACAAAGGATATAGCCAAGATACTTGAAGAAGACCAGTTTGACCCACCTAGGCACGGGTCTGTTTGCGATGTGGTGGTGGAAGTAGAGACAGATGATGGCTGTGGTTGTTGACACTGTAGACATACCCATCACAAAGGAGACGTATGTACCTTAATTCAAAGGGAAAGAATATGTATTAACTACCACACAGGTCTATTGTAATTGTATCAGAAGGATAAAGTAAACAAAGCTCTACAGCATTTTTTATGGTACATTTTGAGCTTCATTATTTAGCCTAAATTCCCAGCCTAAAGTACTTCTCTAAATAAACTTGAAGTCAATGTTACTGATTTTATCAATGCACCCAGCTGTTACAGATAAACTTACTCAGTATGGGGAAGAAATCAGATGTTTTTGGTGAGCTGTCAGCTATGACAAGTTGAAAGACGGAGAAGGCTAGCAGCACTGTGACTCCCACCCCAACCTTTTCTCCTGAGTCAGCAGGAAGCCAGAACATGGCCAGAGCCACAACAATGATGTAGAAGCATGGTGCCAATATATTCAGTCCATAGTACCCAGCCTTACGCTTAAGGTACATGTTGAAGCTCATTTTAGGAAAGGGAATACCAGGAAAGATGTCATGAAATATTTCCTCCTGTACCAATCAAACAAGACTTATATTTGCAGATAGCCAGTACAATGATAAAGAAGGCTCATCCCGTTGGTCTAATGTAATAAAAAAAATCAAATGTTTTGTTCTCCAAATGAACAAGGTGGTCCATCTCCAACTAACCCAGGAATGCAAATTAACCACTTGCATTCCTAGGTTTTATGCCTGGTCTACATGGAATGATTGGCACCTCATACTAGATAATCACTTCGTTTATTCAATGTAGCTTGGTATTTTTTTGGTGGATGTAAGGTCAAATAGGGGATAGCACGTTTAACAAGAAAAAAAAAGTAAAGATCGCATTCATGTTTATCATGATTTATATAAACTACTATTAACAACTATTTAGGCTTAGTACTTAAAGTCGTCTTCATCAGAATGGCCTTTTATATCCAGCCGGTCCGACCAGAATGGTACCCCACAAGGACAGCCTGATAGGCTGAACCATCTGAGTGACTCATGGATTACATGTATTGCACATATATATATATATATATATATATATATATATATATATATATATATATATATATATATATATATACCATGCACTAATTATGACGATGAGCTTACCGACACCACTGACGTATGTTCCAATTCCCATTCTCCATTTGGGTGAAAGTCATCAAGATGAATTTCAGAGTCCTTCTTTCGAAGCTCCACCTCATATTTGCTATACGCCCAGTTTTCAAATGTGATATTACACACCTTAAATGTAAATATTTCAAGATTCATGATGGGTATCTAAGGTAGGATAGCATATAACATCAATCATTTCTGGTCTATTACTGTAATAAAGTGTGAATTTATAAAAAAGAAAAGAATTTGTGAAGAAGAAACTTAGATAGTATTGCACTGTCCAATCAAACTGACCAAGGAGGTAACATTATCAAATACCATGAATGATATTTTAGCTCTAAAGTGACTTTAATCATTTTGCTGTTACAGGCAATATTAAAATGCAAAAGGGTATTATTCATGGGGAAAGGCACACATCTAGCCTTTTGGCCAACTCCTTAAAAGGTCAAAACTAAAAGGTCAAGCAAAGGGAGGTCAAATTGCAGCAAACCCTCCTGGTCCCACCCACTCTGAAACTGCTTCCTACGCCCCTGGTTTTATAGCCTCCATAATGCACAAGTCCTATTTGATATCTTTTCCAGTCACCATGGATAATGTTGAAAGTGTGGATATAACAACAAGAACATTGGATCATGTTACAAGATACCTGTCGATCAAATGGAAAGTAGGTAATATCCAGTTCACATGCTGTAGCAAAGTTGCCCCCGAATGACCAGAGGATGTGTCCTGTATGGTTTACGTGGACACGGAAGTCTGTGGAGAATGACGACTGGTAAAATGTATCAGCACTGAAAGCGATACATCATAGACCAACTAATTTAGACCATGCCTATGTGGTATTATCAACTAAACAAAATGTAATTCTATTAACCAGAATTATGAAGGGGTGAAATGGTATGCTGGCTATAAGATCGGGGAGTTATAAAGTGTGGCAGACGATGGCGTTTAGCGTCTGTGTTATGAAATATTTGAAACGGTACTATTACCTTACCTTATACTACGCATTAAAAGACGTCAGTATAATTGAATACAGAAAATCATAATTAGCTACCTGTTTATGATACCAAAATCTGGTAGCCAAACATTTGTTGGAGGGATGACCATGTTGTCAGTACCATTGTACTTATCAGGATCCCAAGTAAGATATTCATCATGCCATTGCTAAATGCATATTGATAAAGAATACAGCTTATTACTAATAACCAGACATGTTAGATCACTTGGTCCGTCAGTACGTTAAATATTCCACTTGACCCACTCACTACATAGTTGCATTGATATTCCCTTTGGTTGTGGCATACACAATTACTCTTGAGTCGGCTAGAAGAATAAATGACATCACAGAAAGGTGCTATTCGTATGAATTATGAAGTACATTTATAAATGAAAAATTATTCTTTGCCAGCGTTCAGTCATCGCTATGCCACAGTTACGCCAGCCTTAGACCCTATCAAAATCACGCCCATTTACCATGAAAGTCGGTGTTTATCACAATAGAGAGAATAGAAGCTAAGAGGTACTCACCGCCACAACAAAGCCAGAGAAATACAGAATCTGATTTTGCTGGTCCTGCAATAGTGATAATAAATCAAAAGTCCTTTAATTAACTTTGATATAACATCAATTAGGCCCATTTTCCACCACCCGATATGGCCCTTCTGTTGGCCGCTAGACCCATAGTTTTACCACCGTCGGCTGACAGGAGCCATGCCCCACCATTGAACCCTATGGCAGCGCTGTCGGCTGAGGTGGTCATGTACAGCAGCTGTTGGCCGATAGAAGGACCATATTGGGTGGTGGAAAACGGCCCTTAGTCAATCACGAGGGGCTGAATTCAAGAACAAAGTCTTTCTTGTACGGGCTGTGCATGTCATGTTATAAATGGTTGTGGAGGTTTGAATAGAATATTGATTTATGAAGATTTTTAATGGAAATTATCACCCATTAAACTTAGGGGGTGAACATTATATCAGGGATTTAGATTTCGAGCAGATTTCTTTAGTGTGGAGTATCGCTGATGACATAAACATACACAGTGTACACAGAAAGTTGAACCATTGAAGAAAACTGGTTGAGCAGCATTGGTCCACGAATCACCAATATCGATTCAACGTAGTGTGCCTACTGTGTGAAAGGAAGGACTTGTTAAGTTCATAACATTTTTTTTTCACAGCATGACTATGATGAGGCCCACACATGAAATTTCATTCTTCAAATCCTGTGGGACATCCAGTTCCATATTGAGGTCAAGATTTGAAAAGAAAAATGTCTAGGCCCTAAGCCGGGTTATGTCCCATAGGTTTTCAGGTCAGCAGTCCTGACTATTCATTAATTACACATGTTCCTCACATCTAGGGTGTCTCGCGTACAAGACGCACCTTGAGTTGACGGAAAGACAGCTATATATGTAATGTCTATCCTTGCTTACGAGCCGCGCCCCATATGCGGGTATTGCATCAAGTCCAACGCCAAATAAATCCCTGCTATACTAGGATCTTGCAATTCCAATAATGGATGGCACTGTATACTTACCAAAGTTGTGATTTGTCGAAGCTCGAACTTAAGATCCACCACAATAGTTTCAGAAGAGTTATGCCGTGGTCGAACCTTTGTGTTGTAGTGGTGGGCAGTTATCACATCGTCAAATACACCTTTCTCATCACATAGTGCAGCTTGAAATAATAATGTTATGAGAATTTCAATCAATTTCAACTATCAGTATAATAAAGCCTTTTAGTGAAGGTGTCTGCGATTATTATCATCTCAGGAGAGACATTTCCAAAGCTATAAGGTATTAACAGCCCCCCCACCTCTAAGTGTATTTCAATCAACAGCCCCTCTTTTTCCCCGGGTTTATCATAATCATAATAATATTATTTAGATTACAAGAATAACCACCTTTTCCTTCACTAAATGTCAGAATTAAAAGAAATAAATGAATAAGATTTCACTATAAATTTCTAAACTAACCTTGTCCATAGAGGATTAGAAATAGCAGGTAGTGTGTAAAGGATACACCAAGTCGGCGAACCACACCCTCCATTATCAATGGTGGAACTGAGTGCTGATCCTCTGATCCTGTGCTTAACACTAACATGCTCACACACGCACACACATCACCCAGACTACACTTGGGGGTGGGGTTGGGTGCAGGCCTGTGTATTGAACATATTGTGCTCTCTGGCACCTAACACCTAGTGTACCGGAGACTTCTTTATGAAGATCTAAATAATGTGTTCAGAGACCTGTTTCATAAACATTCTTTATTTAAGATTGATCTTTCTAGAAAAAGGTATTATAAAAGAGTATTTCACTTTTTTATATTCCTGACATCATGGATTAAAAAGATATGTGGAATTCCACTAATTGATATGATTTTTTCCCATGTATGTGTACCTTCAACCTTCCACATAAATCAGTTACTTTGTGTTGGTCACATGTCACTCTTACATTGACTGTTTACTCATAAGCTTCATTCCCCATTTCCTTTTGAAACACCTCCTACTAAAAGTGAGCTATGGAGATATGACCAATGAACCCAATGATTGATCTTATCACCACCTTACTAGTATCTTGCTCGTAAGTCTATGTCACTCGTATAATGGCCCTTGTGAAACAGGTCTCATGTACCATGGCTGTTCTTGTTCAATTTAAACAGGGAGATTAAGATCTTAAAGTAGGTGTATGGTATGTTTGCAAAAAAAAAAGATAATTTCCTCACTTCCACATCTTTATTTGGGGACAGAGAGAAAATTAAGGTTTATCTTAAAGTTCTTGTTGTTGTGATTTGGTGTTTTGTAATATTGTTTAAGTGTACTTTATAATTTCACATCTATCCCTCGTACATACATTATTAAATATGGAACGTGCAGCTTGATGTTGGTCATCAATGTAAATGTGGGCAAATCTTTTTTTTATTTTCTTTCTTTTTTTTAACATTAATGGAATCTCAGTTCACTCTTTCACAATAATCTTGTACATGTGCACTATGTATCTATACAGGTCTCTCCTAAAAACAATCGATCTTGGGGGCAATATTTTTGTACATTTTTGAGGGACTTTTTAGGTGAAATATTTAAGATTAGCTATTGTTTGCTACCTAATTATAATCGTTAAAGTAAATTCTAGTAACAAGACCCCATGATAACATCAATATTATCACCTGTAAAACGCATTTCGATGGTACAAATCCACCCCGTTACAGTGGACGATTTTGGTGGAATCTGACCGACTCCGGTTGAGAGTGGGGTCAATGGCTTATCCGGGGTGCCCAGGGGGCCCGCCCCCCCTCCCTCCCAAAAACAAGGAGGAAGAGGAAAAAAGAAAGAGAGGGGAAGAGAAAAAGGAGAGGAGTCGGAGATTGTGGGGGTATTGGAAACCTTTTGAACTTAGGATATGTTTCCCCAGAAAGCACCAGAATGCATCATTTGTTCTCTAGAATTTTAAAATATCTCTCTGGAATACCCCCAGACCCCCACCTACAATGGGGATTTCTGATTAGAAACCTCATTTGTTTTAAGAACTAGGTCGAGTTGGTAGTACAATTGTGAAAATGCAATCAAAATACAGAATTTCAAGTATAGGGTTTTATTACATGGAGGGGAGGGGATGGGGGTAGGAGAGTTATAGTTATAGCGTGTGCCAGAATACCTCAGACTACACCGTTATGAGACTTGAATTTAAAAATTCCACCCCCCCCCCATTTTCTTTACAGATAAAAATATTCTGTTTTATATGGGGTTAAATAATGCACCAGATTGGAACATATGTGGTAGAGATTTTCAAGGCTTTCTTTTTGTGCAGAGGAGGACAATCATGTCCTATTTCTCAATAATCTTTAACGCAAAAACCTTAATTTGTTCATACCTGAAACTTAATATTAAGTTCAATTAGAATGCATCAGAATGCACCATTTAAAGTGTAAACCCTCAAAATCTTCAGGGGGAAGATGCCCCCCAAACCCCCCTACCCTGACCGCTGCACTTCGCTTCCTGTACTTCGGCTCACATAGCACCTCACCACTTTCACGAGGTCTGCCCCCCCCCCCAGAAAATCCTGGATCCGCCACTGATGACCCTAACCCTAACCCTAACCCAAAGCCTGCTGTTATCATGAGATCATGATGATAATTCACTCACAGTTGCAGATAATTATGATATGTGCTAATAATATAAGTCTCAATTGCCCAATTTATGTACCTTAGACCAATAATAAATGAACCCATTACACGTGACACCAACTCGAATCTCAAAAGAAAAAAAAAAAGATTTTAAAAGACGTGGCTGTCGGTTGTGTTACGATAAAGCATAATCTAAATCTAGCTTCAGGGTCTACATTCTTCTCATAATCAACCTTGACTGCAAGGATGGTGAATCTGCCCTAGTTCTCCCACGAAACGATAGACTGCATTTCACCTTAAATGACCTGAGCCATTGACCAGCCTTTCACCCACACGAGCAGCACTCCACAGTTTATTGCCTCCTCCAGCACCCTAGCTTTAGGCTATAGATCTAGCTATGGCTCGCCGAGGGAAGGTCCAAACAGGTAGGTTGGTGTTCAAAATTCGCAAGGAGGGCAGTTTTGCTGCTCTTATTACTATTATATAATAATTATTATTGTAATTGGACATATTACAGAGGTGGTGCAGGGTATGGTATGGTGCAGGTATACAGCATCTCCTCTATAATCATTGTTGAGGACGTGAGTAATCATTGAGTCATGGTTTGGAAAATAAGGGTTGGGGTGCGCCCATTTAGAGAGAGAGGAGAGTGGGAGAGGGGTATTGGATGCATAAATTTATAATTTATAACATCACTGGGGGGGGGGGGTGATCAGATGTAGTGCTACATGGATTGGTTCATCTATAGAGATAGAGAGGCTGCACCCAAATACAAGTATTGGTAATCAGATGGGTTACAGTTAGCTTGGGGCTTGAGGTTTGAGGTTGGACCTAGAGATATAGTGAAAAATACCTGAATTTACCTAACTCACTTTTACACCTTTCTGTTGCTCCACCACTGATGTGTATAGGCAATAAAGGCCTGCATGAAGAGCATGCTGCTAACAAAATACAGTCTGTAACAATTACAGTTTTCAATCTTTTCAAAGACTAATTAAGAGATATATGTTACAAATATCACTTTAACAAGTACCTAGTCATTTCAAAGTTGTTTTTATAATTCCTCATTGAGATAAATACTGGTCTTTTATTTTACATAGAAAGGCAGAATTTTCATCTAATTCTATATTGAATAATAATGTATTACATGAACAATGTATTGTCAAGTTTTTATAAGCATATATTTACCATACACGGGCATCAACTAAACAAAATGCAAAATAATAATGATTATATTTTTGGAATTAATAGAGACAAATATTCCACAACTCGAATTCTTCCATGTGACCTATAAGTCAGTGTTTAAATATAGAATAGGTCCGCTATCAAGTATGCCTTTTAGATAATTCAGAGAGTGGTGAGAATAGTAATCCATCACTGTCATTTTAGGTGCATACATTGTCCATGCTGTTGTCAATAGCATAAGATCATCGCTCCTGATCCTTAAGGTGAAAATGAATTGAATATTAGTCATCAGAACTTTCTTTGTACCATCCATCCTCCACCCACTTTGTGGATTAACCAAAATGAATAATTTGCTGAGCCATTAACTACATTTTAACCGTCCTAAATATGTTGGTTAAATGACCAATCACCTGTAGATATTCGTAAAATATAGAATTATTCATCAAACCCTTTTCCGATACTACATGGGTTCATCTTCTGGCCATAAGGCACTCTATTGTATTGTTACTTCTGTGGTTACTATTATTATCATTATTATTAATCATCATATAATGATAGAATTAAATCGTGTGCCTTATGCACTCTGTGGGCGATACAATGCAGGCTAATAGCCCATATTTTGGGCACAATAAAAGTACTCCATCAATCAATCACAAATCCCGATACTGTATAGACAAGCGCAATAATTTAATAAACCTATAGATCGGTAACGTTCTATATTATATACGGGAGGTGATGCATGAAACCTTCTAGGACGACCAATGATTTTGAGATCAAGTGATCATGATTATGTGTAAACTCTATCAACGATACCCCTTAGAAAAAGATATAATATTATTTTGCAGTCTTAGGACTTGTCGACCCGAGTGACATCGGTATCACTCTTCCACACGAACACTTGTCTATGGAGTTCTCTGTTGCCTACACCCCGCCTAAGGACACGTCCAAGGCACGATGTGCTTTCCAGTTAGACACACTTGGCTGGATTAGACAAAATCCGTACGTATTTGTGAACTCAATTGTAATTTTGGGTCTGTTAGATACTAGGCAATGGGTCCCAATTGTTGCATACACCAGTTTATTTGTGATTGCGGAATAATCCACCTGCATGGTTTCTGTAATTCCCCATATGAGAGGTTCACAGAGTGAGTAGTAAAGGGAAAGTGGGCATATATGCGCCGGTACTGTCTGTTGGTATGATTGAAATTTAATCACTTTCCAGTGTCCTGTATCATACAGATTCTTAGGATGACTTCTATTTGTTGTAGCAATATTCAAGGACAAACACACAGGGTGTACACACGGGGTTGGTAAATTGTAATAGCATTAAACAAGAGTTCATTTTTTACGCTTCTGGTCATAATCTCCTACATATCATATTTAGAGCATTTGTGGGTATTTCCCTTAATGTTATGTTTTCCGTGTTTCGTCAGTCTTATCTAGAGTGGATTAAGAGTGCAGTCCAAAATAGAACAGACAGCCTTTTGTCGACAAAAGTTCTTGTACATGGAGCAAGTGACCACTTGAATCTCATATTTGTATTCTAAGAATGTCAATACCATATACCTTAAGCATTGCCGGATCAACCTTTTGTGAGAATGTACCAACACATCACGTAGTGAACCCTCACCCATAGTGCTTATACCGTATTTTGAGAGTCGAGAAATCACGTTTTGTCATCATTATTTAAATTTAATGTAGGTACAGTCATTGGCCTAACCTAACTCTCCTGGACTCAGGACACGCCCTAACAGAGGAGTTGGTCGCATTTAAGGTACAGTTCTTGGTATGAGTCATACTTCACCTGCTAATGCATACTTATGTCATATTTAGGGGATGTTAGTACCCTAAGGAAAAAAGTTTCAACTGTTTGTTACATGAGCTATAATGCTGGAAGTCCCGGACCATTTTCATGGAACAATTGTACAGAGTACCTTATTGATATGCTGATTCTGGTGGGCAAGGCAGCGCTGAATATCCTTCTTTTAAGATCTTAAATACTCTGATTACTGTTTGTTTTACAAGTTGTGAAATCTGTCAGGTGGCCCACCATAGACTTGTAGTTTTGCTATACATGTAGTTAGAATGGAAATATTTTAGTTCATTAGATCAATGAGTAGCCCTTTCAGAATGTCGAACTCCCGCCTCTACATATATTGGTCTGCATTTGACACCGAAAAAAGGTTGTTTCTTGATCAGGCCGAAAACGTATGCCATCTTATCTATTACAATGATTACCGTATAGTTGTGCGGATAACTGTTGTCTCATGGTCATTTCATTGCTGATGTTTGGAATATATATATAGGTGTATTCGTTTACTCCCCAGGCCTGGTTATTGTATCCTCAAAGTATGTGTGATATACATCATAGGGTAGATTAACCTAAAGACGACCACATACCTTGAGTCATCCACCTGTCACCTTATTTTACTCACATGTACATGTATTCCCTGGGCTTGGGACCCTTCTATAATTGAAATAGAGGTGTTATTTTACCCCATGGAGCAATCTACTTGGATTATATTAAGTAATTGTCATTGTAAAATGATGTACTAAAGTATACATGTTTGAGTTATTTTTATCATGACAAACTGGCCATTTCATCAGAATTTTCCAACTTTGGTTGGATATTTTGAACATTAAAATTGATCACATGTACCTCATATTGTCTATAGGCACATATAGATTACATCACTAGATGATAGCATAAGAAAAAGTACAGAAATGTTAGATGCTTTTAGTGTAGGACTTATCTTCTAGAACATACTAATTTCACCATGAGACAACCACCATTTCACCTTAAGCCGACCACCTCTCAGGGAGTAATTAATGCATTTAATTGAATAGAAACTATAAATTATGTAGGGGTACATAAAAAGATTCATGCTCAGGATGCTTTTGGATACAGAATTTTACTGGATGATTGTTTGGTACATACATTTCAATCTTCACTGTAATCCTATTATTAATAGTATGTAGAGGACCTATGTGGCACTGTGAGCCATGCCCCAGACTTATAAAGTCTGGGGCATGATTATTATAGTGCATATTGGAGATTTAGTAAGGTTTAGCTAAGACATTGAAGCCTCTATAATGCAGGGTTGGGATAACTACTTCTATGTTGGTGAAATTTACAATATCCATGGGTAAAACATTGTCTCTAATTTCCATTCTTAGCCACTATAAAACATACATTTGCATTATGATGCAGTGGTTTTAATAAGATGGCATCTTATTGCATGTTGAATTAAGATACTTATCCATGTTTAGATTGATAGTTTAATCAAAAGGGCTTTATTAAAAGAGGGAGTATCAAGTGGACGTCTCAAGGTGCAAAGTGGACGTCTCAAGGTGAAAATGGCCCAAGTGGAATGTTCAGAAAAGGGTGTAAAACTAGAAATAATATGTACACACAGATTTAAGAACTGTAACAGGTACAAAAGGCCAAATAATTTTCTTTCATTGAGTACCTTGACTCCTACAGATCCCTTATTGAAAACCTACACAGGAACGGCCGTCTTTAGGTTAACCTACCCTAATTATTTCATTTCGGTTGATTCTAGAAGGAGAAATACCCTAAAAGCGTTCTGGACGGTCTTGCCAGAATATGTACATTTGGCAATATACAAGATTGCACGTTTTATCTTTGGTTCTCGTTTTGTTTTTGGCAAAACCCTCCTGGTGAAGGTCAAGTAAATCGGGTTCTCCTAATTATAAATTCAAACTTTTATAGAAACCTTACTACAGATTAGGCTACCCAGCTAGCACCTTACATAAAAAAAAAGACGTCCAAAACTTGTCACATGTTTATAATTATGTGAAAACGGCCAGATAATTAAATTTTTGCCATGGTTGATGTTTTCTGGATTGCAGTCCAATGGTGGTTCGTGTATGGTGGAGCTGTCAACCGTTGGACTGAGTAGAAATATCTCCCATGTACAACAAATATCTAAGGACACAGGCGTCCATCTTGTTGCTGGAGCAGGTAGGCTATATGATAATTTACCATGTTGAATAGTAGCTTGCATCGTCATTGTCAAAAGCACATGTGCCAAAGCGCTTGCTGGGACCATTCAAAGGTGCTATGATGCCACCTTTCGCCATGACAACATGATTGTGAGTTTGACGAGCTAAAGGGCTCTCAATAGAGTATACATAATTCTGTATCTGCCTCCTTCTTCGTGGTGCCTAGTTTTGTATTACATGTACATACTTATGTAGTAAATCTGCTCTGTTAATACAACGATCACCTCATGGAAACAGGCTTCTATATCCATGCGTCAAGACCAGAGACCCATCACTTGACTGTTGAAGGACTCTCAAGACATATCATCCAGGAGGTGGAAACAGGCGTGGACGAGACGACCATAAAATGTGGCGTCATCGGGGAAATTGGATGTTCGTGGCCATTGACAGGTTAATATCATGTGAAATCAGTACCGCTCTATCCTTTAGTGAATATCATAAGAATGTTACCATTCATTTCATCTATGGACCTATTCTTATCATAAATAATAATTATTTATCAGCGTTGTAAGAACAGGGAGGGGATAGGGAGCATCCCCCGATCCCAACCAATCCTTCACATATATTGTCCATTGTGAGCCTGCACCGAAATTTGTTGTTTTTTTTTTTTTGGGGGGGGGGCACGATATATATGCACTATGAATGAGCCCTACCAGTAAAATAATTAAATACTCCTGTTGTTTAAAGTAAATGATAGAGAGCATAGTGTGAGACGTAATTCTCTACATTCCATGAATGCATTTAGGAAGTCTATTTTACAGAACCAGAAAGACGAGTTCTGCAGGCTACTGCCCACGCCCAGACAGAGCTGGGCTGTGGAGTGATTGTACACCCTGGGCGGAACCCAACAGCACCCTTTGAGATCATACGGATACTGCAAGAAGCAGGAGGTGACATAGAGAAAACAGTGATGTCCCATCTAGACCGTAAGTACCCCTGCATGTTTTCTTGTTGATGAGATTAAATGGTAATGATCATACAAAGAAGAAGATAGGGGTTTACCAATAGCATCCAGTGGAGAGTATTTGCAGGCCAACTTTAAATAGCCATATAATTATATTCTGCCCGTAGTGGGTTTAAATCTATAGCATTTGTATTCATACTTTATGGCTATCTTTTTATGATTATAGCATATAAATCACTTAGATACCCTGCGTCGTCCACATGGAAGCCATTACTTCTCACTCTCTTCTTTGAACCATGATGTACAGGAACAATTGCTGACTACAATGAATTGCTGGAGTTTGCTGGGCTAGGGGCCTACTGTGAGTATGACCTCTTTGGTATGGAGGCCTCTCATTATCAACTCAACCCCGCCGTGGACATGCCAAATGACGCAGAACGGATACGACGTATACGTCATCTGATGGACAATGGTTATGGCCACAAGGTATTAATGGCCCATGATATACACTCCAAACAGAGGCTGGTAAGCTCCATATAGTCACTGGTATCATCTGTTTGCTTATTGTTATTATCATTAGACTATCAAGCTTAAGCCACTGAGATGACACTCACATTCCAATCCATTGTATATCTTGAACTTTATATATATATATATATATATATATATATATATATATATATATATATATATATATATATATATCAGAATCAGAATTATAGAATTCGAAAAAGAATTGCGACGTTCGGGTTGTGTGCGCGCTTAGCCCTATCCGTAGGGCATCTAGATCTTAAGATTTACCTTCTTCAAAACTTTAAGCAATACTATATAGAACACAGCATATCAATATACTTGCATCTATTGATTATAACCTAACAATCTATCACCTGAATTTCACAGGTTACGTATGGAGGTCATGGATTCTCGCACATCCTGGAGAACGTAGTCCCTATGATGCTTAACCGTGGTTTTAATAAGAGCGACATTGACATGATTCTGGTCAATAACCCAAAGACATGGATGACATTCACTAAATAGTTCCTTCAAATGAAAAAGAAATGTTATGATATTCTATTGTGCTTCCTATATATAAATAATGATGTAGGTTTATTTATCCCCTCTCATGAAGCATTGGTCGGTGTTTAGTAGCTAGACAATGATATTGAAAGAAAGAGACTGAATGTTAGATCAATAAAACGTGCCTAGTACCATTTGGACTATTGACTATTTGTTCCACGGTTAAATCCAACATAGACATAGTTTTGTTTTTGGAGATGATCTCCGAGTGGTTGATATTCGAGTTGTATGGTTTTTTTTAAAAGATGTTGAAAAGTTTGAGTCAATATAAGCCCATCCTTGTACCTTTGTCACTGTGTTCTAAGACCGTTCTGTAAATCTATTTAATGGAACATGTGAGTATCTGATCAATATTTTAGGGCCACGAGACTAAGGTAGGAGGAAAAGGGCATAATCAGACACTAGAGGAATGGGTTGCTGCTACATCAGGGGCGTAGGAAGCAAATCTTTATTGGGGGGGCCCAGGGGTCTCGGTTGGGGGGGGGCTGCTATATTTTTATATAGGCTTATATAGGGAACCTCCTCATTATTGGGGGGGGCCCAGCCCCCCCCCCCCTGCCCCCCCTTTTCCTACGCCCCTGCACATAGTAGAAACAATTGCCATGGTGGAGCCATCTACAGGTGGCGTCTTACAACAGGCAATGTTTTAGCCTTTCAAGCAGTTCCCCAACCAGTGGCACCTAGGAAAGCAAGGGATGTGGTCAGAAACCAACTTTTTCCAATCATTGTTAAAATAATTATCATTGTCACTGAATTAGGTTGATCTAGTGTTTGAATAGTTTGGGCTGTAATAGGCTGCCCTACCTGATACGACTTATTGCTGCCCAACTAATAATGTTTCGATAGGGATAGCTTCCTACTTGGCAAAAGAAAGGATTTTTAACGTCAAAAAAGGTTATTTTATGCTAAGTTCTCCAAACATTTGTTTCAGACGTAAAAAGAAAATCTATTTAAACATGCACTCCAAAATGAATATTTGCCCTATTTCTGACTTAAGTGTTGTCTTGTGGTAGTGCATGAGAGTGCCATAGATATGGCTTCAGATGACCACTCATCACTCTCTTCACTCCCTCAGACAGGCAGTGGTAGAGGTGGTTCTACCCAGTGTTGGCTTTAGAGCTTATTTAAAAGATGCTATGACAGCTTTACCCTTCAAATCTGTGATTCTTGATCAATATCCATTTACCATGTTGATATCATGTTCATAGCATGTGGATATCCAATATCGCTATGTTTCTCACCCCACCTTTGAGCACTTATTTCAAATCCCATTATAGCCTTATTGAAAGTGCAAATCACACTCTCTCTCTCTATGATTTATAATGATTAAAGCCTGCATTTATCCTATGAATTCTCAAAATAGGTATTACGCCTAACGATTTCTCACAATCCATATTCACAGATTAATGATAATGATAAGAGGAAATGCCTCTCCAAAATCTGGGTCATGCACATGGGCCTAGTCAGGTTTCATTGGCATAGTTGAAGTGATAATTTATGGGCCTTATCAGAACCCTTCTCATCTCCTCCTTCACTTCCCTTCACTGTTGTATTTCATATCTACAAGAGGTTCCACCTCATAGAGTATTTATTGTCCCTGTATCTAGCTTCTGGAGGTAATTACTACATGTATCTGTTTCAATAGATCATATCTAAATCATGATTGTACAGTAACAGAAATATGCAAAGTATTCAGCCCTGGTCACTTGCATGAAGATTGCAATGATGCCTACTATATATATATATATATATATATATATATATATATATATGTATATATATATATATATATATATATATATATATATATATATAATATTTTGTAATTGCAAAAATAGATTAGGCCCTAACTGCTTTTGATCATTAGAAACAGATATCCAGACAAAGCCCGGAGGAGTAATTTTCCCTACCATATAAATTTCGGAGGCAGTATATAAACTGATTTCTCAAACGACAGTTTGGTGTTCAGTGAATGGATGTTATAAGTAGATATTCTGCCCAACAACCACCATGGGAGCACTCATTGTCTTGACCTTTCTAAGTCTTCTCTACATTGGAATCTCCCTCCCTTTAGGTAAGATTATTCTGTCTTATTACTCTTTCTCACTGCAGAGACTTGCCGTAATACCGCATGCATAAGCTGCACCCTAAGTCGATAATATAAAGTGCAACTAGGGCTTGAACTTGAGCCGATTACCTAATAATACTGTTCTACCATATCATACCCTTACACCCCCAATTCTTGCTCATCCTATAAGGTGCACAAGAGCTCCATCCTTGTGTATAAGTTGCGTATGTATAGGTTGCACCTTATAAACCAGATACATACATATAATTCAGAGTTTAAGTTTGAAATGTTTTGTTTGGCAAAAGAGTAATTCAGGTAACAAATAGCTGTTTGTCTGTGCCAAAAAAAAAAACAAGATTGATTTTCAAAATGACAACAACAAAATAAAGAAAAGATCAAATAATACACAGACAAGAGTATCAGATCAGTGGCAGGAAAGGTCTAGAACCATCTCCTTCGAGTTAATGTCTGTCTTTAGATATCCCTTTTCACAAGGAGTCAATGAATGTTTCTGATATATGTTCAGCTTCCAAGACATCCCAAGGAGGTCCTAAATGAGTTCACTAAGGAAAGGAATGCTCAGACAAACAATTTGAAGAGCCACATCATTTTGCTTTGGCTCCTTTTCATATTGAATTGAATGATGACTTTCTGACTTACAGTGTTGAATGACATTGCACCAACTGTTGTGTGCAGCACTTTCCCCCCATCAACAAATTTTACCCCCTATATAATTATGCATTCACCAATGACCATAACGATTTACTCCCTATAATAAGAAAAACACTGTAACACAACAGACCAGGAGCAACAAAATCTCCTAGAATTAAGGTATTAGTGTTATCCCTTATGTTTGCAGTTGTTAACACCCCATGCCACACACCCCAGATTCACTGTTCACTGCCTATAGCATCATGAAAATAAACATGGCGAAAATAGTCTCAATCTAGTGAATCCTAAACACCTAAACTTGTAAACCATTATAGATAAAATGCCCTAGGGAGTTTAACATATATAATTGATACAGTATACATTTTCACTATATTGAAGCGTTCAATGTGGTCTCGATCAATTAGGAAATTTTATATCAAATACACTATTAAAGCTGCATACATATAACCTACTTATTATGTACAGTTCAATGTCAGATATCAGGCTTTGTGCAAGCTTAGAATAGGCATTATCCCTGAACATAGTGCCAATTTAGGGATTTCCCGTTGGTGATCATCTAACCAATATTCTAAACCCTGTCTAACAATCTCTAACGAATATGAAGTAAATATATGCTCTAAAAGCAAGGGAAGCCTGTGACCTGTATCTATTCCTTTCCTACTATAGATCTTCCACCAAGTATGGGCCTGAGCTACAACAAGTCATGTGTTTCCTGAAGGGAATTTTCAGTTTAAATGCAGTTTTGCCATTCATTTCTGTTTTGGTCAAAGAGTAGAAGCCTTGCACATCATGTCTAAGTAGAATAGATGAGAAACAAGGACAAAATTTCATTTTTAGAGCAAAATAGTTGATAGGAATAGCCAATAATAGGATGTAACTTGGCCTAAACAGGCCTATATACTGCCACATTTCCAACTTTGTGAAGCATCGTAAGCCTATGTATCACAGAGAGGGTGTTTATAACCTTTGCATTGAACACAGATTTTGTAGTTTTTAAATACAAACCTCTTTGAAATTAATTGTAGTCAGATTTCTTATGATTGGACTCAGTGGGAGAACCCAAAAGGGTCCTTTGGCTGCCAATATAAGCCCACTCCTCCCCCCCCCAGGAAGCCCCATCTCCAACCCCCAACCCCACCATCTACCATTGGGGTTGTAAGCCCTCGCTACTAGCTCCAATTTGCACCTATTAATGGTCCCCATGCATTACAGAGATTTGAACATTTCCAGCCAATCAATGTCATACAGCATATTTGCATTAATTTGACAAATCGTTCAGTGTCTCAGCAATTAATTGAGCAACGATTTGAGGCATTTGAAATGGAAGAATGTCTACAGTCTGATTGGATCTCTGGGCAGGTTCTGGTGAAACATGCCAATTTCGATCAATCTGTCAGCCTGTTTGGAGACTGATATCTTTCAAAGTAAAGGTGCTACAGTTATCAGAGTAGTCTAAAAAAAAAGCGAAATTTTGTTTTACAACTTCTGTGGACTTCCCATGTGCACACAAAAATGAGTTTTTCTTCAATGGCTGTGAGAGTGTTGAAAGGTAGAGAAAAATTGAAGATTTCAGAAAACTTTTGCCATGGTCTCCATGGCAACCAGTCACATGATTTTCAAAATATTGCAGTAATGATCCTACATTCGGATAATTTGTTATCTTAGCTTTAACCTGATATCCAGATCATCATTGCAGCTTAAGGGGTTAGGAAATCATCAATGACTTTTCAAAACAGGTCAGGGAAACTTTTGAGTTTTGAGGCCCATACTTGGTGAGAAGATCTATAATAGATTACGCATGTTTGGTTGCCTAGATAAGGATCCACTGTGCTGTGCATGAACTGTTAATCTTAGATTATAAGGTGTACAAGTCTAAACACTACTATACGCTTATCAGACTAGCCAACACATTTGAGCAAGGAATTCTAAGGGCTGCAGTTAAAAGTCTTGCATTGTAATTAGAAAATTCATTTTGTGGCACCTCGGGCAATCAGCGGTTGGAATAATGTAAGCATGGCGCATGTAAACATTAACAAACCTTTTAGTCATGGTTCCACAAATTCTAGATAAGATCTGTCTTTAGAGGTTATGCTCACTTAAAATGCCCTGTTGTGTCCTGTGATTCTCCATACCTCACCTTAGACCGACACTCACTTTCCACTAGGGTCCAGTCCAGAGAACAAGCTGAGGGATGTGGACTGGTGGAGCACAGGTCAGCAGAAGCTGAAGGATAACCTAAGGGTGGGGCTGTCCATGGGGCTGGCTAAGAATATCATCCTGTTTGTGGGTGACGGTATGGGGGTGAGCACTGTGTCTGCAGCAAGAGTATTCAAGGCCCAGTCAGAGGGTAGAACCCTACAGGACACAACACTGGCATGGGAGGACTTTCCATTCACCTCAATATCCAAGGTATTGTAAAGCTCACTTTGCATTATTAAAATTGTGAATAGTTGATGAAGTGAGAGCCTGTCAAATTCAGATTAATGTGTGCGCACTTCTAGTTTGAGGTTGTAGGGGACCTGTATGTCTGGGAGTTGAAGCAATATCTTTTTCACTCATATCATACCTTTCCAGACATACGAGATAGACCAGATTACCCCTGACTCTGCAGGTACATCTACTGCTATGCTGACGGGCGTGAAAACTAATGCTGGTTTAATCAGTGTGAGTCAAGAGACCATCCAGGGCAAATGCTCTTCCACTGATAAGACGTTAAAATCCATCCTGAAGTACGCACATGATGAAGGCAAGTAAAATATCAGTCATTGTGGTACTCTCAAGAATCAAATAGTGTTTTTTTTCTGCTGACCCAGTTGCCACATTGTATGACGACTATCACCTATATATATATATATATATATATATATATATATATATATATATATATATATATATATATATATATATATATATATATGCAGCTTAATGAGGTTGAAGTATTTGTGTAGGCCGCAAAATGGATTAGCTATAACATCAGTCCATACAGCCCGGTCTTTCCTTTTACAAATGGAATTAACCTCCCATGAGGCCACGAGCGGCATACATTCTGCAATTTACTGTACCTTGGAGATCATAATCCCTATAGTCATTGCTAAAATGTTAACTATCTCCTGTGTGAAGGTAAGTGGACTGGAGTTGTGACTACAGCCCGTGTAACACATGCCACACCGGCTGCAGCATATGCTGCATCTCCTGATAGAGGCTGGGAGGCTGACGGTGACATTCCAGACTCAGAGAATGACTGCAAGGATATAGCAAGGCAGCTGGTGGAGGAAAATAACTTTATAAGGGTAAAAATATGCATAGTTAATTTATCATGCATCTTTTACAATTACTAATCATTGCAATACAATTTTCAATGGCGGTAATAAACATATGTCCCAGTGGTAAAAGTGTTGAATGGCTGCATGCATGTACAAGTATTCCTCTAAATTACAAAGTACACATTTGATTTTTAGAATCTGTGCTAGGCTAGAGTAACTGAGGGGGGAAAACCTGCATCCAGGGGGGGGGGGAAATGGCTTTTTAAAGTTGAAGTCATGTAGGTCTTCTGTAATTGCTTGCCAAACCTAGGTCAGTGTGAGCAATTGAAAAATGCAAATAAGCTCTAAATACATTATATCCTAGCTTAAATAGTGATAATGCAAAAAATACAGTATTGTAGAAAAATAAACAGAGAAATGTGATTTTTTTATCATAAAATCGGTTCTAAAGGGAATTTTCTGGGTCGTTTTCGGTTCTGAGTTCCTTGTGTAAATATCCCACACATTTGTGGCAAAAGTTCCCATTTAGAATAATGGAGTGATTTCCATGGCAACCAGAAATTGCCATATATGCCAATTATCTATGTTTCCATGGTAACAGATGTCTCTTTTGCATTCCATAAATGGAATGTTTTCAGTAGAAATGGAATTCTGAGCATACCACTGAATTCCCCATCAAAAATTGATCTAAGCCATTTTTTGGCATATTTTTCAGTATTTTACTCATACACTGACCCCTGGTGGCAAAATACAGAACTAAAAATCCCCCCCCCCCCCGGATGCACATTTTCTCCAGATTGGTCACAGTTATTAACTACAAGACCCACGTTTGCCACACACGTTAAATTATCTGCATAAATCAAATTACCACGGTTTTTTTTTCTTATGGTTGTTTTACATAAGGGTGCTTTGCTCTGCTCACAGATTGTCTTTGGTGGAGGTCGTAGAAATTTTATTCCTAAAAATGAAACCGATCCAGAATATCCTGACTATGAAACTGAACGTAAGGATGGAAGGAATCTTATGACGGTAAGATGTCTCTTTGGACACATGCTATAGCGGCAGTCTGTAATGGTCCATGCTGAGTGTAATAGGGCTTTAGATATGCATGCTAGAAGCTTTCTCTCTAGAGGTCCTCGATATCTAGCTCTATAGTAACTCCCTATTGGCTTCTATAAATACTATTATCTATCTTTGACTAAAACGTGACAGTGGTTATTACGCACAATAAAAAAATCACCATCAATTTGTCAAATTCTGATGGTTAATGAATTGTTTCTCTAATTGCTTATCAGGAGTGGGAAGAGATACAACGCGGGAAAGTAAACAAAGACACGGTCAAACTTGTCACTAACAATACTGGATTTCAGAGCATAGATGCTGAAAAGACGGAATATGTATTAGGTAGGTAAAGTTCTAGTAGAAACACATCCCTTTCAATCGATGAATTATATATGAAAATAACAGGTTCTATTTTTGTTATTGAAACAATGAAATCAAGATAGCATAAATCATTATAGTTAAACCAAATAAAAACAGTTTTAACATAAAAAAAACAACCTTTTTGACCTTTGTTCATTATGGGAAAATAAAATCTACTTGATTAACTTGGTTAGCTCTGGTCCCTATACAAGACTTAACTTGTTCTCCATCAGCATCCCTTTCATTTCTATGGAAGGATTATCCATAATTCTTTTTGATTAAATAGATAACTTAAACAATCTATTTTTGTAGGACTGTTTGAACCAAGCCATATGCAGTATGAATTGGACAGAGATAGCTCGAGTGCGGGAGAACCGTCCCTTACTGAAATGGTAGAGAAGTCTATCAAAATACTCAAAAGGAGCAAGAATGGCTTTTTCCTTTTGGTAGAAGGTGCAGTCTTTTATCTATAATATTCATTTTTGTTTTCATATACCTTCAGCTCGAGCTAAATCGGTTGGCTAGAAGTAAAATATCACAATACTAAAACGCTCATCAAATCAAGTCCTGCATACAATGCTCAATGATTGGGTGCATGGCATGTGTTCATTGGGAGTGATCAATTTTTTACTTATGCTCTTCTTGCATAGAGTAGCAACTGATTAGGGTGTCTTTTCCAGGAGGTAAAATTGACATGGCCCATCACAGTAACAAGGCCCACAAGTCCCTGGTTGAAACCCTGGCCATGTCTGATGCTGTACAGAGGGCTGTTGAACTGACCAGTGAGGCAGACACACTTATAACGGTTACAGCTGACCACTCCCATGTCTTCACCTTTGGTGGATATCAGGCACCGACTAGCGATATTCTTGGTCAGTTTAATGGCTTGATATCATCACATAGTATAGAAAATGTTAGCTGACTTGATATAGTAACAGTCTTCTTTTGATCCGTTTACTTTTATCAAGTAGAGGAGTCAAAACCGTTCTATTCTGATGAAATATAAGTTGGCCTAAATTACAAGGAAAGCTTTTAAATTAGTACCGCAAAGCAATATACTTTTGTGCAACCATTAGTTAGAGCTCATCATCCGAAAAAAGAAACGAGCTTTCTTTTCACCTTTTGTCATATCTAGTAAGCTAACACTAATGATAAAAACTACAATGTTAAAACTGACATTTTGAACAGACAATCAAGATGACTCGCTATGCCACAATGCTATTTTCTTAACTGCAGGTATCTCACTGAGTGTGAAAGAAGGGACATTGGATGAGCTAGAGGTGAACCTACCCCTAGATGGATTGCCTTGGCTACCCCTTGCATATGCAAATGGACCTGGCTACAAGTACCACAGAGTAAATCAGACATTTAATAATCCACTGACTACCAGGCGGAACCTAACAGATGACTATATTACAGGAAGGACAAGTAGGTTTCTCATAAGACGTTGTTTGTGGAGAAATATTATGTTTCATGTCATGACTTTTATTGTTCCTTGAGCGTGTACAATCTCATGACAAAATTGAAGGTTATTGAGGGGCTTTGAGAAGAGAATTTTAAGTACTGAGCCATTTCCCATTTTTTATGAAAATATGGAAATAAATGCGTTTTAATATCCCGATCAAGCTGTGCTTTCACATTTCGCATACCATGCGTTTTTCACAATTTCATTCCAATCCTAAAGTCCCTGAGCACAAAACAAAACTGAATTGGAAATACATTTAGGTGTACTAATAAAGCAATTTATATCCATCCTTAACATCAATTCTCTTCCATTAATCTCCTTTATCTCACAGGGGACAAGAATTATCGCAATGATGCTGCTGTTTATCGGTCTACTGAAACGCATGGTGCAGAGGATGTGTCTGTGTATGCCAGAGGTCCAATGTCACACCTATTTAGAGGAACCCACGAACAAACATACATTGGACATGTGCTGATGTATGCAAGTTGTCTGGGAGAGAATAAGAGGCACTGCACCGACCCATGGATGTACCCTGGTTGTCCAAGCAGCACAGGGAGCTTCCTTGATGTAACTGTGGTGAAAGGACTCTCTAGTGTATTGGTATCATTTGTGGTCTTTAGAAGACTTCTCAATTAAGGTGCTTCTACCTAATGAAGTTTCAACATAAGTGATAAGGGTTGGCACAAATAACCCCTACCAGTAGATTTCATAATCTTTTTATTTGGTACAAATACTATTACCGTAATACCTCGCGCATAAGGCGCACCTTATACGTGAGGATGCACCCCTGGTGCGCCTTATAGAAGCAGAATTATTTAGGAGATATTTTTCTCTAAAATTTCCCCAATACTCCCTTGACCCTGTATAGTGATAAAATGGGATGGGGGACGCTCTAAGATGGCCATATGTCTTTGAATTTTGAAAATATGTTGATTAGAATATAAGTTATGATTTTTTTTACTTTTACAATCACATCTGCAAAGTCTGGGTGCGCCTTATATGCGAGGTGCGCCTTATACGCGAGGTATTACGGTAAATACTATATCGTGAGGTTTTGGATACTGTTTTGGGTACCCTTTGAAAATGTTGGGAACTCCCTACCATGTAGGTCCTGGTGGTAGGCAGTGTGGTAGAACTAAAACACATTTCTTCCAGTCAAACCGCCATCTACAGGCGCCATAACACCTGTGATAAAAGATGCCTTATCCGATGACAAGAATATGATCAGGTTTGCAACCTCGTCAGTTGTTCCAGTGTGTGGTTTTCTCCCAATTTGTCCAGAAGCTTAACAAAAGATAACGAGAGGGCATGATGTAGAACAAAACCTTTAGACTATGGTAGATGGGGGAAAGTAAAAATATTCCTCCAGTAAAAGGGATCAATAACCATTATCATTTAATACTTGTCCTATATGGCAGAAAAGAGAATAGATAACTGAAGTTAAAGATACATAGTGCTTTGCTTGGGGAGACCTTGGTATATAGATAATGGTTATTTATAAACCCTCCTTCAAATAGGTTAGAGTTATAATCGAGATGCGATTTTGAAATAAAGTACACAACATAATGTACTAGTTAGATCTATATATGCCAACCTCAGCTTTCTTCTCGGGCTGACCTGGGATCACCCTTCCAGGGCCCATGAATATTGACGTATCAATGACTCCTGGTCTGAAATATGTCATTCCCGTCATTTAAATTGCTGTATACATGGTGTTATTGTGGTCATGCCAGATTTATTTTCATAAATCTTTGTCTATCTAAAGGTAAATTATATTTACAAAACACAATTAGCTCTCACTCCACTTGGACCAAGATCTGAAATGAACAAATAGACACCAAATTAACTGGTTTACGACACTCATGTGAATGTTAAGATGGTTATCTGGGATTTAAGAATACATTGTCATTTATAGTACCCAGTTATCTATCAGCACATTAACCTTGTGATAAGGACCGAGTGAAATGGTTTAGCGCAGCTTTTGCCATCCCATAAGCAGTTGTACACTCTGCAATGAAGAGTCCATCATTACAGAGATAATCTTGGATCCTGGAGGGGAGGAGTGGGGATGGGTGGGGGGGAGAGAGTTGGAGCCAGTCCAGTATGGATGAGCATGAGCCAGGGAACAGGGAGCAGAGAGCCAACAGGAGCAGAGTTAGCCTGGAGCTTTCTGAGGAGCTGCAAGACCTGTGTGCTCAGTTTAGTCTGGACATCAATAAAAAGGATCCATTTGCTGAAAAGAATTCTGGCTTACTCTATGAGGCAGTGTGGATGCAATGACAAAGGATCAAATAAATATCAGTCAAATGTGATAGTTCCTTGAATACAAGCCAAGCCCCATGCCAGCCTCATACTATCCCATTCCCGTACTTCTAAGAGATTATTTCAATTGTGATACATGCATCATTTATTGATATGATAAGAATCATTATAAACTGAAAACGTTTAATGGAATGCCTTGTAAAGGTAATTCCATTGTTCGCCTATCAAAAAAAAGGAAAACTATAAATCAAAATAATCTTACTTACAACTCGATCTGCCGTTACTGACGACACATTGACTATGGATCCTGAAATGAAGATTATTACCTATTTATGATCTTGAAATGTTAATACTCGACAACAGGCTGACACTTGATTTAAGCAAGGTCCTCAGAGATATTTTCAAATAGACAAAGATAGAGATGAGCTGGTTAGTAAATTATTTACTGCAACAATCTGGGCCTTCATAAAGGAATATATTGTGAATCATATCAAAAAATATGATTCTACTTTTTCACCTCTAGTCTCTTTCAAGTGAGAAACTGCCCTCTTAGTTATGATTACAACTGAACGGACGAGTACATTGAACAGATAATCCACATCTTCTATGGTAAGCTGGTAGATATTACCCTGCCGGGCACTGCCTGCATGGTTAACCTGTAGTATTTAAGTATTTTTTTTTTGCATTAGGAAATCACAACAAAGGGCGATTTTCATAAGTAAGCCGTATAAAACAAATCAATAGTAATAGTCAGTAGTAACTATATCATTTGTACACATGCCCCATCAGGTAAATAATCAAGTCAAGTCAGCATTTGCCCGATGTCTCAAAACCCTCAGTTTCAAAGGCATGCATGCATGGAATTCTCAATTAGTCTGCCTAAATCAAATTTGAATAAAGGTTTATATTTGGACTCTTGTACTTTACTTCACTCAGCAGAATATCCAGATGATCAAACCTTTGGCTTGCCTTGTCCACAAGAGCATTGCAATCACCTTCATTCATCAAGTCACCCAGAAGGGGCAGTATCTGTAAATGAGGAATAATGTTCATATATAGATGTTACTAAAAATAATATTCTAAGATAATATGTTTCAAAAAGCTAATGACTACCTCAAGATTCAAAGTGAACAGATAAATTATAGTCTTAGATTTTCTTTAAGGCAATATTGTAGAAACTGGTGGTGGGACCCTGTGGACATTTTGAGAACTTTCGCATGCACACCAACTCCACCTGGTGTGTAGCTCCTTGCACACTAACTCCACCTGACACCTTTGGGAAAAGTTTTTAGTTGAAAGTTCCAAGAGAGGTTTGAATTCATGACCCTTGGCTTTGGAGTCAACCAACTGAGATAACCAGGCAGGTACTAGAAAAGCATACTACTGTAGCAGTCAATGGTGCATGACTGCAGTATGGGGTTCCTCAATGGAAGGTAGAAACCTGTTATACAAGAGATGTTCCCCTAAGATGTAAGCAAGTTTGATATAGGTTCTATAAAGCATTCATAAGAAAATATCATGAGATGTGATAGAACACTACCATTTCCTACATAAAATGCACTATTATTTGGACAGCTGTAATTTCAGTATTACACGGGCAATCATTTTTGGTTTGGGTACTGGATATGGACTGTAGATGACATGTGAGAAGCCTAGAGAGGTTTCAATATGATTTTGAGATAGTATCTATTATCCTTAACATTTCTAATATAGGCCTTGTTATGTTGAGGTTGAGTAGAGAAAATTCTGCTGGACATTTTATGAGTTTCATCCACATATGATAAGGAGGTTAATCAGAAACAGCCAACATCTTGCCTAGATTCATAATTTGCCATATAAAACACCCCTTCTTCCATATGCTCTGACCTTATCAATTATATATCATTATAGTCTACATGTATACATCTATGTACCCTGAGCTCCTACTCAACAGATACAAAGGCATTTGGGATATCAGTAATGATGAGAAAGGAATGAGAATCTACTCGTAAATGTTAGAAATGAGCCAATAATAATGGGTAAATGTGGTGAGGGAAAACAACTCACATCCTCAGTCGTCAGGTTCTGGTAATCCTTTACTGTTCTTCTGAAATTTTCCTTATTGTGACCTCCTAGAACCAACTTTGCACCCTCTTTTGCAAAGGCTACAGTTGCACCGGCCCCAATATCTGAACTAGCCCCTGAATAGAAAACGTCATTTTATACATTCAGTGAAAAAGTTATTATTACATAAGCGACAAGTCTAATTCATTGAGGGAAATCCATGTAAAAACTATCAAAATGAATTCTGCCCTGTAAGGCACTTGCCTGTGATGATGACCACTTTGCCCTTAAACATGACTGGTGCTATATTTCCCCTGCACTTTTGACGGAGTTGGGGTTCATTTCTGTCACTGAAATTTCATAACAGACATAGGTCAAACCACACTGCATATCTCATCACCTTTCTTATCCGAATCTAATATCTAATAGCTGTACTTCTAACGGTTACATCTTACTTACATTTTCTTCTACTTTGAGGACTTGGTGGTATTCATTCAGTCCATACATGTGTATTCCTTTGATCTTATCATAATATTATACCCATATATATCATGATGGATGTTGCCTCTCCTTCACAGACACATAGTATATCTTATCAATACTCCCCCCCCCGATAAAAGCTAGTCTTTCTTTACACTCCGTGCACGACCACTGGTACTTTGCTTATCAGATGCACAATGGGATAGTGTGTGACTGTATTCAGACTTGTTGTATGACAGAATTTATTTTCACAAAGAAAATGCTTACATTCAAAATGTTACTCTACAGAGTACACCTCAACCCAAAGAAACAGACTTATTGAAATTTCATATTTCATCATTATTCTGCATGTGCCTGTAATCATTTCCTTTCCTATTTCGATATCACCTATACTCCCCAACCTTTACCATAACTATGTAAACTGCGGACCAACATCTGGAACGTTGACCAGTGCTCCAATTCCAAAGGCTGTCTGTATACAGCTGAGATGCATGGGAATGGAAGGCCAATGATGCTGCCACCTAGAGTTATTATTGGACATCAAACAGATTTTCTTAAACAGCGTCCAGATCTTTCAGAGGTTTTTTTTTCTTTTCTATATTTGATTTTGCTGGGGTGGCTTATAGTTGTACATATTGTTTTTGTAATAGTAAAGAATATATCTGTGGCAAATTCGAATGATTTAATGAAATGTTGGATGGTGTAAAGAGAGATGCCTGTTGTAAATAATATTCTGTTATTTCCACAATGTAAGACTTGGCCACGTCCAAGTACATTGGTTATTGTGTGGTGTCGTATGATTATTATGGCTCTATGAACAAACCAGACAATTGGCCTGCTCCCATGTTGATTCTATACATAAAATAGTCTCATCCATTCATTCCACAACCAATCCTTATTGACATTTCAAAAACGCTGTCAGTCGTAATACATGGAATTGGTTAGGGCACGCGTTGTCCAGATAAGAGTGTTAAACCGTGCAGTCTGCTTATCGTCTTGGTGCAGGCGCATGTTTCATTCAGTTAAACATCTGTTTAGAACGTCTTATGGCTTATTTCCACTTAATGTAAACATTTTAAAGAAGCCTTTGGACATTTTATCTTTTTGACATATCATCACCGTTCTGTTAAAGGAACTTTTAAAGACATTTGGAGGGCTTTATCAACTGCTTTAGAAGCCAGCACGGTAAAGTGGGTGATGGAAATTATTAGAATAAAGCTAAGGGAGAGGGACACTGTGTGAGGAGATTTAGAATTTATCAAGGGTTTAGATCTCAGGATGATAAAAACAAATACACCATAAAACATTGGTTAGTCATTTTACGAAGGGGTTTATAGTGTAGAGGTCGGCGGAAAACGTCTTTGGAGAAACCGGGACTCGAACCCGGGACCCTCCAACTTCGAAGCGGAAGCTCTTCCTCAGAGCTACTTCCCCAGACCTGACGTTCTCTACCTTACACCTACATCACAAGGGGGCAGTGTTCACTGGCTGACCAGCCCCTGGGGGCTGGTGCAACCGGGGAACGGGGACAGATAGCATACCGCCATGGACTCACAGCCAGAGCTGGCCCCTACACTCCTCCCCACCAGCTTCAGCCAACCCTACTCCTCCAACCCAACCTCCAGCAGGTGACTAGTTTACCCCTAGCAGGTTGAAGCGTTAACTGTGTCATACCAGTCCAGGTACCGAGTTCTCTAGTCCCCCCTCACACGGGTCAGGACCAACTCGGTTTCTCCAAAGACGTTTTCCGCCGACCTCTACACCAGTGTAATGGTTCGTATTGACTTATATGTTGGGTGGCTCTTTGGCTCGCTTACCACTAGATGTACCAACACAACACGAGTAGTTCGGGTTGGGCAAAGCCCCAGAAACCCCTACCTCTCGGGTAGGACTTTATTAGATCTCTTTGACAACAAAGTACTAGCGTCTGGACTGGACCATGTCCAGTCCCCTTCTGCCGCTCGTCCGGCTCCTTAGTAGGAGCTGGACGCGAGGCATGGTGCTGCCCCCTCTTGTACCAACGAGGTATCGCAAAGCGACACCTAGCTAGCATAGAAGGAACAAGCACCACACGAACACGTCTCTCGGATGAACGGCACTAATATATATACAATGATGCCGGCCCCTACAATAGTATTATCGCCCAAATATTTGGCATTGGATCACACGTTGATTGAAGTGTATTAGAAATACATGTAGTCTTTTTTTTGTAATCTAAAATGAAGGTGATGATTAAAACCACACGTCTACGTAACGCTACAAAGATATTCCCTCACCTCTTATTTTATCTGCTAAGAAATTTGCTTCTGAATCATGAGAACTCTCATACATGTATAAGATTGTACTTCATTTCATCCACAGGTAAAACAGAACACCTAGAAATATCGCCATAATCAGCCGGCTTTCATGAAAGGGGAACCATGCATTGACGTATGTGTTACCCATCAAGACAGATCTGTCCATTGTATTCCGTTTTTGATGATAACGTACGATAGATCATCCAGAGAATCCGTAGCAGGCCGCTCAATATTGTCTTCCAAGAACCCAAGGAATCTGCACCATGACACCAACTGAAAATGAATAGGGGCCCATGGTCCGTACATCTCCGTCAGGGCTACAGTAATACCTCGTGTGTAAGGAGCACCTCGCATATAAGGCGCACCCTGACTCAGGCACATCTTATATGGCGCAGCTAGGGGCAGATTTTAGGAGCTTTAGTACTGTTCTATACAGATATGTCCCCGCGCACCTAAAACATCTGCTGATCCTATATATGCGTTCCTCTAGCTGTCTAGTATATCAATGAGTTCTAATATTAAGTATAACTTTTGTCTAGAACCCAAAGCCTCTGGTGATCGACCTCCTCAGCAATCCCTCCTTTGGTGGTGATTACTTCTGCGTATTGATACATGGATCGTGTATACTAGAGAGGGGTAGATGATGAATATCTTTTTATACATGTTTGATGAGGTCTCAGACTCAAGTGCTCCCCTTAAGCAGGCTACAACCTCTTGTACATAGGAAGGTGCAATCCCTTTAGCATCGGGTATAGGGTCGCTGTCCCCATGGAACTTTTAAGGGCCATCTGACACCCTACTCCACCTCCATCCTTTTCCAAGCGCCTGTTACAAACTTTTAATTTCATATACTACTATGCATACAGAATTTAGATTATTCACTCTCTAAGATTCACACCAGCACTAGAACATGCTGCCGACCCTTCAAGACCACATCAACCCTGTAGAATCGAACTGAGTTCTGCCTGGTTCCATTTTGTCAACCATAAGGATTTAGATACAAAATATTTTAAATAGCTTTACGAGCCATTGATCAAACTATGTAGTAGCACATACTATATTATACGGTATTTGGTCTGAAAATGTTTAATTAAACCCTTCATTAATATGGACCCCTCCACATTATTGTTAGCTCCTATATCCTGGCTTGTACTCTATTTCTTGACGCCGGAATATCTATCCCACATTAACAAGTGAAATATAATATACATAAATCAACAGCTGGTGGTTAAATGTAGTTAAGGGACTATGCAATTTTAATGTTGTCACTACCCTAAGCACACACAGGTTATAAGGGGTCTTTACAAACGACTACGGTATTATTACAGAGGGGTGAGATCAATGAATAAACAAAGCAGGGTTCATTTTACAAACTTTATTGAGAAATTTCAATTATATACAAAAATATGGCATTAATTTCATCAGAGGCGTAATGATTTGGGTTTGTTATACATTTGGGTGTTGACATTGATGAGCTGAGAGGTGGACCTAGTTGTTGGGCTGGTCATCCACCTCTTTTCTATACTCACGCCATATACTGGTCGTACAAGGTTCTGCATCATATCTTTACCTAATCAGGCATGCAACAAATATTGGGAGAAAAAATTAGAACACAGTCATGACAAGCATCTGCTACTTATGGTCAAGGTGCACGGTGAAGCAGGCGGTCTATGTTATAGGACCAGCTTCCTCTAGTGTGGGGTTGTAAATAGGCAATCCATTGTCAATATGATCCTGGGTCTCAACACCAGGGATTCTGATACTGTAATGGTACTTTTTTCAGTATAAAACTATCGGTTCTCTCAATCCATTCATCTGTTTTGAAAAATGCTTCCCTGTGGCAGTGGAAGAAAGATGACCTTTTTATGATACCATTTAGAGCCCAAAATTGAAATAGTTTACATGATTATAAACAGAGGTCCTGTGGGGAAACAACCAACCATCGTTTGTACAACCAACCATATTAAAAAAGCTCTACCGGGAAGATGTCTGCTCATGACTGGGTCAAGGTTAGCACTGCCATATGAGAGGTGACTTGCAAGGCGAGTCTAAAAAAAACTGGCCAGACGTCAGGTGGATGTGGGATGACATTGGAGGCAGTATTCCCTTCTATAGCTCTTTTAAATCAGATTACTACTGTGCAGGGTTCGACAGCTTGTCACTGTAGCAAACATTCAAATAGGTGTCATTTTGCATGCTAAAGCAGCTGCACAGTAAAAATGAGCTGCTCAGTGATCTGCATCACCCTCTTCCATTCTTTAGCAGGGAACCCTTCATGAGCAATTCCACACAGGCCTCTTTCCTCTTCTACCGAAGTACTGAACCAAGCAGATGTTATACATGAGAAACGCTCTACAGAAGTCAGAAACGCTCTACAGAAGTCAGGAGGGGCATCTACTGGAGCAAGTCCTTCCTCTACCTGAGCCCGGGTTTCTGAGTAATCAGTAGGGCCCAAGTTGAAACTCCACAGGAGCAGCTCCTCCCTTTGACATCAGAGAGGGGACCCTAGCTCGGCCTCTTTACGAGCAGCCCTTCTGATGTCTGAGTAGGTCCCAGCAAAATCCACGACATGAGCTGCTGTTCCCTCTGATACCTGAGTAGGAATCAGAACAGAACCTCTACATGTGCAGCTCTTCTGCTGATGTCTGAGTAGGGCTCTAGTAAAGACCTCAACGTGAGCTGCTGTTCCCTCTGACACATGAGTAGGAATCAGAACAGAACCTCTACATGTGCAGCTCTTCTGCTGATGTCTGAGTAGGGCCCTAGTAAAGACCTCAACGTGAGCTGCTGTTCCCTCTGATACCTGAGTAGGAATCAGAACAGAGCCTCTACATGTGCAGCTCTTCTGCTGATGTCTGAGTAGGGCCCCAGCAAAGACCTCAACGTGAGCTGCTGTTCCCTCTGACACATGAGTAGGAATCAGAACAGAGCCTCTACATGTGCAGCTCTTCTGCTGATGTCTGAGTAGGGCCCTAGTAAAGACCTCAACGTGAGCTGCTGTTCCCTCTGATACCTGAGTAGGAATCAGAACAGAGCCTCTACATGTGCAGCTCTTCTGCTGATGTCTGAGTAGGGCCCCAGCAAAGACCTCAGCGTGAGCTGCTGTTCCCTCTGACACATGAGTAGGAATCAGAACAGAGCCTCTACATGTGCAGCTCTTCTGCTGATGTCTGAGTAGGGCCCTAGTAAAGACCTCAACGTGAGCTGCTGTTCCCTCTGATACCTGAGTAGGAATCAGAACAGAACCTCTACATGTGTAGCTCTTCTGCTGATGTCTGAGTAGGGCCCTAGTAAAGACCTCAACGTGAGCTGCTGTTCCCTCTGACACATGAGTAGGAATCAGAACAGAACCTCTACACGTGCAGCTCTTCTGCTGATGTCTGAGTAGGGCCCCAGCAAAGACCTCAAAATGAGCTGCTGTTCACTTGAATATAGGAGTAGGCATCCAAGCTGAGCAGATCTCTTGTTACCTGAGTAGAAGTCCCCAGGAAGGACCTCTACATGAGCAGCTCTTCCTAGGTAGGGGTCTACCACGGACCTATACATGAGCAATACTTTCACCTGATGTATAAGATGGGACCCTAGCAGATACCTTTAAATAAACAATCACGCTCTGCTTCTTTTAAAGGTAGGGACCTTAGCAGGAAGCCAACACACCTACGCACCCCAAATACCACCATTTGGTAAGCAACGACATCACTCGCCTCTGTTTTACCTTATGGACAGAAAACAGTAGTACAGGGCAGGTCTTTCAGAACGTCGTTAAGATACTTAAGACGTGCCAACAGGGGGAGTTATGTTCTGGAGGCATGAGAGGTGCCTGATCATATAACCCAGACAAATCGGTTTTATACAGCAGCGAGCAACTAGAACACATGGACCACCTACTCAAGACTGACTTCACGCTGATTTAAGTGTACTGCCTCCTCCCCTGGTGGTCCAACACCCTGTATCCCTCCTATCAACACCTATTAAAGTAAGCTGATTACTTTCCCCTCAAAAGCTCACGACCCTACTAATTAAATCTGTTTGGCAGCGTGCCTTAATTTTCGTCTAATTCAGGGTCGGATCCAGGATTTTGAAAAGGGGGGGGGCGCCCCTCATTTAGCCCCTAATTTTGGCTAAATTCTAGGGTAGAAAAGGTTAGGTGAACTCTTAAGTACAGGGAAAATGGGGGGGGGGCCTCTATATCCGCCACTGTAATTGACTGGGGCATTGCATACAACTATGGTGTCAGATCAAGTAAAACCCGTACAAGATACTTCCTCAGTCAGTAACGACAATTATATATATTTCCAAGCTCTACTCCCAACAATGGTAACAATAGTTTTAAGATGTTCATTTTAAGGGAAGGTACTCAATTAGCATAGATATACCTGCTTGTCCCTTTCACAAAGAAACCATTACTTCATGAAACAACTTGGTGTTTCGGTACACTACAGACCAAATTCTAATATCATGCATACTGAAATGCATTATATATACAGGCATTCACTTTGAACTTGATCATTTACAGAGATACACAGACGCGCACTTCCATTCTTAGTCAGCAGATTTATCACAAAGGTTTAAACGCCAACCTAACACATGGGAATGGGATCACAATTTAATTAAGATGGTACTGAACAGTTGAAGCAATACCTGTTGCACCTTCTCACATAATATGGTACGAATTCAACGAATAACACCAAGTTTGCCCAGACTTAGATAATCTAACGGCGTTATATCCCACGTAGAAAACGAAATAGAAATCATATTTCATATGAGCGGCAATATAGGGACACTTATCTGGGTGTCACACAACTTATTTTGTGACAACTAATATATAATATTATGATAATTGTAAGCAATCATATAGTCACCATATTTCTATACATCTCTCCACAACAACTGCCTATATCAGTCTACTGAGATGGTCCCGAAAGAACAGATTCATCTTAATTCATAAAATACCTTTCACAGTGATCGGTTCACTCAATATGTTACTGGGTATTCATTATTACTCTGTTTATTCTTGAGAATATTACACGTTGTGACGTTACAGTTATGTAAACAACAAGTATATCTATGATATCGGGACGTATGTCATCAACTGGTACACAAGTCATGCATTTTTACAATTGCATTATACATATCAATACCATTCTGGGCATGCAACAGTTTTATCATACATTAACATTTTCCTTTAGCCTCAGCTAAGCATAGATCTACAAGCCAGCACTATTACCTAGTCACTTCCACATACAGTTGACGAAAATATAGGGACACTATCTTTCTTTATTGTATCAATTTTGGGTGAATATATATGAGCTGATTCAAAAACTAGATTTTCTCAATGGGCTAACTACAATGTACACTATACAGACTTTCTTCCGTTTTAGCACGGGCACGTCATATTAAGTCACCAGGTAAGAATATGGGGATACTTCTTGAGAGGTTGGGTGATCGGGTATCAATACAATTTGGGCATACAACTTCAATACTTGCATACACTCAAGACCTCTTTTTATGTACAGAACATTGCAAGGTCTGCTTCGCTCTGCGCTAGGCTACAACACTATATTGCCCGACTTGTCAACTCCATAATGTATCACAATTAGGAAGGGAAAGTAAAGTGGTCTGGACCATTATCAAAGAAGGGACTTATTTCTACCAGCTATAATGTGTTTATGCAGGTTGAAGAGATGGTGCATAGACTATTTAGAACTATGGTATAGTTGTATGTGTCGTGGTGTGGGGGCAGAGACAGTGCTAGGTACTACCTGATATCAGCCTGTGTTGGGGAGGTAGGGGAAGTTGGGAAGTGTTGGAGGGCCTCAGGGGGCACCAGGGGGAGGTGTATGGATATGGATGACATGGGAGGTGAAGGTGTACGGTCTCCAGGATGGATGGGATGATCCCTAACGCCTGGAGGCTTACAGACTGCCAACCACCGCCATGTCGACCCCCGTACATCCCCTAGGGCCGACACGTTCCACTATTAGGAGCCGACCCTGCCAGTGAGTCTGCCACCACCGGAAGTACTTCTGCCGCCGATGGCGTCGCCTTCCGGCCACTGCTGGGAGAACTAAAGCGCCCTCTTATACAGGGGCACTAGACGGTAGTGTCAGTCACTAAGTACCACGTGAGCAGTGTGTCCATTGGATACCAACAAACTTGTGTCCCTCGTACACATTGCTTCTACCAAATTCTTACCATTTTCGCTGATCATGTTATTGACCCTTCCCATTCTTTCCTTTGTGTTCCTTCTCTTGCATGTACATTTACGCCAAGGGCATGTACTCTTTTGTCTGAATATGCTCTTCCTCCCTGCCATCCCTTCTACAGCTTCCATCCCGTTTCACAAAACTTGGATCCTTTATGTTGAATTTCTTTTCCACCCCCCACCCCCCTGTATCCCTATCTTAACAGTAAGGTTTCAACTCCCAATGCACAGCATACTATTTCACCTATCTATGTACTACTCCCTCCCCGGGGTATACCAGTGACACCCAGGCCAGCTATTTAGGTTAAGACATCTGTGGTGATTGTGTGAGGAAATGGACCCCAGTCCCTGGGCAGGCAGGTCAATGTGATTTGTTCTCTATGGGAATGGGCGGTAACCTTGTCCCCAGAATGGTGGTGACTGGGCGATTTAATGTCAGACCATGGCACTGCGTTATATGAGCAATATGCAATCCTGTATGACAGAGAGATTTACTATCAGGACATTGTATAGATACTCCATTTGTCATGGACAGCAGAAAGCAGGAAGTCTTATCTCTATTGGCGTGGCCTTGGCTATACAAGCCGTTTGCCATCTACAACCCTATAGTGTGTGTATATGTCAAAGGAGGATATGTTGAACAAAGATATCGATGGATATTACGTATTTGGGAATTTCAAAAGAAGGACGATAAATTATAACTCTTGACAGAAACACCCTATAGCTCAATTCTCGTTTGAAGCGTCAAGATCCACACACAGATAGCAACATGCTATATTGTCATATAAACACATTTAATCCAAGGACTCCCAAGTTAATACCATGTAGCGTTGGTGGGAGACGGCTATATTAGCGACACTAATTCATTGCCACTGGATTAGATGGGATGGGGAAAGAGACAAGGGCTTTGTTCGGGGCTGGAGATAAGGTCTCAGGGGACCCAATTAATGCTGATGTTGGAGCCATTGTAGGTGTGCAGAGGGAGGAGTGACTGAATGGGAAGTGAACGTGCGTCCAATGTTGGGTTGTGGAGAGGTACGTGCTGCCTGCATGGCCTCCACGTTATGTGACACATGCCAGTTTTACCACTGCCTCTCCTGCCGCCACCACAGCCAGCTTCCTGCATTATTAAAGGGCCTTCAGCAGGAGAAGGGCTGTCAATGGGACACTCTCCAGCACACAACACACATAGGCCCCACACACGCATACTGAGAGAGATATATACATGCTATGTGCTTGTCTAATCATTTATGAGGCTTGCCAATAGGCTGCTCTCCTGTGTAAAGGCCTATTGCTGCTGGCCGCCTGTAAGTCTACTCCTATACCAATGCCTCTATTGCCGACCACCATGTCTGTCTGAGAGCTGCGGCCCCAGGTGACCTGCCGCGTCTATATAGGACTCAGTATGGAGGCCTAGTGGAGCCTCCATACTGAGTCCTATTGGAGCCTCCATCTTGAATTTCGCTGGTTGAGGCAAAACCCACTGATAAGCCATAAACCATAATGAGTACCTTGTCCCTGGTTAACACCCACTTCCAGGGACATGCTGGTCCCATCTTATCAGTTCCATCCACTTGGCATAAAAACGTGTTTTTTTTTCTACGTTAAAAACGTTTTTATTGGTTTCCCTATTGGTTATTTGGTTGAAAATTGGTTAAAAAAAACGTTTTTTTTTTGCCAAGTGGGCAAGCTCTGTTCACACGAATCCCTAAACACGTAGCCACACAGATATCAGACTTTGGGATGACCCTTCACAAGTCTACTTCTATTCTAGCTGTTTGCCTTCAGAGGCTAGCTACATGTGCAAACAAATGCTGTCACATTGGGAGATTCTGCTTGGTCTGGTGTCATTCAAGTGGAGTCAGGGACTGCTCATTTTTGACTCACTAGAATAGTTATTGTAATTCATTTGTAATTAGGTCTGACTGTGGCAGGGTCATTTTATGGGGATGATTAAGCGTACCTGGACAAGTCAGGTAACAGTAAGGTCTTTCACTCCCCAGTCGAAGGTGTCCAGATAGGGTTTGCAATTGGGCCAGCGCAGGAGAGGCATAAAACGCAGTTTGTATCGTGACCGGGTCAGATCGTGGTCTTCTCAGGTGAGGTCATGGGATGGAGTTGGTTCATAGATTAGAGCCAGATATCATCACCTCCAATTTCACAATAACACAGATGGGGTCGTGACTGGGCCAGATCGTGGTCTTCTTGGGTCAGGTCATGGGTTCGAATCAGGTCTTATCAATTCCCAAGTGCAGAGGCAGTGCTAACCAAGGCACCATTAAGTTGCCTTTGATACAGACTGACGTGGAGCTCTTTCAAATGTCAGCACAAACTACTCATTATGGCTGCAGGCTAGGGGATATCACATGAAAGCGCCCAGGGTCAGCTCTTCCCTTGCAATTTGATTGTGGTAGTAGAGGGTGGGGTTGAAGGCCTCTACGGGCACCATTCTGCCAGCGGGCCTCTCTCCAAAGGTCAATGTGACGTCAAAGTAGCTGCCCATTTTTTTTTTTGTAAATCTACCGCCCACGATACCAACCCAGCCCTTCCTCCATATCTTTTCGTTCTTTATCTTCTTACTTTTTTTTCTAGGGGTTGGGTAGCAGCAGCTAATTTGTGAGCGCGGCCGTGAGCTATATATGGGGGCAGTGTTCTATTCCAACATCAAAGCATGGCCAGTCCAACTGTACTAGAGACCCGCCGGGGGGGGGGGGGGCGTTGGCATCGAGCCCAGGGTCAGTGAGGGCCGGCCATCCGCAGTCGCCAGATGGAGAAAGTACATGTATATAGAGGACCCCACCCTCTACCCTCTACCGACAAACGAACAAAATAATGCAGGATAACCCGGGTCTTTATCTGTGTCGGGCAGTGGTTGGTGGCTTGGGTGGGGAGATGGCCGATGGGGACAGTGGCGGCTGACTGAGTAGCCCTCAGTGGCATAGCGTAGCGTACTGCAGTATTGTAGAGAGTCCCTGCTCCCACATTGCTCACGCATGCAGCTATAGCCCAGCGTGAGCAGCTCGTCTCGCTCAAAACACGCAAACCCGAACAGTTCACTTTAGCAGGGATCAATCAGTGGTGTGGCAGATAGCTTATATCGGTGTGGCCAACTCCTAAGTCGGCCTTGTCTTGGAACATTAGACAGCGACCGAGGATAGTGCTAGGGGCTTCTACCTTTTATGTCATTTTGGCAAGCGTAATATAAATGCGATTATATTCAGGCACGCTGACTGACCTATGATCACTGATCCGTTCCTGCAGTTTCACCCTTGGCATATTCCCACTACACAGTTAGCCTTCTATCCCTAGCAGAAACTGCGCCATGATCTAGATACACATTTGTAGTTCCATGCCGCTCACTGGAACTCTTTTCATTTCAAATCCTCCTCTTGCGCAGCTCCTTCTCTCACAGCACACTTGGTGCATCTACCCTCCCTTTTTCACGAGCTACTATAGAGCCCGTCACCAGTCTTGGTGTGGACGTGCTACTCTGTGTTTTTTAGCCATGGCTAGGCAGCGGTTTGTGATTATTATGATGATAAATGGCTTGTGTTCTGAGCCCCTGTCCCCTCACTCCTACTTAGACCTCAGAAGGCTTACCCACAAATATAGACCAACGCCTTGTCCTGTGTGGGAGGTGATGTGGTGCATGGGGTATAGGAGGAGAGATGATGGGGGTGCCGACGGCAGCAAACTGGAATGGTTGAAGAATACAGAGGGGAGACCTAAGTAATGTAACCCCATGATGAATGATTACATACAGGCTGGGTCCCCTGATACCAAGTCCATGTCAACTTGTATTGTTCCCCTGATACAGGGCAGTAACAGATGAGCTGTTCCTAAGACTGCCTGGAGCTGCTCTCCCAGACCTGTATAAGTGACCATGAATTGGACACCACATCCACGGGCTTCCAGCCAACAGACAAGTCCACCCAGGAGGGTATCTCAAAAAGATTTGGAATTGATCCTGTCGGAGGTGATAATTCCAAAATTGAACTCACTGACCTTCTGGAGTGGATTCCCTCTTGTATTGTAAAGAGGGAGTCAGTTATAGGAGTGGTATAGGAGGGGTCCAGTCTCTTATTTTGCAACTAGACCTATTTCCGTGTAGTTTACTTGTAGAAGAAGTCAAGCAGGGAAGTCTGTTCTTAGGATGAGAAATGTAGGAGAACTGCAGGATCAAATAGTTACGGTGAGAACTGGTTTCCCAATCTTTTTGAGATACCCTCCAGAGACGATGTGGGCAGTGCTTGGATATTGGTGAAGCGGGTTATTAATGGATTACCGATTTCTGCACGCACCTTGCTTTACCTGCCCTTGGTCAAGGCGCACCGTGAGAGGAGAGGTGGGGTGGGTGAATGGGTGATGGTGATTCTAGACCCCTCAGGGGGATGTAAAGGAAGGAACACAGACAAAGCAGTTGGAACTGGTACAGAAAAATACCCCAAAGGTAGCCAGACGTGTGTGCCAACGGCAAGGTAATGCAGGCAGGTATTTGCTCTTTTTAGATTGACTTTAATCACCTTTAGGAAACGTGTTTTTAGGTAGGAATTCTTAATGCCACCAACGGATACCCATGAAAAATAACACTGCCATTACGCTACTCCCCTAGCCTTCAAAAGTATGCATAACATGCTGTCGCTCGTGGTCAAAAACACACCCACGCGGCCCTGGTAAAATTTCTAAGTGGGAAAAACTGGAGGACAAGAAAGTAGGAAAGAAGCCAGTACCGCAGAAATTTAACCTGCGTGGTTTAATTATCACTCCGTCTGCGGCGTCGTGGGAGTGACTGTGCTGCTGAAGCTGCACCATTAATTTCTAAGGGCAATTTTTAGTTCTGAATCCTTTTTGGTTCCTCAGATACCACGACCACTACTACTACCAGCAGCAACAGCAGCAATGCTGCCACTGCCATTATCCTGTCCTTGTCGCTGGGACGTAATTGATCCCTTTAATGAGGTATGGAGCCATGAGAGCTTTTTCTCTGTAGGTCTCCTGGGAGCTACCACAGAGGACAAGTCCAAGAACACGTGCATTGCTGCCTACTGTCCACCTGTACATGGGCCTCCTGCCCACCCCCTTAGGGGATGCAGGGTGGGGAGGGGTTGATGTTATAGGGGTCTTAATGGGGAGCCTAGAACGTGCTTCATTGTGAATACAGCAGGCCTATTATCTCCATATTCGAACCATTCTGGTGGCGTCTTGGTGAACACAATACTCGTCAATACAACCTGATATATATGGGAACACACCAGCTCTGCTGTCCTACCCCATGCCATACATAGTCACACGATCACCTTATACATAACGTAATCATCTCAGACATAATCAGGATTAGCCTCAATACTACGTTCACATGAACCAATGTGCTCTACTCCATCATAGCCTTTTAATACCTAACACCAGGCTTATGGCGATTCTCATCTTTCACTATATATTTGGCATACCTATACTAAGGTCTCTGATGGCAAGAATACTCTGGGGGTATATACCCTATTCAGCATAACCACAGCACCGCCACATCCACTAATATCCCTACAGTACAGGTCCTGCCTATCAGCCCAAATTGATCTATGTAAGGCTTGTGCGAGAAAGGTCTCCATATAATATTATTTCTAACAAAGCAGTTTGTCCATACTACTTCAATCACTGGGCTCATTCTGGGAGTTGTAAATAAACCAATAAGTTAAACGATGGACGTTTTGGTGGTGAGTACAGGAAGGGATTACAGTTGTCTTAAGTTAATATGAATACATCATTAAGTCTGTACCAGAAGATGTTCATGTGAATCAATATGATATTGATGGGAGGCTGTTTGGAGTTTTGGAGTGAGTGTTGGCTGACAGACAAAAGCACCAGCACCACGTTCAGTATACCAAGCACCAACACTAATGTATGACCTAAGGACTACCCACGGGAGGACGGTAACGACTACTTATAGAAGGTAGATGAAGGTTATCTACAAGAGAAGGCATAAGCTACCCACATCAAGGGGTAAAGACTACCCACAGGAGGAAAGTAAGAAAAGCCCACAGGAGAATGTTAGAGATTACCCACAGGAGGAGGGAGGAATGAGCTACCCACATGATAAAGGCAGTGTTACCCACAGGAGGAAGGTAAGGACACCCCCCCAGGAGAAAGCTAATGTCTATCCACAGGAGGAAGGTATGAGCTACCCACATGAGGTAAGTAAGGACTACCCACAGGACGACGGCATGTGCTACCCATCGGAGGAAAGTATGGACTTCCCACAGGAGGAAGGTATGGACTACCAACAGGAGGAAGGTATGGACTACCTACAGGATGATGTCAGGGCACCGGGCTTAGGGAGAGTGATGGGTCGGGCATACCGGTATGTCTTCTTGTCAGGGAGGACGTGCTGGATACAACATATCAATCAGCTGGGCCATTATCTGCAAGTCCATGCAATTTGTACTAAAGAGTGACTTGCAAATGTACAAAGTTGAGTGAATTGACAACTTGACTTTGGAAAATCAAAGTACAAATGTTATTGCAGACAATGGGTTGTTATTTCATCATCGCTTGATCACATGGACTTATCCATCGTTGAAATGCTGTCATACATGAGAAAGAAGTGGCATTCAGAAACAAAATAAAATTGGCTTACATTTTATACTCCAGTTGTTACATTATCAATTAAGCAGGTCATTCTATAATACCACAAGTTCGTGCTATTTCAATGTACACACATCAGCAATGTGATACATACCATACATCATTATTGCCGGGTCAATTCCAACTACATGTACACAGATATTAAATTCTGAAAACACTGGCTGGTGTTGAACGATGCCAGTCATGATCCCAAACTCCATAAACACATCCAAAGAAAAGGCACACCAACCACGTTACAACCCACCCAACCTCCACTAAGGGCTAGGCGTTAAAGAACCTGGGCGTATAATTCATTGAGCAACTCAATTCGCTTTTGGTTTTTCAAACATATTTTTTCCCCACAAAGGATTATTGATCACCAGGAACAACCCTCCAAGCTGATAGGCAGCGAGGCCCATCCCAAAGAGTGCCACTATCTGCTCTGTTCGAGCCGTGTCGGTCTTCATGATCCACTAAACATCGTTGATGCATTTATTCACGAGCAGCTCCTAAACCAGCGTCCTAGAATAAGCTAAATATAGTGAAGCCTTCTGGCTTCTTCTCAGCTATTTATTTTGATACCAATCACCTCTCACACAACTCCACAAGAATATTACCATTTTAATGGATACATTTTTGAAATTCTGACCTAGTTGCACAGGTTTTGACAAGCGCGTACGTTAACATATTTCTCACTCAATACAGACTGTGGGCCATGGGTAGAGAAAGGTTTTTGTACATTTTTATCATGTGACGTGCTAATGGCCGACAGTGACGGCACGTCATGGGATTTAGCACTAAGCAATCTTAATCTCCAGTTCTATCTAACAGCCTACTACTACGTGCCCATGGCAGACTAAGGGGAACGTGCCTGTAGGTACCAGCACCTACTCCAGGCTGGAAGAACCGAGTCTAAAGAAGTACACTTGTGTAGTAGGGTATCAAGGACAAGGGCCACTAAGCTAAGGTTTAAACTACCCAAGTTCCTGGGACCAAATAGTCATTTATCATTCATTGTGATTAAAAATAGCACCATGTTCAAAGGGAGTCCTTTTAGTCAGATTATATCATCGTTACCATTACCATCATATTGCTTCCGCATGAACGCCAATATCATATGTACATACCATTACAATCAGTGCTGATTTCTTTTCTTTTTACCAAAATACAAAATATGTCAAATGTTTCTTCTGCAGGAGAGCAGGGTGAGACAAGGTCATTTATGCAGATTCCAGCCGGAACACAAAACGTCTCCTCCTACGTCAATTAGAGTCCTACCTCTTCACTGACATCACATCATCTATATGACATCAACTATGACGTCATATCCTTTATGACACCCAATGGAGTTTTTTCGTCTTCCACACCTCCTAGGAGACAAGCGTTGAAGGAGAATGCCTATACTTGATTATTTGTCCCCACTCAGACAGAACCATGCGGCGTTTTAAATCTGTCCATTCAAGGAAGGAGAGACAAGATGTTGATGACGGGATGCTGAGAATGCTGCTGCAGTTCACTGCTGCATCTTACCCTGTGTTTGGATGGAGCTAGCTGGGCGGCAACCTACCGTCCTCCCTCAGCACCTCCTCATAGGACGGCGGCTGCGACAGCGGCCGTCTCATGTCAAGCGCCGCGCCCGGCTGCGGCGATGTGGCGCGCGCCGGGTCAAATGGCGGCGGCTGCAACATTGGAGTGTGTTCCTCAGCACTGCTTAACGACCCTGGCCCGTCGTTGGTGGGACTCTCCAGCACCGGAACACCCCCACCGGAAGTACCCGCAGTACCTGGCGCGACGCCACTCAGAGAGGCGGCGGACGCCCGGGACGGGTCTACATAGGGGTAGAGAAGGTTCTTTTTATCCCTGAAGGACACGACACCTTCCCCAGGGTCTCCAGCAGCGGTTGGAGGGGTAGGACTATATTCAGGTGGTCGGTACTCCACCACAGGCTCAGGTAGCGGCGTATGGCGCGCTGGGCTGGGTTGGTGCTGCTGGGGTGCTGTAGCTACAGCAGGCTCTGGAGGCCGCTCCACGTCCCCTCGATGTCGGATCATGCGTTCACGGGCAGCGTTGGAGACGTTGTGGTCGTCGTAGAACTGCTTGTTCTTCCGGTTGGCGATCCGCTGGATGACACACAGGAGGATGAGCAGGAAGATGATGGCTCCAGCCACCCCAGCTATCACGTATAGGATGGTGAAGAGCGTCTTCAGGTTACGACTGGCTGCAAACAGAGCAAACCAAGATCAACTCAGTATAGATCAATATCATGTCGCGCGTTTACATTGAGTTACAATAGGCATACCATCATTAATTCAGGGTTCTGCATAATAAGCTCCAATAGTATACATCATACCCGAGTATAGCGCCATTGACAACATATCCAAGTCAGATTTCTGTACAGTCTTCGCGTTATCTGCATGAAACAACATATACATTACACATTCAATTCACTGTTCTCTATAATTTTCTTTTCTAACTCTACGCAGCAGTATCGAATTAGGGTCACGCCACTACGGAGCCCTGGAAAGGACATTTGTTTTCTACACATTTATTTCTAGAGTTTGTTTCCGCAAGAAGTATTTTCGTTTCCGCAAGAAGTATTTTTGTTTCCGCAAGTAGTATTTTTGTTTCCGCAAGTTTTATTTTCGTTTCCGCAAGTTTTATTTTCGTTTTCGCAAGTTTTATTTTCGTTTTCGCAACTTTAATTTTCGTTTTCGCAACTTATACTTTTGTATCCACAACTTAATAGTTTTTCTTTGTGCATAGTCAATCAATTGTGAATGTTAAGTTGTGGAAACAAAACATAAAGTTGCGGAAACAAAATGTTTAGTTGCGGAAACAAAATATAACTTGCGGAAACAAAAATAAAAAGTTGCGGAAACGAAAATAAAACTTGCGGAAACGAAAATAAAACTTGCGGAAACAAACTAGAGAAAAAAATGTGTAGAAAACGGATGTCCTTTTAGGGGCTCCGTACTACGCCCCTGTACACAACACATTGAAGAACCGTCACCAAAATATATGGACCTTTTACTGATATCCCCTATAACCCATCACATAGATTTGAGGTATTTATTGGGTTTTACGCTGTCTTTGTAAATAAAAAAAGAAACGCTTCAGACCGCTGGATAAGTCAAATGCAGCAAATCTACACAGAGAAGAAACATCTCTGATATAATTTAATAGAAACATCTAATATAATCAGACACTAGTATCTGTAGATGACTTGTGTATGAAGACATGACGCCCCCAGTGCCACCAGTTCTCAATACCTCTCACTACCCCTCGAACTGTATTGCCCTAATGGTAAGAACAGGGCTCTGACATGAGGGAGTAGATGGTAGAAATATAGAGGAGACAGATGACTAATAGTTGGTGTCCACTCCTACGTCTCATCATAACTCCACAGACAGGCAGTGCCATCTACTTAAGCCACACTTGAGATGGTCGTCGATCTCAAGTGACGGAGAAGTTAGCAAACACCTACTGGCGGCTGAGGAACAATGAGTCCTAATTAGACCTCCACGGTTCGAGCTACTCACCCCACCTTTGAGCATCTCTATACCCAGCTTTGAAGCCGATTCCCGCTGGCGGACTTAGTGGCCCAATACAAGTGGATCCAATTAGTCCCGCTACAATATCAACATCTGCACTTTATGATAGAATGACAGCCCCTACCTCGAAAAATAAAAGATAAAAAGGAAAAGAAAAAGAAAAAGAAAAAAAAAGATGAAGGAAAGTTGAATTGGTAGGAGGGGGATGAGGTGCTCTAGATTATTAGCTGGCCTATTTAACTCGACAGCTGACGGTGGTGTGCCAGTCGACGTCCACAATGTAGAAATTAGAGTGGAAAACCATGACACACTCAGAAAAAAACATCCAGAAACCACTATATCATACCCAATCAAGCAACAGATAATGACCAACAGCAGTTTCATTCTCATTATGATAAAGTTATTGATTTCCAGATGGAGGTAGTTCTTTTTTTATTATTATTCTTACTCTCCATCCTTGCAGGGCTCGGCGTCATTAGACCATGTAAGTCCTATGGGATGGGGGAGGCGTTCCACCTGACTGAATTTGAAATTGAAACGTTTCGCTGAGGAATGGCAGGGCATTTCTTTGATAAAGATTTCATCAAGGGAGGTAATGAAATAAGTGCAACCCCCACTGCTGCGCCAACCCACCCCTACACCCATAATCAAATAGTCTACGGGAGCGCGCCATGATTGAATGTCGCAAATAAACTTAGCCATTCATCAATAGCCCTGGCGGCAGCTTTCAGGGGCCGACCACAGCCCCATTGAGGCCGGAGGGATGCAAGGTACTTTCAAGATAACTGCTTTTAGATAGGCCTAAGAGCTTGTCGGACTAGATCAAGCTGAGGTGATGGCCAATAAAGGTATAGGGCTATCCCTACTTAGTGCGTGCTGTCTAAACATCAAAGAGCAATACTTTAAATACAGATCAATAGTTGGGTCATCCTTTCAACAAAGAATGAGCACTTAGATGATGTGAGTTAACTGTTTGATGAACTAACATGAAGCAGCCTATTCTTATCTGCTGTACAACGTGGTCACTAAGTGCATGATACATGATCTATGGGGACATCAGGAACGAGGTGATCCATTGATATTATACATTTCAATCAACTGCGAATACCTTCGTATATAGATCCTGAATCTATCGTGATACAATTATACATGGCCTGTGCATAGTGTTTGTATTCTAAACACATTTGAAGCCTTAATAGTTTGGTATATCAGATGTTTAGTAAAGCATCTGTTTAGAAATTAAACATATACATTTTATTCAAAAGACTGAATTATTCATGCTTAATATATTTATATGTTAAGAATATAGACAGAGAGAAAGGTAGGTGTAGAGAATATAAACGCCCACATTTTCAGGCGTTTAGCTTATCTAAAACACACCAGGGGATCCTGAATGAAATTGACTAATTCAATAATTGGGCGTAATATTCCCCACTAAAAATGTAGATCCAGTTATCGAAACACACTTTTTGTAATTGGAAAAAAAATGTAGGTATAAACACCTGAAGCCTAACAGTTTAAAATAATTTGGATGATCTCGCTATTTAAAATAATGTTTGAGGGGATACTGTGATTACGAAATCGCTGCAAGATTGTGTTTAGAATTGACTTTAGATTCTAAATATTGTAAGAGTATAGATACAACTGTGCATGCAATGGACTGTTTTAAGCTATCCCACTAGTATGTCTGGTTGTATGAAGTAATTCTAGAGGAAGGTTTGCAGGATACATGTTTAAAAAGGGCAATGCTACGGGGTATTCAATCATTGCACGATAAAAGAAAATTGATGCCTCTAAACAGAATTTGAGGAAGTAATTTCCGTATGGCAATCTTCAACGCGTATTCTGTGTTAGACTAGATTTAATTAAAAAAAACAATAGGTAGGAAGTCTAATCAGATTAATTAATTATCTATCTGATCCGCCGCTTTAGAGATAACGGCACGAGAAAGTATTCGGATTAAATACTTTGCTTGTCTCATCTCTTCTATTCGTGAACTAAATCCCCCATCGCAATTTATCAGATCGCAATGTAATTATTGTTTTTTATCAGGAAACCTGGCAATAGTGATTAAGCAATGGTTAAAAGAAGCAATACTTCAATATAAAAATCATAGAGTCCTTGTGAGAACACGATCGCTCTTAGCTGCAGGATATTTGATTATTGCAATCCACCTGTTTGGTTAATTTAATCAATTCCTCTGATACCATCTGAATTCTCACCATTATGAATCGATCCTTCCGCACAGGAAAACTCATATAAATCAGCCAAGCCACTTAGAGAACCCTTACATCAACAGGATAGACGTTTATTGAAACTCTAGCTCGATAGATTAATCAAGTGCTGTGTGCATGTAATTTGTTCCGATAGCCATTGGTAGTTTTAAAACATTTATGCAAGACCTTATGGTAACTTCCACAATATGTCCACGTTTATCCTTATAGTTTTAAACATTTATGCAAGACCTTATGGTAACTTCCACAATATGTCCACGTTTATCCTTATAGTTTTAAACATTTATGCAAGACCTTATGGTAACTTCCACAATATGTCCACGTTTATCCTTATAGTTTTAAACATTTATGCAAGACCTTATGGTAACTTCCACAATATGTCCACGTTTATCCTTATAGTTTTAAACATTTATGCAAGACCTTATGGTAACTTCCACATTATGTCCACGTTTATCTTTATAGGAAAGGTCCCAATATATAACTGTTCAAACAGAACAATGAAAATAAGTTAAATATTATGCCATAAGCACTATAAAACCACTTTCTGTTTCCAATAAGGCCAAAAAAAAAGTTGTGTTTCCAGTTACCCGACCGACCCTAGCAAAACAGGGGTGAAAAAAGTTTTTTTTTTGGACGTTGAAGAATTTTGTCATTTTATTCCTTAACTTTTCCTTATTTTTTTAAAGAAAGTTTTCATCCTTTTTGTATTCATCCTTTCATATTCTTCCCCTCTTTCACAGTTGTCAATATAAAGATGACAAAAAAAGAAAAATCCGACCTACCGACCCTCCCTTTTCAAGTCATGTTACTGGAAACACACAATATTCTTTTGGGTTCAGGTACAAATACACCCAGACAGTTATAAAACAACTGAATGGTGCATCAAACCAAAACAAGTTCATAGGGGTATTTAATAAAAGACGACCCTCAATACTTCCCATCCTAGGTAGCGCAAACAGTGTTGTAGTTATTGATGAAAAGAAAAACAAAACCTTTCATGAAACCATCACAAGGGAGACCAATATCTTCCACAGCCCCACTTATCTGTCAGTCTGGAAGTTTTATTTACTCGTGTTTTCAATAGCCCATTTTCTTTAGGGCAGCTATGCATACTGAATAGGTAGCCCCAGAGAGAGGTAAGGGGCATAGCTCTCTTTCCAGAGATGGTAAACCTTTGAAGCTCTCATAGCAGGCCCTAAGGGAGTGATCATTTTCTAAAAGGGGGGGGGGGGCTGGTGGGTTTGAGGGGGTCAGAATTTTTTTGGACCCCTTGACCAGGGGGGTCGAAATGATTTCAGGAGACAGGTAAATAACCCAGTATGATACTGCCATTTTGGGAGTCAGCTTGGTGAGAGTTACCTCACCTCATGGGTCTTAAAAGACCCTCATGAAAAGAGTTGAACGGGTTGAACCATCAATTCTCACCAGGTCACCAAGGCTCCTTCTGCTTCTGTGTATTGGATGAGTGGAAGGTTGTGAATTATATAAACCATTACTTTAAGCTGAATAAACCTTACCTAAGAGTGAGTGATGTATCAGCACTTACCGGGTGCTTTAGTGTAGTAGCAGTAGTAAACCTTGGTGTACTTCTTGGGGTACTTGGAGCGCAGTACACTGGGGTAGAGTCCTCCCTGAGTGTTCATGTTCATGGCCTTCTCATCCTCCCAGTACACGTACTCCTCACTCACCGTCATCCCCCGCACCTGGAGAACACACAGAGGTATAATCAATCAGTCTCACAGCTGCCACCCGCATCGATAAGGAGCTCAAGGCAGCCCACCAGTAATATATATGTGAATAGGGCGGAGGGAGTAGATTGGTGAATTAATTTTAAGGCCTTCAGTGTGAAGGGATGGAAAGTTGGCTGACAAGATTGTGGAAGCAATGAGTCAGGAGTGGAAGGAGGGAAAAAGTTAAGGAGGAGAGTAGTGGGAGGAGGGGGGAGGCAGATGGGAGTGGGAATGAGATGACATGAATAAAATATGTGGCAACTCGGGACAAACAAGTACAAGAATCAAATCGTACATCGGTAGTAGTATATTTTTCCGGAGGGAATAAACCGTAGGAAGCACACTTGCCCCAAACACCCACTGCCTACCATTCATCATAAGACGTACATACTGTTTTAGTTATTCACGTGAAATCTTTCCGTTTCTATGAAGGCAATAAAAAGGGGACCTCTATATGAGATTTCTACCGAGCAGACGGCCTCCCACTCATGCCTTCCCATTACTGGTGACAAATGCTGCCAGCAGATATTTGATTTTCTGCGCCTGTATCGGTTCAGATGCCACTCACTGGGACCCTTAAATAGCACTCGTTCAATTACTCTTTCTGCAAGATATCATTTGTGATTTTAAAGTACGTAGCCCTAGCTAATACCATGGTTAGGTTTCGGCTGATCCATGGGAATTTGAATCTCCTGGCAATTTCTGAAATTCCGATTTTTGTTTACCGGCGGGACCACATGTGCAGGCAAGGGTTGCAGTTAGCAGTTTTAAAGGTGTTATCAGAACTTTGTTAGCCAGAGATTGTCTCGCCTTGAATGCTCATTTCTCATAAGTTGAGCCATTTCTCTTATTCGACTAATCTTATCTTTATCGAGTTTGACTCAGATATCGATTGAAATAAATTTAATGGCAAAAATATCATATTGGATGTATAACATTTCTGATGCGAAACTGTAATTATGGCATCCTTTACAATGCACATCCATGTAAAGTGTCCCCACATAACACTGCAGTAAGTAGAGGTATACAATGACTTATGAAATGTGATAATTAATATCAAAGGCGTTTCAGGTCTGGCTATACAATCCACCTTTCTGATGAGTGCTATAACTACTGTTCATAACATTGATACTTTCTAAACATTTGATCCTCCTCCATGAGATCATTAACTAAGGTGTTTCCAATAAAATGTCTTTCAGATGGTGTCTCAAACCATTTTCGAAACAGATGGTCTTCTTGAGATATTAGAACAGTTTCTTCTTGCTCTATATTCTTACACCTTTACATGGCTTTTGCTGCACACAAATACAGACTTTCGAAGAAAAGTGTCATTCTAACTTGGGTACCCCCAGTCTTCAAACCTAGAATGTAATAACAACGTGAGAATTCCCTTCTCGTCTTCACCAGTCGCGTGATAGTAGCAGTTGAAACGGGGACGTCCCTGTCATTTTTATCCTCCTTTCTAGACTTCCAAGGGGTATTTCGCCTCTCAGATACTCATGAGATCTGGATGTCCAAAGGAGTAATATGAAACCTAATATCAAAACGCGGCTGCTCCCTCCTCCTCACCCCTCACCTGATGCAGTCACGCCACCTACCGATAGACTTTCACGGTCTGGATCAGTTTCATTATCACTTCTAACAAAACTGACTCTAAATCAGAACTGATAACGGGGTATTTTTTATCGCCCTCTCTCATTTTAGTTCATGCACATGAAGGCCGGTCTAAATTCAGTTCAATGTAAAGCAATTTAGGCTAGAAGAAGTACGTTGTGTATGAAATATTCTTATCTTTAATAGTCATCATAAATCTACCAATGTTGCTATAGTTACCCTTAAGAAGGTGCCCTTTTCTTCAAGATGGCTGGATATTCATATTACACTATAGGCCATTTTATACATTTATTCTACGTATTTACAATTCACCGTAGGGAAATTTATTCATATGTAAAACGTTGTTAAATGAATCCCCATATGGAGATGGACATTTTGCTATCTTCCCTTAACCACAAGTATCCATAAAGAACGACAAACACGACCTAATTGAATTTCAACATGGCGGGAGCTAAACGATAAAATGCTGGCTCACCGGTACATAACCGGGAAGGTACCTATAATAGATGCCCACTGGGTGTACAATAGTTGGGGGGAAACTATTTGCTAAACTTAGCGTTTGCTAAAACGTTTTCACACATCTTGCCAATAGCCAGGGGCTACGTACCGGTCACAGAGTTGGTTAAATAGTGGCAGCGAGATGCTCGGGGCGGCATTGTTTCTGCATGACGCCCATAGAAATGAGAAGCTCAGTGCTTCTTTTTATGTATGGGCTAAAAAGTTGCTCGATCGATTTAATCACACAGCCCTATGAATTTTAAAGCTAAGGACGCTGTGCTGTGCATGGATACTACTAATGGATAGGAATATCCTCATGCATAGTCCTCTTCACGCTGGGTATGATATTTACCCTCCTTGTCTCCCACTGGATAGGCTGATATAATATATGAGGTGGTGAGCTTTCATATGTAAGAAGTTTTCTTTCCCCTCTGGTATCCCCCCTCATGAATTTTAAAAAAGGGTACCCAGCTCTTATCTGGTGGCTGATTCTGAGCCATTCACAACGGGGGACTTTTATGTATATCCATGTGGATGGAGAGATAGGGGTATCTATACGGCAACCTGGGGAATCAGGCATTCCCTCCTGGTACATTATCCAATATGTTAAGTGGAACACAAAGGCTCATGTTACTAAAAAGGTAAGGACAAAAGTCCCAAAGATAAGTTGACGTATATATCACTCAACGTCTCATGTAGGGGAAGGTTGCCTAATTTGGACGGCACCTAAATTGGACCACCCTTGTTTCCCCTAGTGGTAGTAATAGGAACTAGGTTCCAATGTTGCCATTTTTTTAGTGAATGTCACTAAAGTTCCTGATGACTTCCAAAAACATAATTTTTATGCACATTTTCCATGAAAAATGGTTTTTGGACCTCTTGATTTTATTTGTGTCACTGCTTACTTAAGCCCTCCTGGTTGCTAGGCAACATTTTTCTGTTCAAAATCCTTTCAGATTTATAGATGTCATATTATACTTTTGGACTAAAATGAAATTTGATAAAAACCATTGTCATGTTTTAGAAAACAAACCATCAGTGAGAAAGTTGAAAAGTTGCCTAATTTGTCCCATTTAGTTGCCTCAATTGGACCACCCGGTGGGGCCTAGGCCTAGTTTTCTAAATTGAACCAATGTGTAACGTTTTCCTTACTCCAGTATGGAGAAATTCTACATGATATTGATGAAAATAACAAGAGGACATGTGATATCATACATTAAAATTTCCCTAGTTTTATATATTTCTCAATATAAGGAAATTATAAGGATACCAACTGGTCCAAATTAGGCACCTGGTTGCCTAAATTGGACCATTAGGCTTTGATTTCCAAATTAAGCAACTTTCCCCTACAAGGTATAGAACGAAAGTAAACAGGCCAGGTTTTAGCAGAGGCAATATATATATATATATATATATATATATATATATATATATATATATATATATATATATATATATATATATATATATATAATCTAGCATTCAAATGTAAAACATTTGTATCTTATTTCGTAGTCTCACTGATATTGTGTTGGGGGTGACGCCCGTTACTTTCTCATTGTACCATTCGTTTCCATATAGGTTATCTGTTAACTTTATTCATCCCAGTGTCGAATCCATCTGCTGAAAGTACCTTTGTATGGCAAATAATTATATTGTTAAGTCTGTCAGCCCCTCGATCTACTTCCACAATCCTAAACCACACCTATACTACATTATATACATGTTCTGGGACCCCATGGGAACTGAGGCGAATATATAAATGAGAAATATTGTTGCCTGGTCACATATGAAATAGCAGATCTATGGCCATGAAAAGAATACCACCACAATGACACATATTCACTGATGTAACCTAAATAACCCATGAGTACCAAACACCTGTATACATAAAGAATCTGGGTGGAGCTTCTCTACTTGACGGAGAGAAGGATAGGGAATGAGGCACAACTGCAGAACTTTCTCACCGACCTCCACAGAGGGCAGTGATATGAACTACACGGCAGCAGAGACAGATACGCAACCAGCATGCGAGCTAACTCGAAGCCAGTGAGCCATTGGCTTCTACGACCTGATGTAAGGCCAGTTGTATGTCCAGACGTCAAACACGGTACGGCACGCTATGGGGGAGTCAATGTAGTGTAGGTAGGAGGGATAACTTCATGATGTAGGGAGTTTTTTTTTTCTGACGAAGCCGCCATGGACGATGTAAGCTCTGTGTATGGGGGAGTAGGCTAAGAATGCATATGAGAGACTACGTCTTATTTTTGGAGCTCTTCAGGGATCAATGCAATCGGCAATACGCGGGTATGGCACCCATAACAGTGATGATATTGCCAGGCCATTGCACTGGTATTGCAGAGGGAATTAAAGTGACAAAAATAGAATGCGGTGGATGCATTAAAAATGCTTGGAAAAATGCGGGCAGAATTATTGACTGATCCCCGATTAAGTGTGAGAAGAGGGGGGCAAGAGTAGGGTGGGGAAGTGGAGTCAAAAAGCAGCTCTAAGTGAATGCACTGGTACGAGGTATGCATCCATGAAGTCGAAGTATGTGGCATTAATATACAGGTACAAGACAAGATTATAGCAGGACTACTAAGCAAAAGCTTACACGTTCAGCATTGAGACGGCCAAGTTGGAGGGGGTGTGGGGGGTCAGATTGAGTAGAGGGGAAGGGAGGAGACGAGTCTTTGAAGGTCCCCAATGGATGCTCCGTGTCGGGGTCAGAGCCTGACGGCTGGGTGAATTACTACACCGGGCGCCACCTACTGTGACCGCTTCTGCTCACCAAGCGAGCTGCTCTCCAATAGCAGAGCGGCTATTCTGTCTGCCAATGCCCTTAAGTCAATACGTCGCTGTGATCAACGGCGGAGATGGGCGGGCCTTGCCTCATCTGCCATCGACTGTTCCCACTCACCCGATGACATAAATGGGCTGTTGATTGCAACTTAGGCCAGGGGAAATAGGGGTTCAGGGATTGAAGGTGGGTGGTGGAGAGGACCAAGGTGAGGAGACTATTGATGGTGGAGCTGATGGTCAGACCCAGGGTGGGTGGCCCTTACAAGCCCTCCAGCACCAGGCTGTTTGGCTGTGTATGAAGGAGCAGCTCAGCAGGTCAGGGGTGGGGGTGATCTGCTTAGACCTCTCTGTAAGGTGCGGTGGATGTAGCACCACTCCTTTGTCCAGCTAAAAGCTGAGCAGGGTCTGATTATTCCACATGTGGACGGGCACTGGGAGCCAAATTGATTTCCAATTGCGACTATTAGTACCAAATAACCTCAGGCTAGTCTCAACACTGCTGTGGTGCGGACAGGGTGGTCACACAATGCAATGGCCACCTTCTACCTTGGCCGTGCTGGGATAACTAGACCTTTTGGGTCAGCTTCCCCAGCATCAATCATTCCATCAGGACTGGTTTTTGAGGCCCATGAAACTGAATGAGTAATAAGCCGCCCTCACCTGGTGACTCGAACACCATATCACTTGTACACTATTGCCATTATTATATTGCTGGTCCAAGGTCACCCGATAATTGCCTACCAGCAGCCAACCCCAGGGTTCTGCTGGTCTCTGGATAAAGCTCAAGCCATGTTGAGAGGTAGGCCACACATTTCCCATGCAGAGTGGACTAGTGGCATATACGCTTATATATTATGGCAGCCCGATTTACTGATCTGGTGCTAGATTAGCGCATCTTTCATGGGTTTTGATACTTCTTGATGCTGGGAGCCAATGCTTGCTAATTCCCTTGGTACCCAATGGCTCTAGGCTAGGTTATTTCTACGCTAATAAGGCTTTGTGTATACAGAGGCGTAGGAAGCAAATCTTCATTGGGGGGGCCCAGCCAGGGCCCGATCATGACCACCTTGAGTTGTCGATGACGTCTATACATATACATATATAGAATTTGTATAGAAAAGTAATTTTTGTTGAATCTTGGATCTGACTTAGGCTCACACCCCTACTTTCCCTATCCCATCACCATATAAATCTAATTTGAGATGCAAAGTTTGAGCTTCTTTTCCATTTTGTGTTTGAGTTCTTTGCCAATATTGGGGGGGGGGGCCCAGACATATTCAGGCTCCACCTCCTTCATGATTGGGGGGGCCCAGGCCCTCCTGGCCCCCCTTTTCCTACGCCCCTGGTATATGACGGGGACACATACTGCATGAAGTGAAGGGATGTGCAGAGATAAGGAGGGAGAGCAGCCTAAAAGCTCCGTGCTGTGCGTTCCCATGTAAGGTTAATTGCTTATCTCTAATGCCCTGAAGCTGATACTGCTGTGGGAAGGACATTTTATCCCTCTGTGACAATACTGCTTTACTTTCCTTTCATGAAGCCAGAGCCATCGCCTATTTTGGCCATCGCAACCGCTTTAGTGCCCATTTGGTGATACCGTGGGACTAACACAAGGCAGATAGGTTGTGCGACATTTGCAAATAGTCCCATGGAGAAGATGCAACGTATAGGCTTGCCACCTTAAGGGCAACAGTGTACCTTTTTTGTAGCATATATTATATCCCCATGCATATAGAAACATCATACTGATAACTGTCTTGGTGAGACCCATGAAAAGCCCTCCCGTAGCGCACCGTAAGGGCAATTTAATAAATGCCCCAGAACGTTGATTCCATCTAATCCGATTCATTTTGTTCTTGTTTTTCTTCTTATAGCACCCTGAGAGCGCAGAAATGCACTACATTAGATCCAGGTGGAACACCAGCCTAAGGCGTCATGCCACCCTTAGAGGGTTGAGCTGTTTCATAGGACCGCGTCGCTGTGAGCTTTCCCCCATTTTAAGTCAAAGTAAATCTGCCTTATGTCGTTAGACGCTGAAAGGATGTGTGACTGCTGATGAGTACCCCATTAAACTAACACTACTGACAGCTCAGAGGCGGCTTCACTCACAGGTTAATGCAATCTTTCACTTGCCACCTTGAGAAGCTCACAATAGCAATGCTAGGCGAGATTAGGCCCGCCTTTCATAAGACGTCCTAAGACCATTACGGGCTTTGCATACAAATGGCTATATTGTTACTGTAAGATCAGTCATGCCTGCCTAGCAGTATAGAGCCTTTTGCAGTGCTATTTCTTCTATTATCTGAACCCCGCATAAGCAACAGCCCTCGTAGTTTAAGCCCTCTCTATGGGTTATAGTTACTGCGCCTTGGGATGCTTATTTTGATATAAGGTGGGGTGTCGATCGCAAGACTACATGACCACTGGCCTAAGTCTATCTACTCCATAAGCCAATATGGTTTTAGTTACTCCAGGGATGTTTTTACTGAATACATACTGCTGCATAAAGATAGATGCTCAGATAGGCTGTTTTCTTATGTAAACCATCACGATGTTTGCCGAAATAAGGCCGCAAGAGGCAAAAGTATTCCCAAAATCCCATACTCTGGTCTATATCTTGGTAAAGTATGCCATATCCCATGAGCTTGGTCATTTACTGCCTCAGATGTGTGGATGGACACGTGATAACAACATCGTGGTATTTAGCAACAGGTTAGTGGAGTAAAACACTGTTTGTAACATTGTGACATTTGAAAAGGCCACATTCAACACTACGCTATCAGTAAATGCCCTATAAAGCTATAATGGTTTAGTCTTATTCTTGTCTCATTGAATATTCCTTCTGTTGTACAATCCCTTGCCTCTCCTGCTTTGAAATGCAGCATCATTGTCCAAGTCATTTCCAAGATAAGAATTTTCTCAGAACAGATTTCATTCATGACCACGGTCCAGTGCATAGTACGAGCTGGTACAAATCTTTGTATGTTACCTCCTCTTAGACCACATTGACAATTCAACCCTCCATGTTTTATCACAATTAATGAGGCGTGACAGTCTTCTCGCACTCTCGTTGCCAGCCTTTCATGTTAACACCAAAAACGACTTTCTAGAACGGCCCAGCATGTAATCAAATCTGAGACTTTGTTGTATGTAGCTTTTCCGTTCTCTGTTCGCTTTTCATTTCCGGATCTAAATATGAACTGCTCGTGAGAGGAAAGAGAGAGCACTCAGAGAAGAGGGAGCAACTCGCCTGCCTCCTGACATCATGCAAGGAGCACCATCCCTGTCTGAATTAATGTGTTTGAGTTGCTCTTACGTTGCCATAAAGGCTTGCTCGCCTTTTGGTTTGTTGGGACTGATGGGGCCACTAAGAAGTGGGCCCTTTTCGTTTGTTGGGTTGATGGCAAGGTCTGAGCAAGTCGAAGAGAAAATCCCCCCAGCCCAGGACGCCCAGCCACATGGACAGCTCTGACCTGCTCGTTGCGACATGCCTCAACCACCAGCCACCATTTGACGAGAAGGAATCTGCTCCTGCAGGGGTCATAATAGATGATTTATTCTTTTCTATTCAATCTTAGGAGATGAATTACATAAGGTGGTCAAAGATTGGGGTCATATATGAGTCCTCTAGGTGCTTTGTGCACTGACGTGGATATTCAGGGGCGTTAGGGCTTAGTGCTTGTGGACGTTGGCTGAAGGTCTGTTTAGGCAATTGGGAGTAGGCTCTCAATGGGGGCAGTAAATGTGGTCATCATAATACTGACCATGCTGATGAGACCATTCCTCTCCTATGGTGAACACTATAACCCTTTCTCCCACTGCACCCATCCTCCCCCACCCACCCCCATATGGACAGGCTGAGGCCAACGCCCCGGCTGCATGCCATTTCATTTGGCTTTTATGTCAACGTTGCCAGAGCCTGTGCCAGCAAACATCAGCAGCACCTAGCCACCCCACCCCCTTCCTCACACCCAGACACACACCACCTTACCTTCCCTTTTCGTCCAAACCCACACGCTAACGTGCTGTCTGCCAGCTCTCACCAAAGTCAACATGGTTACGCATGCAAAGCCCACTACCCTAACCACCCCCTTCCGCTCGTCCCCTGTAGATATGTTTGAGGAGGGCTCGGCTAGGCCGCCTTCCTGCCACAGGAAGACCTTTCTTTCCAATTACACTCCTCGCTGTCAGTCGGCAGACAATAACTCAGTGGCTAAGGAGGCTTTATTCGGCTGGCCGCCTCGGCTAGCCACAGCCAATGGTGGGGGCTTGATAAAAGGTCTACCTGGCAGGGCTGCAGGGGGTGGGGCAGTCCTCTGGCCGCAAATTGGTTCTAATGTCCCGTTTCTCCGCCCTGACGTCACACGGCCATAGACCGCCAGGGTAACCCGAGCTACTCGGAGACGCCCGCCGAGCAGCTTCTACTCTCCCAGCGGAGGTTCTCCCCAGGGTGTCAGGCTCACGGCCGAGGCGTCATGGGGCAGCAATCTAGCGCTGTGTGCAGGAACAGTGACGGGCGTCGCCACCAAGTAACAAATGCGGCTGCCAGGGACGGAACGCGGCGTCCACACAGAGTGGTGCGTTATCCTCTTAGTGTCCGCCAAGCACCACCACCACACATCCCCATCTCTGCCTGAAGTAACCAAGTCCATGCTTGAGGCGAAGGGCGTGGTCGTCGTGGCCTGCCGATATGTGGCAGCAGCACACTGTCTAGTGGGTTTCCGGCCTAAAGGTCAGCTGGAGGCGCAGCTAATCCCTACCACACACAAATATGATGTAGGAATGTGTCAAACGTTACAAGGCTGGGCACCTTTCTCTTCTACCTGTCTGCTGTCTGCCTATCTCACCACCTTTCCCCCTATTACCCCATCTGGGTAATATGCAACCTGTCTCAGCACCTCTCACAGGACGTCTCAATATCTGCTTGTCCAACTACTTAAATGTCTGACTATTTGTCTTACTCCTTTATGGTCAAACCAAGAACGGTCACTGACTAATGTCTGAATCCCTACTTGAGAATTTGCATCCATCACTACCTGTCCTCATGCATTGCCCACCTTGTCTCACTTGTCTGCATCATTGCCTTAATTCCAAACTGCATCCCCTGCAACATGTTCCATATCCTTCACTCAAAGAAAGACCAAGAGACTCACTCTGAGTCTCTTGAGTATGGACTATTTGTCAGACCATCTCCCCTACCCTGTCCCTCTTTGCGACTGCATGGTCACCGTGCAGAAGATACTAGGGTAACTGGCAGTTACCCAATCCGACACGAAGGGTCATATACAAACAAGTGTGAACACTTTCCCTTAGTCTATGCTGTTATTAGACTATTCTACTTCATAATAATATTGGAGAATGATAGTCAGCGCATGAATACTTATGGAGACAAGCCCTGGAGTTACTAGATTACTTTGATTACATAGAAATCAGGCAATATGTAAACAGGCAAAACTGAAAGTTGTGTACTAGGGTAACTCCTAATGAAGTTACCTTAGTACATGTTATTGTAAACAAACCGAGTTACTCTAGTACTATCAAATCTAAAACCTCTCTACACTACTGTTCTAGACAATGTCAGGCTAGAGTTATTAGTTTAGATGATTGTGCATGTTGTACACCGCATCTAAACAAATTAGCATTATTCAAAGCAATAGAGATACTGTGTAATCTCCCAATTTATTTCACTATACTACATATAGCATTCGTCATGTTGGATAGGTTAACTGGCCAATTACCCTAGTACCTTCTGCACGGTGATGGTTAGGGCATTACCCAACTCTATACAGGCATAGAACTGGGGTTTGAATAAATTTCCAAGAGAGTCTGTTCCGGGTGGTATTTGAGAGCAATGTCATGGGATGCAGAGCGGCTTTGCTCAGCCTCAAACTTTTAAGACTCCCCTCCTTTATTAGTGTTAAATCTCATAAAAATTACCTGTCTGACATTCCGATTTCCATACTTCCGGAAATTTCCTAAAGAATCATACCTGTTTATTCCTGTTTCCTTTTTTACCCTCCTCCCCTCCCCGGGGCAGACCCTTTATTGGTACGAGTTTCAGAGATGTATACCCTAGCTGTATTGCTGCTAAGTGACCATTTAGGCGGTAAGAGCAGACTTGGAGTTGCTCGGAGCCTATCATGCGCGTCTCAGTCCCGACGGGCGTCTAGATATTGTTTCCGGCGAGCCAGACGTTGGGGACATTAGCGTTGATGTTCCCGTAATGCTGGACGGCACTCCGTGTATGTGTATATACAGGTTCAAACACAAATAGATGGTGCACTGAGATATGCGTGCTCAACACTCTAGTCCCTTCTTGCACATGCAGTGTATGTATCTTCGGATAAATGGGAGTTTCAATACATCAAGTGTATATATATGGCCGAGCCTTTTAACAATGTAGTTGATAGAACTCCAGGGACAGTTAGGTTATTATGACCGTTTCATGTCTTATTTACTTTACGCGGGCCTCCCTAGCCCACTTAAAAGGGTTTATTTCTCCTCTTTCCTATCCCCTCAGGATGTGTGTGGTGCACATATGCACGGGCACTGACACATTCCTCTGTGAAATTGTGTAATGTCGTTCTCGCCATGAATATGACCTCAGCTGTCGAAATGGCGTTAAACATCTATTACTCACTCACTCACTATTTACTTTACGATAAACACACTGGTATATTTGTCAAGTATAAAACCATGTATTCCGCCATTAATATTATATTTCAAACGATTGTAATAGGAATTAATTATATCAAACACATATATAATACAATCATAAATCATACTAATACAGTAGGTAGAAGCCTTTAAATATATTTTAAGTTTAAATGAGATAAATCATTCAACGGTTCTATACTGTTAAATGACCCTTCCCATTCTCTTCAATATACCGGTATATACATTAAATTTGTATTTTACAAACACATTGTACATATCTATAGATATGCGTGGGTAGTTGAAATAGACGAGGCTTTTATCTCATTAAGATTAATTTTTGAACAGTATAGCTTCATACAGCAGCCAGTCCTCTTCATCAGAGGTTCGCCTCTTAGTGTTATGTGGGGGCGGCATGTATACATTATGACGTTTTAAAACAACCTATGTTCCCGACGGGACCTCTCGCCTAACGCAGCGTGAAAACAGCCTGTTCTACTTAGCGCCATATCTGCCTGCGGCTATCACAATGATAAAAGCCCGTCAAATAGATATTACTAACACACTGCTAAAGCACTAGGCATTTACATACACATTGAGGGAGTGATTTAAGAGATTAGGCTGAACAAGAAATCTGTAGACAACATTGCTTGTTAGATGCCATTTAAATGTAGCTTCTTTTAGTAATATCAGCCTGTGCTATCATCCTTTTCCAGGTGATTAGAGCTGTCGTGGTATTTATAAACGGCTCACATGCCTTTAATTTGGCTCTTAAGGGGACATGACTACCATCATTGTAGTACCAGTTAAGCACTGCAGCATCTCATAAACTTCACAAATGTCTAGTCTTCTATGCCACCTTTAAGGTAGGTACAGGTACTAAGTACCATTGAGGTAAGACATAAAGACTTATCTGCATTCAAATTCTAGTGTGGCATTGTCAGTCCTGATTGCTATGGTGAACCAGCCACAGTATCTTGGGACTGGAATGTTTAAGGGAGGTGTATCTACATCTTTACACATATTACATGCAATATGTGGACATGTCTATGGAGCTCCACCTATATATGAATACAGTGTGTTCCCCGTTCATGTTCCTTCTTCTGACCTTTCATACCTCCAACATCACCATCGTATATTACCTGTACTCGTTGAGTCTACATGTGGTAAGCACTTATTTAGAACAAGCCTGCTCCAAACCCCTGATTCCACTCCTGCCTCGCTCCCCATTGTTCCATCCCTGCCCCTCTCCCAGTACCTCACCACTGCTCGCCCCGCCCTGATTGCCGTGCGCAGTCAACCATTGCGCCGACCATGTTCACATATATTGCAATCACCTAAACGGCCCTTTCCGCCAATTCATCAATTGTGTCCAGGCCATAACTACTACATCCTGGAGGAAATCATGGTGCCAATACATTAATCAATCAGACTGCTGATCGCAAGCCACTGCAGGCATAAACTGCCTTTATTGAATATCAATTGGACACCCAACAACAACATGGAGACCTGTTGGGGCGGTGCCCAGCTCCTTATGGGAACACACGCTGCAATACTTTTTCATTCTCATCGCCACCTCATCGCTCTTGATCAAGCCTGATTGGTTTACATTTCATAGAGCCGGTACCCACTTAGCGGAATAAATCTCGTCCGTGCCGGACAAAAAGGGTTGGGTGGTCGAGTATGGGTGGGTGAGGAGCTAGGGCGGCGAGCTAGTGATAAATCACGGGTTTTAATGTTATTGCCCAGATGGACGTACTTTGTTAAGGTTGGGGGATGCTTGTGGAATAAGTGAGAGAAGAAGGCAGAGGAAGCAGGGTGAAATGTATGGTACAGTGTATATGGCTATAGGGTGAGGAGGGGATATGAAGATTGAGAGGTGTAGGTGAGATATGGTGGGATAAGGCTGGGGAGACTGTAAACGTGATGTCTGGTATAAATGGTCTATGGATGCATCATGCATGGGACAAAGGAGTAAGACGTGGCAAACATATACACGCAGAAACTGAGACAGCTCCCGGTATGACTCAAAAAGTATTCCAGCCAAGTGAATATAAGTTTATGAGAGGGATGAGATTATGAAGAAGGGCTAACGTGGTCATATCACTTAATGGGTGGAAGGTGGAGGATGCTTATGGAGGAGAGTAAAAGGAGAAAGGAGCAAGAACATAATAGAGAGGTTAAGATTCTGGATTAAGATTGGAAGTCCTCTGCAACCCTATCAACACCCCAGGTCTCACCTGAGCAGGGTGTATGGTATAAACAACCTGTAATTACTCACAGATATAATTAACATTATATACAATCTATGGCTGCAGTATGTACTCACATACCTAATAACTCATTTGCAAAGTCAATTATCATTTGTTAACATTTGTTGTCTTTATTATATCTATTCCCCTTCATGTACGTGTAGAACACTGCTAGCCTGGGATTCCCCCCATGTGACCTATGACGTTACACGTACAAGTAGCCGTACACGTTCAGATCTTAACCTCCTTAATGAATGACTTTCGGCAATGAGTCAGAACATTTTAAGGCACACGCTTACAGCACTTGATGAGAACAATGGATGTGTAAGGACTGGAGGTAGGTTAGGGACCAGTCCATAGACTGTTCCGATGGTGAGTGCAATGGCTGAACTCTATAGGTCTGATATGAAGATGACGGCACTGGGAGCTAAGGGGTAAGATGGGCGGGATGTCCGTGGGGTCGGTGATGGGGTGGAGCTGGATGGGAAAGGGGACGTCAGGCACAGGGGACTTTCCGGTGATTGCCATGGTAACTGTGATTGTGATTGCTGGAACCTGTCGCACGCTGATTACCGGCAGGACGAGGGCCGATCGACAAAAACGCAGGCACATCATGATTTCTTTGGGTACCAGCGGTGCCACCGGAAACGTCGCCACAACCGGACAGGACATGGCATCCAACAACTTTCTGAGCGGATTACCATAAAACGGCTATATTGTAAAGTTATGGAGCAGTTGGGCATAGGATGGGTACCCCATGAATGTCATTGGGTTTTAACCATAGACAAATATTTGTAATGAATATCGTGAACTGCACTGTTACATTGTTATGCTATCAATGAGGTGACTAAACGAGTTTTACACACTTAAGTTACATAAAACCATGTAGTCTAAATCCTATTGTAAACACGATGGACGTAATATATGATACTTTGACATTCATAACAATAAGCTCTCTAAAATGGAAGTGACTGGGATCGGAAAGTTAGGAAGAATAAAACTATAATGGGCCATTGTACAACGGCGGGCGATTTGTATAGGCATTACGGTTAAACTGTCTGCTGGATTACAGTATAGAACCATAAAACAGTGGTAGACCAGCACGCAGCCTGTCAGCAGAAACAGAAGGCTGCTCGACGTCGAATTCATCACCACATGAATGGAGCCGTGAAGGACTTGTCAGTATTTTTTTTATCCGCCGTCCCAGATGCAAATCACCGATCTGTGTCCCTCTACAGACGTTCATCCGGGCGCTTTTCACTCTCCCGCTGTCCCAATCAGGCCCAGTGCGCAGGCGCAGCCGGAAGAAGCAGAGGAAGTGCGCTGTGAGTGTGCGCAGACGATCGGTCCCTTTTGGAATCAGCTCATCCATTGTAGGGGTTTATGGAGTGAATCGATTCCCAGGCGGGCGATTTGGGGTTGTGGACTTGACAATGGGCATTGTTGCCTCTCTGGAGAGCTTTCCTGGTCTGCATGTCGTTACGGCCGGAAGAGGGCGGGGCAGACAGGACCTATTGGTACAGGGGTCTGTGTGTGTGACAGTAACACCTGGAGTAAGCCTCCTCCTGTGGGAGAAGTAGGTGCAGCTTTAGGTGTCTACACCCACCTGTGACATGGGTGCCACATAGAGTAGGGTCGTAATGAAGGTCATATACAAGGTCCTCCAGGGCCAGGCAGTGTAGGCCTATAGTGGACTCTTGGCGCAGACGGGTACTAACCCGGGTACACGGCAATACAGGAATTGGTGGTTGGGGACAGGGCAGCTCAACGCGAAGCTTAAACGTTAAAATGCAGCGTACTTCATTTAACTTATGTAGGTAGTCTGCTACACAGGCCTTCATAGACGCAAACGATAAGAAAGTCTGGTTTTCATGAAACAATTGCATAAACGAAAATGCTCATTGTGTTGCAGTCTCAAATGACTGTATACTGGTAATCAAATATCTTATATGGGGAGTTTCACAAGACAATTGACTTAGAAAAAAATGAACGTTTGATAGTCAAATCTCAAAGTTATATTTTTGTTCCTTTCAGACAAACCTCAGAAAGGGATAGAAAACCTTGCACATCTGCAAGGCATCTTAACAACCTTTATTATGAAATGGTTTTCACCCCCTTAACTGGTCAAAATACACTTTAGTTTAACCGACCCCCCAAAAAACAACAACAACAACAACAACAACAAAACAACAAGTAATAACAAAAATTGCTTGAACTGTCCTGAAGTGTTCTGGTTGGCTTGAATGATAGATTTCTAGGAACAGTATTAATCTGAATGTGGCGCGCATTAAGTTTCGTTCTCGTCCCTTTGAAGACAACTATATTGACTTAACTTTTAACAGGCTATAGAGGGAACCCTGGTGTTAAGGTCAGCTATAAGCCTACACCTCCATGCAGTAAAACTTTCACCAACCTGATCAATAGACTGTCGCATCAGACACGATATGGTTCATCAGCATTAAATCAACATTTAGATGTTTCGCCATTTTCCATAGAGTGCAAGGGTACATTTTGGTACTCTCCCGCGTAACCATCTATATCATGTATATACTCTTACAGAGAACCCTCTAACACTTGACATTGTGCGGTACATGCCTGACAGAGCAGCTACACTGCGGGCGTTAATTAGACGAACAAGGCATGCCGTATAGTATTGGCCGGGCCATCAGAGAACATCATTGACGAGGCCAGATTACCCAGCCCCATGCAGTGCATTCAGACTATGGTCGCTACTGCTGTAGGCTTTTAAGGCGGCCGGTATGCCTTTGTGTATGGTGATTATCATAAGCCTACTAAAGATGGACCTGGTCCCATTCCGCTTGTACGTGCTTTAATTAACAAGAAAACCATTCTGACGAAACACCCGGCGTATTACCTAGACCAGCCAACTATGGACACCACCGCCCACCACCACTGGCTTCCGACTTCAATAAAATTGCGGTGAAGAATTTAATTTGCGGTTTGCTTTATTTCATTGCGGCCTAAAGCTTATCGGTTTGGCCATTAGCAGATCAAACCTGTGTCTTCAGCGTGTTTGAGAGGCCTCCAGAGGGCATGTAGTCATCTTGTGGATTAGTGAAGTTGTGTTAGGTCTCCCACTACCAACCTATATTGTGGGCACCACGTGGCAGCCTGCCAGCACAACGATAAGGCCTCCTGCCATTCTGTATTAAATCAGCACAAGAGCAGTTTACAGTAGGGGCTGGAGGAGGGAGGAGTCACTCAGCACAAAGGCATGTGGACATTATGGAGAATGCTGGTTGTGTAAGGATAGGAGGAGTATCTCTTAGATATGACTGCCTAGGGTGTCTATAACATGCAGACCCCAATCAATCACCACATTAGAGCGCCTGTCAGGGCTCCACACAGGCTGAGTCAATCTCACACTAAACAGCTGCTTTGTACTTAGGTCAGAGTTCTTGCAATTCCCAGAGGAAATCATATGGCGGAGCGGCCGTTGAAGAGGAATTCAATTATGGACTAAAAAGGGGGAGATAACAACTTTATAATTGCCGAGATGTGACGTGATAATCCAATGTATTTTTTCAAAGCTTACTATTAAATTTCCCTTTCTATTTTTAAAACGACAATGCCCATGGGCCGGTAAATGCTTGGATGGAGTTAATCTGATAGGGTGGAGGGGATTGTAGACTAGGATTATACAAAATGAGTAGTAGAGGAAAGGTTCCACGGCAAGCTTCAATACCATTACCAATGACATTGCTCTGAAAATCAAGTTAACAACGCACGAAATTTCTAAAAGGCAAGGAGGGGAATATTGCCAGTCTACTGTTAATTCAGGTATAGTCTGGTCGATTCCTTCAGATCTAAGGAATATTATGCTTAGATTCACTGATGATAAATTATATGAATGCGATGTCATCACGTTTAGACGCATTTTTACAACTTAATTGAGACAATGAGCCACTCAGTCTAATCAATCTACCTTTTCCATATCCAATTAGATATGTCAATTAGTTCACAAAGCATGCCTAAGCCACTCAGTCTTAATTAAAATACCTCCAAACGAGACGCCATTATACACTGTGGGAAGTATGAGTCTCTGTACATTACCCTGATTAAATATTGTGTATTCAAGGTATTTTAGAGTGACATTTGAAGAAGCAGTATGACGTTCCAATTGTCAGAGGCTGGGGTAGAAGACAAATGCCATATGGCTTAACCTACAAACACCTCTTATCTTCCACTCGCCTCCACTTTGCCCTCTACTCTGCCAGGACAGGAGTGCCTATCTCAGGTACCATCAATCTGCTAGGTCACAGTCATAGTACAGGATGCCAGTAAGCTTATCGCTGCCCCAGAGTAGTGCATTGCTTACAATGCAAAATGTACTATTAGCGGTACGCGTTAAGAAAGTTGACGGTGCAAGATATGGGTAACTTTCATTTTCTACCAGCATGCTTATAATGCCATCGCCTTGCAGCTATTGGGCCCTTTAGGGAAAAAGGACAACGGTCAGTCTTCCGAAAGTTAATCACATGTGGCCCATCTGTTGTGGGAATAGGTAACTCAGTGTCACTTTAGTTAAAAGAAGAGAAAACCAGAGAATCAGCGTGATTCACAGGGGCGTAGGAAGCAAACCGGTGAGAGTTCCAGGGGGGCCCCACCACAACCACCTTGAATTGTCGGCTTCATCACGATGACACCTCTACATACCTATATCGACTTTGTTAGGAATGAGTTATTTTGGAGACTTTTAGGTCTGATTTAAGGCTCAAGCCCCCATTTTCCATATTCCATTATCATATTGATCTAATTTGAGATGCAATATTTTGGAATTTATTATGAGGTCTTGGGGGCGGGAACATACTCAGGCCCCACCTGCTTTGTGACTGGGGGGCCCAGGCCACCCCCCTTTTTCCTACGCCCCTGATAATCCAGGCTAAAGTCAGTCATATGTGTCATGCTCGATCGTGAGAATCCAAAAGAAGTACACTTTGTCAAAAGTCTGTTCCGCTCCCAAAGTTTGCCCTGATGAAAGTGCTGCTAACACTACCGTGACACCTCTCACAATAACTTCATCATCATCATCAACTCATGATGATCAATTAGATCTTCCCAACATTGTCCTCCCACCGCACAACCTGTCACCCTGTCATCTCCTTCACCCGACAGTTTTAAATTAACCAGACTCAGGACAACTTCTGGTACACACAAAAAACGCACCTAAGAAAACTTAGTCAAAGTGACTTATTATTCTTAGTTAGAACTTATGACTAACAATTGACCAAGGAGGTCTAAGTTTTCTTGGTCACATTGACTACACAAAACAGTTTCACTCTCCGAGCACAATCTTGAACAGGGTATCTGCTGGGAGTTTCAGGGAAGCTAACTTATCTTGGTCACTTTAACTAAGAGATCATTGTCACTTTGACCAATATCCGTTAGTAAATTTGACTAAGGGATAGGCACATGGTGTCACCTTTACACACCAGATGGCAGTGTATCTTGAAACAGGATTTTTCTGGTGGGTGTGTACCATAAATAGTTCCAAGGACGTTAAAATTATGATGATTTTCAGGAACGACATATTTGAGGCTTTCAAATTTCAATCTAACATAACACTTGGCAAAATGCACCAAATAGGTTGACACCTTGTCAAATGAAATAGGTAGTCAGATGGAAACACCTATTCTATGGTAATCTAGATAAATATAATATCCACATTTGAATTTGTTTCTTTGGCAAACCGAGAGTAACTTGGCTCAGGGGTTCTAAATGAATATGATATGAGGTATTTCAAATGCCTCCTAAATGAGGAGACTCTGATCTGTGGGGTGTGCATCCTCCATAGAGCTTAACACAATCACCACTTAAATTGAATTAAAATTATGTAGTGTACTTAGTCAAAACAACCAAGGAATCCTAGTCAAAATCAGGCAAGCCAAGGTAAGTTTGTCTAATCATGGTTAGACATATTTGACTAAGAAAAAGAGGGATGTTTAAGCATGGCGTTTTGACTAAGTATTGCCAGAAAGTTAGATGATTTGACCCGTATTTGACTAACATTTGGACCCTTTTTTTCTGTGTAGAAAATTCTAATAAATCACCAAAGAAGTCAATAATTGATCTGCACACGCACTCAGTCACTACGTTATTTATGCTTATGAATGAACAACCAGTGAGGAGGTCAAAGATTGATGCATATTTCAACCCCGCTTTTAATTCCAATTTAGATATGAGGAAAATTAATGGAAACATATCGGTACATAAATGTAGACAGATCACCAGTTATTAAAATCAAACCCTTCTATATTGGGATCAAATGTCATAGTGTGTTGTATGGGTATAGGTGTAAGTACACATTATGAAGCACGTGAGGCTGTGGCATGTCCTACTGTAAACAGGTGCATTAAGAGTGGACACAGTGGATACCAATAGATGTACCGACCGCCTGTTGTGACCCGCAGCAAATGAGTCCAATGAAGCATGACGTAATTTGTTCCAACTCAATCGGTTGCAACCCTCCCGGGGACGAGGGGCGCCCCATTGGGCTTGAATGCCACAAATTTGCGGCCATTATCGTATGAGGGCAGCGGGTGAGGCGGAGGAATGATGTCGGGTGGGAGGTGAGGGGTTGGGAGGGCAGGGCGACAGACGGTCAGGACCGGGGATAGTGACTCTAACTTATTGATCCTACAGCCCACTGCGGTCAGCGGTCGGCCTTATCATGGTTGTGCAGAGAGGGGGTCGCACTGTGGTCGGCTCCCCTCCCATCCCCTTCCTACATACACATACATCCTCTGAGATAGCCTTACCAACATGGCCCTATACTCCTAACCCAACCTCTAAGGCAATCTACACCTCTTCATACCCCTACACACTACTTCCCCAGGGCCCACCCAAACCGTACCCACAACAGATTCACAGACTATGTCACTCTGAATCTGGCCAGCATGGATTAGGCAGCACCCAAATGGAAAAGTGTCCAGCCTAAGTCCACAAGGAGCACCATTTGGGGCTCAGTGGTTAAGGTTCCCTATAGGGTGGAAGGCCGACCTACTATATAAAAGCCAGTATGTCCTGTGTGTAGTTAAACATACATTATGTTCCGATGTAGAGGCATGTTAAAAGTGTATAATGACTGATGTGTAAAATGCGTGCTATGGCCATTCAGAGTATTGTCAGAAAGGGTATATTGTGTATTAAAATTGATGATCATTTCCTGCAATGTGACTAGCTTTGAAAGTGCAAACGGTGAAATCATCCTGGAGCCGAAGCAGGATACATTATCGACCAATAAGATAATTCCCTGTATTCACAGGGAGACATCATTATACACTCTACCATTCAGGCTGTAAGTAGTATATTGAAAGCCCAGACCGATCGGTCTATGAGTAGTATACTGAAAGGGGACACCATCTGCACTCTATAACACCAACACTGCAAGTAGTGGGCTTCCTTAGCCCACTTAAAAGGGTCTATATCTCCTCTTTCCTATCCCTTCGGATGTGTGTGGTGCACATATGCACGGGCACCGACACATTCCTCTGTGAAATTGTGTAATGTCGTTCTCGCCATGAATATGACCTTAGCTGTGGAAATGGCGTTAAACATCTATTACTCACTCACTGTAAGTAGTATAAAGAAAGTTAACACCCCAATACACAACATACCACTCACACTAAAGTAGTATGGAGAAAGTGGACACCCCACTGCATACCTACCAGTTACTACATGGTAAGTAGTATAGAGAAAGGTGACACCCCAATACACAACATACCACTCACACTGGAAGTAGTATGGAGAAAGTGGACACCCCACTGCATACCTACCACTTACTACACGGTAAGTAGTATAGAGAAAGGTGACACCCCAATACACAACATACCACTCACACTGGAAGTAGTATGGATAAAGTGGACACCCCACTGCATACCTACCACTTACTACACGGTAAGTAGTATAGAGAAAGGTGACACCCCAATACACAACATACCACTCACACTGGAAGTAGTATGGAGAAAGTGGATACCCCACTGCATACCTACCACTTACTACACGGTAAGTAGTATAGAGAAAGGTGACACCCCAATACACAACATACCACTCACACTGGAAGTAGTATGGAGAAAGTGGATACCCCACTGCATAACATACCACTTACTACACGGTAAGTAGTATAGAGAAAGGTGACACCCAACTGCATAACAACTGTTCATACTGTAAGTAGTATACAGGAAGTGGGCACCCAACTGCACAACATACCATTCACACTGTTGGCAGTATAGAGAAAGTCGGCACACAACTGCATAACAAACCCTTCACACTGTAATTAATATAGAAAAGGTGGGCACCGAACTACACAACAGTATACTCACTGCATACTAAAGGCCTAACCATTGACATGGTGGGTAATGTAATGAAAGTGAGTGTCTCTCTGCATGTTATAGACACTTAGCAGGATACATTCTTCGCCAATGAAATGATTCCCTACATGAAATGTTGACTTTCTAGGCTGCAAATGGTACCCATTGTGACAGTTGTTTTCGGTCCTCGCCAGATACCACATCATGCAATGGCGATGTATGACATTGGTCTCACTAGTAAGGAATACCACTGACATTGTAAGTAGTATATGGAAAGTGGATATTTCACTCTATGCTTTAACACTGACACTGTAAGTAGTATACTGAGAGTGAGCATTTTGCTACAAGCTATACCATTTACACTGCGAGTAGCATCCTGAAAGTAAGCATGCCTTATACTACTGACACTGTGAATAGCATACTGAAAGTGAGCTGCTATGTACTACTGACACTGTAAATAGTATGATGAAAGTGAGCTGCTATGTACTACTGACACTGTAAATAGTATGATGAAAGTGAGCTGCTATGTACTACTGACACTGTAAATAGTATGATGAAAGTGAGCTGCTATGTACTACTGACACTGTAAATAGTATGATGAAAGTGAGCTGCTATGTACTACCGACACTGTGAGTAGTATACTGAAAGTGAGCGTGCTATTGTACTACTGACACTGTAAGTGGTATAATGAAAGTGAGCATGCTATGTACTACTGACACTGTTAGTAGTATAATGAGAGTGAGCTGCTTTATACTACTGACACTGTGAGTAGTATACTGAAAGTGAGCTTGCTATGTACCGTAATCCCCCGCGTATGTAATTATGTCTGGAAAAAATAATACCGTAATCTCCCGCATATAAGGCGCGTCTTAGTTCTCTCTGGAACCACAAGAGGGAGACAAAGACCTTCCTTTTGATATGTTACACTCCTTGTCATACTATGACAGACTGGTGCTCAGGAATTCCCAGAGGGCCTTAGCTACACATAGCTTTTTCAATTTTCAAAATCCATTCAGTAGAAGTTAAGTTATGATTTATTAATTTTTTTTTACCATATTCTAAAACTCTAGGTGCGCCTTATACGTGAGCTGCGCCTTACACGCGAGAAATTACGGTAGTACTGTCACTGTAAGTAGTATAATGAAAGTGAGCTGCTATGTACTATTGACACTGTAAGTAGTATAATGAATGTGAGCTGCTATGTACTACTGACACTGTAAGTAGTATAATGAATGTGAGCTGCTATGTACTACTGACACTGTAAGTACCATATTCTCTCACGTATAAGGCGCACCTCGCGTATAAGATGCACCTAGAGTTTAAGAAAATGCTCAAAAAAAATGTTATTCCTCATTTGTTAGAGAGTATAATACCTGAGCTTTTATGTCTAATTCAAATGATAGCTGAATTTTCCATATCTATTATGTAATTCAATGTACCGTAATCTCCCGCGTATAAGGCGCATCCTATACGGGGGGTTTTAGTTCTCATTGGATCCACAAGGGGGACACCAAGACCTTTCTTTTGATATCTTTCATGCCCCCTTGGTCAAAATAGGACAAAATGGGGCCCAGGAGGGCCCAAGGTGGCCCAAGCTACACATAGGTTTTTGAATTTTGAAAATTCATTAAGTAGAACCAAAGTTATGAATTTTTCATTTTTTTGAGAATTTTCCAAAACTCTAGGTGCGCCTTATACGCGGGAGATTACGGTAAAAGGTGTCTGACTTTAGGTGTCTGTCCAACTCAGGGTGCCTCTACCCTAAATGGATTTTAAAAATTCAAAAAGCTACGTGTAGCTACAGCTACATGGAACCTCCTGGAGCCTCCCATGTATTATTATTACTTAGGGGAAGTGTAATATATCAAAATGAAGGTCTTGACCTCCCCCTTGTGGATCCAGTGAGAACTAAAACCTCATGTATAAGACGCGCCTTATACGCGGGAGATTACGGTAGTATACTGACAGTGAGCTGCTATGTAGTACTGACACTGTAAGTAGTATACTGAAAGTGAGCGTGCTATGTACTACTGACACTGTAAGTAGTATAATGAAAGTGAGCGTGCTATGTACTACTGGCACTGTAAGTAGTATAATGAAAGTGAGCGTGCTATGTACTACTGACACTGTAAGTAGTATAATGAAAGTGAGCTGCTATGTAATACTGACAATGTGAGTAGTATACTGAAAGAAGGCTGCTATGTACTACTGGCACTGTGAGTAGTATACTGAAAGAATGCTGCTATGTACTACTGACACTGTGAGTAGTATACTGAGTCACTGCATCACTGACACATTAAGACTTGGCAATAATTCGTCACTCAACCACCCTCATAAGAAGCTAATTGTCTGTACTAAGTGTAACTTAGTTGTACCCAAAGTTGAACAATCAAATGACACACTGTATGTCGTATCGAGTAAGCATTATATCAAAAGTGGGCATTGTATCAGGCAATACCTGCAACACGTTAATTGAATTCCATTAGTTTCGTAGTGATAGATCTGATCCCAACATTCCCTACAACATGAAACCCTATTCAGTGTGTCAGATATGAATACCGCCATACCAGCGGGCTTGATCTAGCTTGATATCGACCATATGACAAAGGTCTACAGTGCACACTCGTGATGGACCACCAACCCAGGAGAAACAGATTTTAATGGAGTAATATTTTCTCGGGCCCTGGAGGTCTTCTGTGAGGGGAAGGTCTGGGGGTGCCTAGTGGTGAAGTGACAGTATGGGCCAGCAGGCCCTCCTGCGTGGTGTTTAATCGTGCCTGCCTTATATTTAATATCTCTGGGAAAAATACAGAGGCACTCTATCAGTATCTACCAGGCAACCGGAAACTGTCCTCCCAGTGATCCTTTGCCGAATACTCTACTCCACACAGTCACAATGCAAAAGTTTTTACCTGTCCTTGCCTTACAGTTTCTATCTTGGTTACTTTTTATTTTATTTGGTTGCTAACGATGGGCTATGGTCGGTATCAAATATGTTGGATAGGAAATAGTTCAAAATATGGCAATGGTTCCATCAGATGGTAGGGACGTAGACAAATTGTGTTATCACTAGAGTTCACATACAAGAGTAAAGAGAGCGTATGGAGTATCGGACATCTATCTGAAACAATTAAATCAGGCCCACTATCAACCACACAGGGGAATCTAAAACGTTGTCTCTTAGAATTCCCTATCATGTTATTGAAATCAATTTTCCTATCTACTCCTATTTAATTTCCCTGATACTGCACAGAACTGATATCCACAACTCTCTTAACCATTCTATGATTAAGGACGCTTTAGGGAGTGGTCATTTTTTAACAGCCGGGCCGTCAACTGGTGGATTTCCGCGCACATGTACCGAAATCCTTTCCACCCCTAGATGGGAGTGACCCCCCCCCCCTTTAATTCTATATGGAGGTCGCAGGATACATTTACAACCAAAGAGAAAATTCCTTCATTCACTGCAGAATTTTTAGGGGGCATTAGATAACAACTAGTCCCCATGGGGCTGGCTGTTATTAGAACTTATCTCGCAAGGTACAAAATCAAGCAATGGCGTCTCGACTGGGTTAGGCCTAAAAAAAAGTTGTGTTTCCAGAAACCCGACCGACCCTAGCAAAACAGGACCAAAAAAACTTTTTTTTGGGATTTTGAGGAGTTTTGTCATAATTTTTAGGCAATTTTCATATTTTTTGGGGGGATTTTTATATTTCTTTTCATTTTCCCTCATCTTTTTCATATTCTTCCCCTCTTTGTCAGATGTCAACTTTTCCATAATTTTTGCAAGGGAATCAAATAATTCGATACATACATTGATATGTACCTTAACATTTCCTCTGGATATGTAAAAAAAAAAAAAAAACAAAAAAAACAACAAAACCGACCTTACCTTGAACTTCGCTATAGTAATGTACAGGCTTTTTTTCGCTGATAAGGGGTGAAATCACCCCCCCCCCACCCACCCATCTACCAACCCCCTCCTCGTGTTATTGAAGATAACAACTCCTTAGTGCCTACCGTGGTGCCTTCAGCACCGATACACCTACCTGGTATATGCTTCATCAGCTATAGCAGGTGGTCGTGCTGCAACCTATTTCCGGCCTCATTAGTGCTATCCTATTTTCCACCATCTTGGATCAAAATTGAATCTGGGTAGGTTCATCGTGAAAAAAAACCATAGAAAAACCTATTTGTCAGCCTCCCAGTAGTATTAGCAGTAGGCTTTATGCTCTGAGTTATTCTGAGCAGTTCGTTTGGGCAGTTAGTGAGCTACTCAGTCTAACTAAGTAGACCCCTCTATTTGCAGTCCTATGTCAGCGGGCATGGTGTGGGCTTCACCAGTCAGCCCTCCACATCTCCTACCACATGGAACATGTATCAAAACAGGAAACGGCCTATTTGAGAAAGCTAAAAAAGGCAGACCCTACTAAAAACCAGATGTTTGCTCAGTGTAAACGTCCATAAGTTCGGACACCTCCCATCATGCAGGCTTGGTGGCCATCAACAATTGATCAAACCAATAAAAATCAATTTCCATGAGTTATTGACACACGTCTGTCCAAAGTGGTTTTTATATAAGCAACCTCAACCCAAACAACTCTGATAAAAAATGCGTCTTGCAATAATTATTTTATGGGTCCTACCACAAAAACAAAAGTACTCAATTAAGGCTGTGCTATTTCTGCGTTCTAGTCAAAAGAAGCGAAATCCCACTTCCGACATCAGGCTTGAAGAACTGCAGGGTGGGGTGTTTTTTATTTATTTTTTCTTCGCATGCCTGCGCCGTGAAGGAATAAGGTGTTTCTTTAAAACAAACAAGATGCTTTTTTTTCTATCCTGTCTCTCCGTCGCCAGTTAAATTGACATACTTCTTTATAATGGCATATCAACAGGAGTGATAGCTATTTCTCGAAAGCCACATATAAAAAAGCTACCCCTCTCTGACTTTCAGATTGTCACAGACTCTCAACTGAGACTGGAGGCCAATGGATGTGTTTAGTCTTTTTTTCTTCGATCAGTCTCACAACAGCAACTTGCCGTGGATGACAAAGCCTCAAGACTTCGGCAACTGACAGTGTGGTAAGTGGCAGAAAAGAACAAGATGTGCGTTTGAGACTCCTGTGAAGCACAAGCCTCCATTGAAGGCCTTACAGCAAGCTGCATGCGCTGACTGACAAAGAATGTAACTCTCCAGTCTGGGCACGCTTACAGCGTGTGTGGGCTAGAGGGGAGGGGGGAAAGTAGCGAGATATCTTTAAGTCCCTCCCAAGATTTGTTTGCAGAAGAGAAACATCTCAGCAGACGAGAGAAAAGGAAGAGGAGACAAAAGAGTGGCACCAGCTGGAGAGGGAGAAACTGCGGGGAAATGTCACGCATGCGCGCTCCATGAATCCGCTTGTCGTCTGCTTGCCGATGACTGCCTTCTCCTTTCCACAAGACGCTGACACAAAGAGCACGACCCTGCCCAAGTTTTCCCGAGGTCGTTAAAACGTCGACCCGACCACTACCGAGGCAAATATTGAACGCACTACTTTTATTATTGGCTGAGAGGTAATTGGCCTCGTGGATGTGGACTCGACAGAGGGACCGCGATTTCCCCTATGAAAAGACAATATCGTTACCAGCGTAGCCTTTGGTATTTGTGGTTTGCTTAGTTAGGGCAGAGTCCTATATTAGGCGTGATGGAGCGAGGGTTTCTTTGCTCTATCCATCAAACAGGCTTTGTTGGGTTCTATTAATAAGCCATAGTCCGTATTCTACAACATTGTAGGATGTTGCGGTAGGTCTCAGTATGTATTCAGAAATGCAATGGAAAAAAATAGGATGTAATGTGGAACTAGGATAGAAAAAAATATTGAGGTTCTGATATAATAATCAAATGGAGAAAAGACGTATGCACATTCAGGAACACTGTACCCAGTCAATGTGCAAATTCTTTCCAGAACTAATTCAAAGATACAACAGTGGGGCCGGTCTTTTCTCTTTTCATCTGAGGTATTAAAGAATTGCATGTTTGCTAAGGGTGATGGTGGTAGCAATAGGCGGAGGACTTTGTCTTTGAAAGGGAGACATGAGATCCAGAGGAAGTGAGGTATTTTGGGAGCGTAGTCCAATCCTTGTGAACGCATGACACAAAAGATGGCTCATCACATACTACATGTATTCAATGCCTCTGGTGTCTTTCTTCTGTGCACTTTGCTCAGGTGCTGGCCTCCAGGGTCTAGTAACATTATACTAGACCACACTATGGAGTTCTATATATAGATATGCTATAAAAGTCACTCTTTCATGGAGAGAAATTGAAATACTGACATGCATTAGCTCTCCTTTGTGAGAAACAATGTCACATCTCTTATCAGCACTACAGCCCAGTCAGCTATACTCCTTATCAAGATTGTAGGGTGGAGAAGTCCTTTGGGGCATCAGTCAGGTCTCCTAATCTGCAATCATCCAGGTCGTCTTAGTGTAGGGATTTACCTAGCAATAATCCTTCCTTTGGTCCTGCATTTTCACATCAAAAGGACCTTAACTCCGCTCCAGAATCACAGATAACACTCAGACTTCTGACAACAGCCCCGGTTATGACAACCTTAAAACAAGGTAATGCCAACGGCCAATAAAACCAAATTGAAGCTTGGGCAATACATCTTCACGGACCTGTTCGATGGGTAAGGGTAGGGTCGTTTGGAATGGAGGGGATAGTTGTTTGATGTTACCGTAATCATGTGTAGTCAGATTTGGTCATATAACACAATTAAGTGGAAAATAGACAGGGATGGATAGAATGAGGTATTAAGTCGGAAGGGTAAGGCCTGGATAATAGAGCCAGGTTTTCGGGAGAAGATAATCAGCTACATAAGGATGGGTAGCTCAGGTGTGAAATGAATATAGGAAAGAAAGCAATGTGATCCCTGTAAATGGGAACATTGAGAAATAGAAGGTAGCGGGGCGAAAGAAGAACAGATAGGGTATGGTAGGGGGAGATTCTTAAGTCGGATTGGGCCGTCTAATTTATCGCAGTTTGCCATCCCGGATGAGGCTGACGGGCCAATAGCTTATCGGACAGGCGAGCCCCATTAGTGCCATTCGGTCATAAAATTAGCTTTTATCTCTGTGATCTGTTTGATGGCACCCAACCCTGGTATAACACTTCACTCACAGAATCCCCTCCTGCTCACATCCTATCCAACATCATGCTCTCCATCCCTGCCCATGAGAGTGGCATAAAACGTGGAATTATAACATGAAAAACACACAAAATCTGGAGTACTTAGTGGCATTGGCTGGTGATGAGAACTGCAACACACTAGGGAGAGACAAAGACTAGCGGCTTCTGGGGATGGACTCTGGCCTCAAAGGCAGTGGGGAAGTCGGCGCAAATACCCGGGAAAACGAGGTTAATCGTTGCTTCATCAGCACACGAATAATTCATAGAGGTAGGCGTGGGGGGGGGGGGGGCGGTGAGATTGGTGGCGCGGGTTGGGTGGACCCCTGTACAGCCGGTCTCGGCGTGTCCTGCCCGGAAATATGACATGTCAGACACATCAATTCGCCAACTCGCCGTGCCACCCGCCCACAGAGGTCACCGGACGCACTTGATGTCCAGCGGGAGGTAAGAGCACAGGGTGGGAGGCCACGGACTCCCACGTAGAACCCAACCCCCTCATACCAACCCCTAGCACTGTCCATCTTGCCTATAGATGTTTTGTGGGACCATAGATACCTAATGCCACTTGTCTCCTTGTATTTATTTCGTCTTGTGTTGGTCTCATCCATTCCCTGATGGGCACAATATATATTGAGGCCGGGGAGAGGATGCAAGCACCAATGAGTATGATATGAAGAAAGGAAAGCGAAAAGACAGCAGGTAAGCGAGGAAGGGAGGTACATAAGTAAGGAATGGATGTAAGAAGCCAGCTAGCAAAGGGGAGGAAAGAATGATGAAAAGAAGGAATAAGGGAAGGGTGGGTGAAGGATGAGCGCTAATACCGCAGGAGGAAAGTCCTGCAAGCAGGACGGTGTTAGTAGTATAGTGCAACAAGGCTGTGTAACAGGTAGACACGCACACATATACAGGTGTGCACATCGCCTGTTTGACGTCATACTCCGCCCACATAGTGTAAGGGCCAGGGAAATTTACTGAGGTAAACATTTGGTCCAGGTTAAAAGCACTGCCTTGTGCTGCTTTTGTGTGGTCTGCGTGTGCAGTTTGCCAGCGCATTAAGTATTAGGACCTAAAAGGGAGAATACTTCCAGGCTCTAGCAGCTGGGAGCAGCTCGTTGTGGCCTTATAAGGACGTGAGTTGCTCTCCTACTATACACAAGGCTGGCTCTGAACTCACTACGTGATATGTCTATGCTGTTCTGTTGTTCTGGTCTGGAGACAGGGGAGGTGTGCTGCCCCATGAGCAGCTCTGAGCAGCTTGTGTCCTGATGGCTATAAAGAAAGCCCCCATGAAGCCCGAGCAGCTCGCCACGAGTCCATCCAAGCCACCGACTCATAAACACAGGCCAGATTTGGCCGCCCGAGCGCGCCCTTTCCATCTACTACTTTGGTGTGCATTTGATGAAATATACATCCCCCGCCCATTAATAGCGGCAACCAGCCGGACAGACCTACATACCCAGCGCTACCTCCCCCCGCCCGCCTCCCCATCCCCATCCCCACCACCTTCATCCCATCCCATCTACACACGGTGAGCTGGACACAGGGAAAGAGATCTGCGTATACTCTACAAGCACAGACCTTTTATTTAATACCGAGTAAACTCTGTTTTAAATATGAATGATCTCATGTCCACTTTCAACAGCTATCAGATGAACACAAATCATTATCCTAAATATATAATGGTTGCACTGTTGTTTTGAATTTCCCAATTACGATTGAACGATAAAAGGATAGGCTAATTATTGAAATGTACCTATCGCAACTTATTGCACCTGCCCCATGTGTTTCCCAATCATGGAATGATATTAGTTGATATTAGCCTATCCATATGATAGCATATATAGGCGCTACCTGTTTGTGCCGAGGTAATGCCTCTACAGAAAATGCCCAGTTGGTGGGTCTTGATTCAGACTAGAACACCACCACCAAATGTGGTATAGGGCGGGTAGCGAACGGTGACGGGGCCTCCAGGGCGTTACATCTAGTAGTATAGTTAAGAGGGGAGGGGAGTAAGAAGGTGGTAGCCGAATTATTGATGATGGTCACAGGTCATCTATTACTTCTCATTCACAGAGATGAAAAGGAGCTGGTGGATTTATGTACGGTTTGTTACTAGTCCTGGCCACTAGCCCTGGTATCCATCATCCATAGGGACTTTTTTTATGTCCCACCATGTATCATTGCCTCACCTCTAACAGCTGTCTAACACCTCGGAATCTGGAATACCCCGCCACCATCTATAGACCTTCAGGGAGTTTCACTGCAGTGAGCCTCTATTAAAAAAATGTCTCCATATCCCTCTCTATATCTTTAACCCCATAATAAGGAGAGCAGTTAATCCTAATGCAATAATGACTCTAGTTCAAAAGATTAATTTACCCGTGCATGCCGACCCTATGGGGCTTATATATTTTCAGATAGTCAGCATGGTGCATTAATGCGGTGTGGGCGAGTCAATATGAGCTCTTGAGAAATCATAACTTCTCTGAAGGGTTGATGATGTCACTGCATTAGGCCCGTCTCATGGGTCTAAGACCCAATCTGCTGGTTGGGTGTGCAGTATAGAGAGTGCCACTGTGCAGGTCATTAGCAGTATCTAATCTCTCTACTATTGAGCGCGATAACCAATTGATTTCCTGTACACACCTTAAGACAGTGCCCCCACAGCTCGGGCTATACTCACGACGTATTGCCATGAGAAAATATAATCAATTGCTTCCTGAGACCACAACCTTCTGTGCCTGTGTATGTGGATGGAATGACATTGACAGCTCGGTTATAGCAGTACAGGCGCTGGAGATTGGGCAGTACGTTATAATATCGAAACTCCAGTTGTGATGTGCCACTGGCGGGCTCAAGTCATAGGTACAGTGCCCTCTAGCTGTGTATGGTGGGCGTGGTAAGACCTAACCCCCACCACCCTACCCTCAATACTCTCTCTAATCTGAGGGACAATCCATCAAACAGAACAAGCCGAAATGAACGCCGCTTCCCACACCTGGCGCTCGTAGCGCCACCTGGGGTCGGCTACCAGTGGCGCCACCACCGTCACAGTAGGGATATATATGTATACAGATATCTATTTCCGGTTTCCCTATACCCAGGTGACCTGTGTGACGCCATTAAGACAAAGGACATCCTTGAGAGGAACAGTGCCGTCAGTGTCCACGTGTGTACAGGGCCAGTCACGCATCCCCCAGCACCATATAGATGGTCACCTGGATAACAGTCATGGAGGCCTCATGCCAACATAGTTAACATACCAGGTATACAACATGTAAATGCTGTGTATGTGACTTCTTTCACAGGCTATCTTAGAATACCTGACCTATAACTAGCATTATCTCTTTTTTTCTCATCAATTTTCTTTTTTTTATAATTGCTTATTGTTTCTGTATTGTACAGATATCTATAGTTATACACAGAATGATTCCTGAAACAGCATCCTGCTTGAAGCTTCTATTCATATCAAATATGCATACAAAATTCCGCTTCATAACCCATCTTCTCCGTGCCATGCACACATTGAGAGCTGTTGCATTGTCAAAGGTGTCATTCGGACTTTGATTGCTTTTATTTTAAATGACAGACTGACCACTTATGGAATCACAATGAATAACTATGACCGATAAGTTGTTTCCAGGTTGCCATGGGTACGGTCCCAGGGGTCAGCAAATGTCGTCTGCTTGTCATTTCAGAGCAAAGATCGATGAACATCGCGCTCTCTGTGCACTGACCAAACATAGAAACAAGGTCGGGCTTTACACGTAAGGAGCTGGAATTCCATACTACTAGCACTGAGAAGATTGGATTCCCTCATTGGTCTGTTCTATACAGAGATCGATCAAGGTTTACACTGAAACACGCTAAGGAAACTATTAGGATGTGACCATAAGAAAAAGTCGGCTGCTTTTCCCCGCTAAAAACCTGTAATCAGCTTAGGGTTCCTAAGAATGGCGACAGGCCTGCTGGAAGTTTCAGTAGTCCACCCTGTACCTTCCTGACAGTTTGAAAGATCTGAAGCCCGCTTGTTATTTTCCTGTCGGGTTTCTCGTGCTCCTTTTTGCTCAGAGCAGGCGATGGCAGAAAAAAAGGAAAAAAAGGAAAGAGAAACCTGGTAAAAAGAAGGGATTTAATGAAAATGTGGCCTGTGAGGCATGTAACACGGGAGGTATTAATGGAGAGGGTAAGCCCGTGTGGCGGGGTCGATAAGGTACTGTGAGTCTGTGGCATTGCCCACCCCCTGCCCCCCCCCCATCCAAACCCACCCACCCTGACTCCCACAGCTCGTGGGCGGTATATTGGCAGCAAAGGCAATGACAAGGGGCTAAAAGCCGACAAAGGTCAGTACGGACAGGCACCTGTACACCCGTGCACCTGACGGATATGTCAGCTTTCAGCAAATGTACAGAATGCCAATCCCGAACTCCCTCCCACTGCCATGTCTATGGATCCTTTATAATGTTAAGTGTTTGGTGTGGTACACGTGCGTTGCTAAAGTATGTGGTCCTGTGTGTATTTCTGACTAATGGATATCAATATCGCAGAATAGTATCATACACACGCGGGTTTTAAGAAGGTGCAATAAACCGCATCGACTACAGCTTTAGACTTTTCCTGGTCCACTTGTGATGGGCATGAGCGGTACTTTTTGTTAGGCCCAACCTCACTGGCAACAACACGATTGACTCTGTAGAGTATGATTAACTTTCAGATACCTGCATATACACGTATATACATCCACATGGCGAGTCTCTTTTTTTCTGAAATGAGTATACTGTTTATATATTAATATATCTCAATTCAGAGGGCTGGTGGAGGATTTTTAATCCTATCAAAACATAAAATTGCCTCAAGTAGTATGTTTTTTTGAGGTAGTGTTTGAACTGAAGTTGTCAGTGGCATCTATAGTCTCCATTAGCAACTGTGCCCCTTCCCTTAGCACTACAATGTGCGACAGTGTTAGGGAAAATACAATTAGACCCCGAGTACCATTAACATGAAAAATAGCTATAGGGCCTACTGCTAATCACATTCAACTTGAGATAACCCCTTTAAGTCCCTGGAACCCCACCACACAGTGCCTCACCACACATAAGACCCACACCGTGGAGGAAGTTTATTTCCACTACGACCCTGAGGTAGGCAGACAATGGCATAGAGGTGCCTCTAAAGCAGACCCCTGTACGGCCAGGCACACCTCCTATAGGCGTGACGTATGTAATAAAGATTAGGGTGGCGCCGGTCACAAAATGCATCAGGATTACATGGATTAGATTAGAGCCCAGGGGAGGTAAGCCTTTCTCTAGACGGGCAGTGGCCGCCTGAGGATGGCGTCTACAGGCCATATACAGCTATGTAGCACCCCCCCCCACACACACACACACATAGGGTACACCCATACATGTACATTTTTGTACATTTCCTGTAGCTACATTGACAGGAGGAGAGTTATCATTAGGGCTTAGATCAACTCCCTGATATCCCGTGTAGCCTTAAGCCCCATTTGTGCATTACATTTACGGTACAGACATTGTTGCTGTATGTAATTATGTGGGTGAGTTATGGTAAAACGATGAACCTTTTCACTGGGAATGAGTAAGTAGATGTATTCCATCAACCCTCACCTCATATAAGAGCCAATTCATGAAATGTCACACCAGAGGGGGTGGGGGTGTATTGGCATGTGTTATGCCACACTGGTCATTTTTCAAAATGTCATTCTATGGTCCATAGGTGTTTTGATGGGTAGAGGACAGCCCTCAAGTCCTTATCCCCAGTAATCCAACACCCTTGGGTATAAAGTTACCCGACCATGAACTTGTAAAAGCTCCAAGTCATAAGCTCATAATACCTGATGTACATGCATGTATTGTTATATGGGAAGCAGGGAAGATTCTGGATGTCCCAATGATGTTTCATATTCAGGGCCAACAGATATGACAGTGCATTATGCAAAAAAACACTAAGGCGACAGGAACTTGCTATGACGCCTAGCGTGAACAAAGAGGGGGCCATCTAATCTCGCTCCATGACAAGTTTAATAACCATCTTCCCTACCAAGGAAGTACTATTGATGCCAAATAGAAAGGAAAAACTTTGAACATGCAGGGCAGGTTTTGGCAGAAATCTGGTCACAGACTATCATCGCTATCATTGATGACCAGGAAGTATTTGCAGAATATGTAGATATGTAAATACCAGTATCAAATACAGTGTCAGAGGAATGGCTGTCCAACCATGGGACGAAAAGTCAATATGTTCTACAGAATGTTAAGTGTAAAGTTAGAGCTTTTTATCCAAACCCAAGAAACCCACACGTGTTTTACCTAGAACATTGGGGAGGTTGGGACAATATGGTGATCAAAGACACGTTTTACCTAGAACATGGCCTTTGGCTGGCTCACAGTACACAACTGAGGATGAATTAAGAGTCAAATTAGATGGATTAGGGAAATACCCATCTCTTGTATTTTACTGCTTTATCAGAATTATTCTCTCCCATATTGCCATTACTAGTTGAATGTGAAGGGTCATGAAAACACTGGAGGGGGGGGGGTCTGGGAGTTAAGGAATGTTGGGAAAAGTGTGACAAAATGTAACGGGGAGGTTGGGGGGGGGGGGTCTAAGAAGGCCCAGAAAATATTGATGAGCTCTTAAAACAAATCTTGATTCTCCCTGATATGGAAATATCATTGGTATTTGGCCATGGCTAATCATGGATATCTTATCATGCAAAAGAACCTTTGGTGCGTTTTAAAAACTGTGATAACCATATTAAATCTACTAATCGCTGCACAAATACCCCTGGCTACTGGTGACCTAGTGTATGGGAAGCACACATCTGCAAGCAGTGTACATTGTTTGTGTCAGGAAAGGTAAAACTGAAACCGGGAGGAATGTAGGGTAACGAGCAATTGTGTAATTTGGAATCACGAGCAGCTCTACACGCCATGAGTGAATTAATTGGACCTGACCCAATTTTCTTTTTTCCCCTATTCTTTTGTACATTGCCTTCTCACGCAATCACCATTCTAACATATGTTAGAGGTGATGGGCGCATGCGTGATATTGGGTTTCAGTGGGTTAAATTACCACAAATTTCACCCAAATGTTATCATATCACTGATTCATTGTTGCAGCACACACTTTTGCGTACTATAATATAAAATGGTTAAGGTCACAGGCAAGCCTGAGGCTATCGGTGACATCTTTATCCAATGTGCTACATACTATGTACTATGCTAACATATACTGACATATGTTGACTAATTGCTGACAAATAGTGCACACTTACCGACATATTTTGACCAATTGCTGACAATTAGTGAGAAATTACTGACATATTTTGAATAACTGCTGACAAGTAGTGAGTAATTTATATTGACAAATAGTAAGTAATACCTGACATATATTAACTAACTGCTGACAAATAGTGAGTAATTACACCCAGGGCTTCAGTCAAGCATCATAGCGACACACAGCACTATGCTACCCATAAAGAGTTAATCACTGTATTTATATATCATTACGACATAATATAACACTTTGCAGCCTTTAAAGGGTTAATCACTGGTTATGGTCAGCAGACCTAGCGCTGTATTTATATATCATGACGACATAATATAACACTATGCAGCCTTTAAAGGGTTAATCACTGGGTGTGGTCAGCAGACCTAGGGCTGTATTTATATATCATTACGACATATAGCACTATGCAGTTTTTAAAGGGTTAATCACTGGTCGTGGTCAGCAGATCTAGGGCTGTATTTATATATCGTGACGACATAATATAACACTATGCAGCCTTTAAAGGGTTAATCACTGGTTGTGGTCAGCAGACTTAGGGCTGTATTTATATATCATTACGACATATTATAACACTATGCAGCCTTTAAAGGGTTAATCACTGGGTGTGGTCAGCAGACCTAGGGCTGTATTTATATATCATTACGACATATTATAACACTATGCAGCATTTAAAGGGTTAATTACTGGGTGTGGTCAGCAGACCTAGGGTTGTATTTATATATCATTACGACATATAGCACTATGCAGTTTTTAAAGGGTTAATCACTGGTCGTGGTCAGCAGATCTAGGGCTGTATTTATATATCATTACGACATATTATAACACTATGCAGCCTTTAAAGGGTTAATCACTGGTTGTGGTCCGCAGACCTAGGGCTGTATTTATATATCATTACTGGTTGTGGTCAGCAGACTTAGGGCTGTATTTATATATCATTACGACATAATATAACACTATGCAGCCTTTAAAGGGTCAATCACTGGTTGTGGTCAGCAGACTTAGGGCTGTATTTATATATCATTACGACATAATATAACACTATGCAGCCTTTAAAGGGTTAATCACTGGTCGTGGTCAGCAGACCTAGGGCTGTATTTATATATCATGATGACATAATATAACACTATGCAGCCCTTAAAGGGTTAATTACTGGTCGTGGTCAGCAGACCTAGGGCTGTATTTGTATATCATTACGACATAATATAACACTATGCAGCCTTTAAAGGGTTAATCACTGGTTGTGGTCAGCAGACCTATCGCTGTATTTATATATCATGATGACATATTGCACTATGCAGTTTTTAAAGGGTTAATCACTGGTTGTGGTCAGCAGACCTAGGGCTGCATTTACATATCATGACGACATAATATAACACTATGCAGCCTTTAAAGGGTTAATCACTGGTTGTGGTCAGCAGACCTAGGGCTGTATTCATATATCATGATGACATATAGCACTATGCAGCCTTTAAAGGGTTAATTACTGGTTGTGGTCAGCAGACCTAGGGCTGTATTTATATATCATGATGACATATAGCACTATGCAGCCTTTAAAGGGTTAATCACTGGTCGTGGTGAGCAGACCTATCACTGTATTTATATATCATGATGACATATAGCACTATGCAGCCTTTAAATGGTCAATCACTGGTTGTGGTCAGCAGACCTAGGGCTGTATTTATATATCATGATGACATAATATAGCACTATGCAGCCTTTAAATGGTCAATCACTGGTTGTGGTCAGCAGACCTAGGGCTGTATTTATATATCATGACGACATAATATAACACTATGCAGCCTTTAAAGGGTTAATCACTGGTCGTGGTCAGCAGACCTAGGGCTGTATTTATATATCATGACGACATAATATAACACTATGCAGCCCTTAAAGGTCAATCACTGGTCGTGGTCAGCAGACCCAGGGCTGCATCTATGTATCATGAGGACATAAAGCACTATGTAGCCTTTAAAGAGTTAATCAATGATCGTGGCCTTATTATGTAATACTATATATGCGGGCTCTACCAGACGCCAAGGCAAAGTCTATGGGCCTCGTAGTACCTTCAATGACCACTTGAACACTATTCAATGCCAGTGCTGAGGCGTGACCAATGGATAGGGGGCGCCGGGACCTGACATCTTCTGACTCTCCAACCACTATGCAGTGTATTCCGAAGTAGCAGATTATCACATGGGCGCCGCCATTGCTGGAGCTTGTTACCAGCGAATTTTACTGATAATACCTATCAGATGGGTACCAGTTGGCCCCCGAAGGACCGCAGTGAATAGACTGGGGTTATCTCATTGGAATAACGTGGAGGTTACTTCCAAAGCCTATTCCTCAGTAGCAGGCTGTCTCATGGGCGCAGCCATTGCTGGAGCTTGTTACCAGCAAGTTCTACTGATAACACCTATCAGATGGGTACCAGTTGGGCCCCGAGAGGACCGCAGTAAATAGTTGGTGTCATTTCATTGGCTGATAATCAAACCAGCTAAGGCCGTATACCGGGATTATATTTCATACACCTGATGTCTTGTCACTCTCCAATCACTATGCTGTGTATAGGGATAACATGGGGGTTTACTCGCTAAGGTTGTACATGAATTATATTCTGAGTCTAAAAATAGATACGATTTGACCAAAGGCTTCAATCTATTTATATTGCTTTTGCAGTGACACAGAAACTAAAATATTTTTAAGGCAGGGTAGCACGTCGTAGAAATTCGTTGTTTCTCCATACTACCAACTGTTTCAGTGAATAAGGTGTAGCATGTAACAACTTTTGTGGATATTGAGGCGAGAAAGATATCATGTAACTACCTTAATGACGTACTACAAATTTATCAAACAATTACCAATATCAATTCATGATTGTTCTATAATTGCTTACTTCAGCAAGGAGAATGCATATACGCATTGCAACTAGCCTTTATGACCTATATCCACTTGGAGATTCATCCTGTCTTTGATAACAGTTGTATATAGCAACAGAAACGGCAATTGGGTGAGCTCCCATCTCGCGACAATTAGGTAGGTGCTATTCCGAGTTAGCAGGTTGTCCCATGGGCGCCGCCATTACTGGAGCTTGTTATCAGTGAGTTCTACTGATAACACCTATCCGATGGGTACCTTTGATCGCTATACATATAGATTACAGCTGAGATTAATGGGTCCCTCCTTGTAGGTGTTTGAATAGCTGATTCCCATTTCGACTTGCCTAACATACAACTCGCCGCGGCCTCATTACCTATCTATAGTAGCGAGCTGCTCACGAACCCAAGCCTAAATAATGAACGACTCAAAACAATGAGCTTAGTGTAATTGACAATGTAAACATTTCTAATTCACACAGCCGCAGGGTGCATGCACTTGTCTCCTGCAATTTATTATTAAATACCATTAATCACCATATCTAGGCAGGGCTGGCATCGCCATTTTCCATCCCGAGTTATAGCCTTACGTTTATGTCGGGGAGAGTAATTGATTCCTTGGTAACCGACGTTCATTTTTCTAACAGGCACTTATTGGATAATGGTAGTGGATGGGAAGTTTGTATTTACAGCTATTACTAAACTCTTAGCTTCTTACATGTAGTCTCTTAGATGGGTGATAGTTACTATCGAAGCTACCTAGAAGACTACTTTATAATCTTGGCCTAAGTTATGTACTAGCTCGTAGAATAGTAATAAAAAGAGGTCACAGCTCTAGTCACCTCATCTTTTCCTCATAGAAGTTACACATTGCAGCCACATCCAGACGTTATAAGTGCATCATATTACATGAGTATTTAGCAGCAATATGGATCAAATCTCAGCCTGGTATCCATTCGTTCATATAACATGTAGTTATGAGCACTGTGATTAATGGCACAGAGGGGCATCGGATACCACTCATTAATATTCCTCTCCCTGAAGACCTCCCCATGAATATATTTATCTATATCTTTGAAGACATGCATATCCATAGCACAAGCTTCAGGAAGGTTGTTCTACCTTTACCCAATGACTTATTAGAGGCAATTCTGAACATGAGCACAACCTTCGAATTAGCAAAACTGATACCTTAATGCTACAGGGTATGTTACATTTGAAGAGAAGCGATGCTATATTTATAGGACTGTTTTACACCAATATGACGATGATGGCTGTTGTTGTTGCTATATAGTTAGAACCGTGTTATCTTAATTTACTTCTTTTTAAATATCCCTTTGACAGACGCCACGTTCCTGATGCTATTTACATGACAGGTATCTTCGCTAACTACTTGGACTAGATCTCTATCCAACTAAATCCCTGTCGGTTTTAGTTGTTATCTGAGTATGCCCAACTGGAGGAGCAGCTAGGTCCCACCCTAGAGCAGCTCACACAGAATACATAGGACCAAGTTGAGGTGAGGAGCAGGAGAAGGTGGAGGGCTGTATGGGGTGAGTGGTAGGAGGTGGCTCTGTGGCTTTTATCACCTGTCACTGTCACCGGTAATCTTGACGGAACACAGCTGAATTCTGTGGACAGAATCGCACCTGACCAGAATAGCCTCTTTTCTATTGTGCCACTATTCGCCTGTGTTAAGGGGCCAGCAAAACGGGCTGCAATGAGTCTGTGCTAAAAAGAAGAACAAGGCCCAGCCTTCAGAACCAAGGCTGTTGCTGCTACTGTGGTGGTAGTGCCTTTAGCAGATGTGTCCTTTTTAGCCTGGCCGTGAGACATGCGACAGGCCTAGATGAAGACAAACACGTAGTTTGAGGCTCATCGTCAACTCTAAAGAGCACATTCTGCATTGCACACACACGTGTCTAGACTACTGGTGTATCACATCATAATGTAGCCAGGGGGTATTGAATTCTGTATTTCAGTAACTAAGCCTCCTATAGTGTTACATTGGATATGCTACCTTGTTATCCTATACTTAAAAGGGTGTGGTGAGCTAGTGACTCTTCATTAGATGGGAGTTGCTTATGGCCGTTATTCAACTTCGTCGTGCTCAGATAAAAATCGTTTTCATAACTACTTAATAATACACGCTACACGTTAATTACCCAAATTGGTGTACTATTCATATATTTATAAACCATTGTGCAACTCAAGGAATCTGAAGCAATTTTGTTCTACGTTTTATTAAATAAAATTAGTTTTTTTTCTTATCTCCTTTTTTTTTCAATAATACTATGACCATCTCATGACCTAGGCATTAAGGAGCGATCACAGCACATGAAAGGCAAATAGCGATGTGCAGATATGGAACCATAAAGAAGGTTGTAGATCTTGGGTGAGTAGCTCGGAGCATAAGACAGCAAGGAGCCTGTCCTTCATGGCATTAGTCCATAAATAACGAAAGAATCAGGAGCTATTCTGGGTATTGTCGTGACAGAACAGGCAAGTGTATCCCAATCATGCGGCACAGGGCTATATGAGACTGCTTACAGGAGGAACTTACCTGTGTGACAATGTAGCCACTAACCACCATATTACCTGCATGCCTACTGACAGCACGCAGGTGTACATACTATTTAAGCAACCACACAGAAAGGGTGCTACATACAGGGTGCGCGGACGATTCTTTCTGCCTGGCTGCTCTCACTGCCCTGTCATGTTCCCTCCCCTTGTTTCTATAAACCACTGTCGTGAGTGTGTCACCCTCAAACACCCGCGCTTTGATCATTATTTAATACCATCGATACCGGTTCTCTGGCCAATCGTCCACTGAGTAACTCAAAGAGAATGAACACCTGCTCTAGGAGCAGCTCTGCTTACCTCCTGACACCTGTCTCCCCATCGAAGCAGGTGGAAAGGTGAATTGGTGGGCAGCGCCACTGGCTCGGCGGCTGACCCGTCATTCCGACAGCAGAACATGATCTTTGTGTTCCGGTCGTATACACCGTCAGGCAGGGTACCTGTAAGTACATGGATACAAGACATGTACAGTACAGAATCATGTAACAAGGAGCTGGAAATAAAAGGATGGAGTGACTGTCAGAGAGAGGAGGCCGGGACAGGAGGGAGGGAGATGCGCCACAGGCCGGGAAGGACAAAGGTATATACAGGTGGACAGGGGAGAGGGGGCAGTAGGAGGAGAGTAGGATTGGAAGGTAGGAAGTGGATACAAGTGGGCAAGGGAGAGGAGGCAGTGAGAGGAGAAAGGGGGCGTAGGAGTGAGTGAGAGTGAGTAACAGATGTTTAACGCCATTTCGACAGCTCAGGTTATATTCATGGCAACAACTACATTACAGTTTCACAGAGGAATGCATCAGTGCCCGTCCATATGTGCACCACACACATCCTGGGGGGATAGGGAAGACGAGAAATAGACCATTTTAAGTGGGCTATGGAAGCCCGGGGGCGGGGGAAGTGGATACAAGTGGGCAGGGCAGAGGAGGTAGTGAGAGGAGAGAGGCAGCTTGGAAGGTAAGAAGTGGATACAAGTTGGCAAGGGAGAGGAACCAGTGAGAGGAGAGAGGTTCCAAGTGTTATACAGGAGAGGAGATGGATACAGGTGGACAAGGGGAGGAGGCCGTGAGAGGAGAGAGGAGGATTGGAGGATAGGAGATGGAGACAACTGGGCAGGGGAGAGGGGGCAGTTAGCCGAGAGAGGAGGCTTGGAGGAGAGGAGGTGGAAACAAGTGGGCAAGGGAGAGGAGGCAATAAGAGGAGAGGGATGAGGGTGAAAAGAGCCAGGAGAGAGGGCACTGGGAGGGAGAAAATGGATAAAGGTAAGGAGAGAAGGATTAGTGGGGGAACTATTGTATGGATTCAGGATTGATTAGAATTAAGGAAGCCGCAATAATCTACTCGCAGTGCAAGAAGCCATGAACCTGATGAAGCCAAGAAGGAAAATGTGTACAGATTGTGTCATTAGGCTAGTCAGTTGCCTTTTCTAGCGTTTGTGAGGATTGTAGGGAGACCACATTGGCCAACATTCTATTTTGATTCGCGATTAGGTCAACATCCTCTTCCCCCCTCCCACTCCGGATTAGCGTGTTATTTTATTATGCCCAAGGACATTATAACCTTATAAACACAAGCGTGTAACTTGTACCCTCAAAGTTGTATGCAGGAATTATGACACGATATAGATATGCCTTCATATACACTGTAAATGAGCTGCCTTGAAATGTGCTGAAATAGAATTTCCCCATATAAGGAATCAGGTCTAAATATGTGTAATCATGGAGATACCGGAGTGGCCTGTTATAAGCGCTCCGGCGCTCATAGATTTCAGTACCCCTTTATCCCCGGCGCTCATATTAAAAAGACCGGCACTTATTCAAGACGTCATAGTAGATCACAGTGTAAATTTCAATTCTGAAGTCACCTACCCCTGGGGCATATTAGAGACCGGCGCTTATTTAAAGACCCGGCACTTAAACAGGCTATAACGGAAAGTCCGATGATCCGACAAATAATATACATAGAATGCCATCCCCCAATTAAAATCACCAGGGTGCTTCCTAAACCAAGTCATGCCATAAGATTGTTGCGTTCAGATACCGGGGTAGGGGGGAAAAGGGTGGGTGGGAAAATCTAAGAGAATCTGTACCTTTTGACGTAAATTCGTTGTGTGGGATCCCCCAAACATTTCTATTTTCCCCAAATAACCCCAAAAAATCCTGTCCAAAAGACCCATGAAAACTCTGGTAGGTACAGGGACGCAACATTTTTAGGCCTAAATACCAGGTAGGTTAAAAGTATGTACATTTAAGTATTTATTGTGGTCAGGTAGAACGCAATATTGGTAATGATAAGCGTGACAGGTAAGAAGAGGGGTTGTCCTGATTTCCTTGAATCAATTTAAGCTATTCCATTAACCAAATTGCATCCATTGGAGCTGTTCTACACACCACTCATTTGGAAATGGGATGACACAACCTGACTTCCCATTTAAATGTTTGTTGCAAGGAAAATAGGTGTCCCGGAAAGTCATCTACACATGGACCTGTACTTAATCGCTAAAATGGCTCTTGTATGTGTTTCCGGGTATTGCCTACCTTGAACAAAGAGAATTTCGAAGTAAAATATTCACTAGATTAAAATAGTTTTAGATACAGAACCACTGATTTGATGCCCCATGATCAACATATACACACAAAAGCTCTGACCACCTAAGAGCAACCCCACCTGCAGGGCCATTCACACTGCGTTGGATGCAAAAAGGATTATAGCTATGTGGTCTTAGAAAACTTAACTGCTGCAGCGGTATTGGGAGCCTTTTGCCCCCCCCCTTTTCCTACGCCCCTGTACAATAGTCACTAAAGGATTATCACGGATATTATGTTTCCACCAAATTCACTTTATTTTAAAATTAATGTTTATATATCTCTATCCATTCCGCTATCATCCAATATTTTCATACACAAGCCAGTTTCTTGCTAAAAACATTTCTTTGTAAGAGCCTTTTGTCTTGACCAAGATAAGTCCCAAGTAAAATGATTTTCCAGGAAACTTTCATTTCTGCAAATTAGGTACCCATGTCAGAATGAGTCCACAAATAACCAGTGCAAACCTGTTCTATAAATAGGCTTGGGATAGGTTAAACGGGCAATGACTTGCTGTGTGGGATGGGGTGGTGGGTATCAAAGGATCAACTGACTAATTCTGGAAATTGATACACATTGAAAGATTATAACAACGTCCTCTTTCCATCAGTTTTTCACATGAAATGAAATAAAACATCTTTTGATGAATCTGTTGGTTTTTTTTCATAAGAAAAGATAATTGTTACATCCCACAAAAACAAGGACTGATTTATTTTCATACCATCAATAACTTTCTCTATTCCATTTTTAGATGCCTCGCCGCAAGATATAACCAGTATTTGGAACTGTAATACTTACATTGTTGATAGATTAAATCTTTAGGGACAGTGATCCGCACAAAACATAATGAGGAATCAGTGTTGGCGAATCTACTTTGCATTAAAGTGACTTAATGTACTAGGATTCTGTACTACATGCCAGCATTAAAGGCTTTGTCGATACACAAACATATTGAATTCAGTCATGTGAATACGACCGTGAGTGTTCAACATTAAACGTTAAAATAATACTGATGTTTATCGGGTACTACTTACCTGACTGATTTTGTACTGTTTCAGCAAACCAGGGTGCGGCGTCATCCCAGTAAAGCCAGCCCTCACGGAATCCTACAGGGCACATCTTCACCTTCATTATACAATAGCGACCTGTTGATAAAAAAAGAGGCTTGCATAAGTCTTAGATTCTGTATGCACCTATGGCAAGGGTGACGCGATCTGCAAAAAGTGGACTTTATTGTAATTTGTAGGTTTCCAATGCAGTGCAGGTCACTTGGCAGTGAGTGAGTACTGCACCTATGTCCGCACCAGAAGGCAGTATATATAGTTCCAAAGTCGATACTGAGAATATAGTTATTAACCAATGAATATTTCAGTAGACAGTGATAGAATACCCCCAAAGCAAAGTACCGAATCAGTGGTCTACTGACTCACAACTGAATTTGCAGTATGAATACAGATCCTCTACTGGTATTACTCTGTCCATTCATGGATTAGTGTTGGTCAGCTAGACTTAACATCTTTGATATTCTATGGTAGTGATTAAAGATAAGCATGTGTGAAGGTGAGATTTTACTCATTGCCAGTAAGTAGGACCTATTGTAACGAACTCTCTAACAATTCTTTCTTTGTCACCATCATGCCAATTTTTAAATATCATTTTTACACATGGATTCACTTTTTTCCCTCCTGAATACCAATACTACTGTCATACTACTTTAGCAAAACCTTATCAGTATTGGCTAATGTTCCCCTCCTGTAGTGGTGGTTACAAAGTACTACTGATTTGATACTGCTTAAGAGTCCCCTCCTGTATGGCTTTAATATGGGTTACACATACTACTATGAAGTAAATGTAGCTACATATAGTTGATGGAGAATTTAGCTCAGTGGGCTAATGTACGAGAATTAATCAGCAGAACCCAAGTTCAAGTTCCCCCAGGGACATAAGATCTTCTTCAGTGGGATGTCAGGTAGTAGGAGCAATGCTTACAAGAAGGATGGTAGTGATACAGAGGACACTCTTTTAGTAATTCTTCCTGCCCCATCAGTGGATCTGCAGTGGTCTACTCCACTGCATATATGGGGTTGTAGCAATACTAAACCAGTAGACTACTGATCAACTACTGCACTTCATTTACATATTTCAGACATACTGATCTGCCAGTGTTTGTATACTGATCTCACTGTTCTACTATTGGACCATTACTGCTTTAATCTGTGGTGTCTGACAGATACTGAAACACCACTGGTCCTCATACTGATTTGGTACTGAAACGCTACTGCTAGACTACACTGTTTATGTATTGCTTGTGTACTATTTTCCATTGCATTCAGGTCCGGGAATGCACGGCACACTTGGCATACCGACTACTGTATGCTCTGCAGATGGATAGAAAACAACCATCAAGTGCTATTTGGAGGTCAAATAGTCGGAACTGTAAGGGTATGAATTGTAGAAATCATACTTGGTGTAGATATGAATCCCCAGAAATACTTTATATATGAATAATCTTAATACCTTTCTACACCCAACGGATATAGGAGCAGACTTAACTCCCAAGTTGACCTGAATACTAACCTTTTGGTATGTGTGGTGATCCCATGAGCATATAGCAGTCATGGATATATCGATACATGTATAATTGTAGCGTTGTTACGGACAGGCTAGTAGTAAATAGGCAATTCAGGAATTTAAAGTTTGGTTGATAGACGGTGACTATAGGTTTTGGTGTGAAATGACTAAATATTTGAGGTTGTGTAGGCTAAAGTATAAAGCCAGTGTTTCCAGATAAAATGTTCTTAGCCTCCATTTATAGCTCAAACAGCAAAATTAATACTGCACTGAAAGACCTACTGTGTGTAGGGGAGCGGAAGCACTTTGAAAGGACACATACTGCGAAGGGAAGGTCTGTAAACTTCCTTGGAAATCATTGTGCTAATCAACTGTGCCTTCTCTTTACAGTTCTTCTTTGATTTCATGATGTGCTATCTACACAGCAGCCTCACTTTGTGTGATTACTACTTCCTCATGCATTAAGGTCTATTATCTCCGTACCTCTAGGCTGCAACAGTAGGGATACAATATACACCTGTGTCATGATCCTTCAGATCCATAAGAGCTGGTTGACGAGGGGACAATAGGAAAGGATTAAAAGGTTAAAAGATCAAGACTTCTAAGAATGCATACCATAATGCCAGTCAGATAATTTTATGATTTTATATTAGGAGGTGCAGTGGCATCTTTCATTTAGATATATATGATCATTTTCAATGAAGCAGCACAGCATAGCTCTTTCATTATGATTCATATGATCATTTTCAAGGAAGAAATGCAACAGAGCTGCAGTACCATCTTTTATTATGATTCATATGACCATTTTCAAGGAAGAAATGCAGCAGTGCCATCTTTCATTATGATTCATATGATCATTTTCAAGGAAGAAATGCAGCAGAGCTGCAGTGCCATCTTTGATGATGATTCATATTCCATATGTACTGCGACAATAAAACAAGTAACCATTCAAATATCAACACATTTTGGCAACAACAACATTTTTGCTGGTACCGCAGTGCTGCAGTGGTCATGCAGCAGTACCAGTGAAACACATGGCTTCTGGGGACGTGCCTAACTGGGTCAGGTCACTACCGACAGCCAATCAAAGACAGGGATGGCGGTCTTTCAGCCAATCATGGAGAGCGAGTTTCAGGTGCCTAACTGTGCATTTGACACCAGTGATGGGGTCAATGCATCCATGTGCGTCCGCCTAACTGTCATCAGCCAATCAGCACGTCGCTAGATGAGGTCAATGCGTTCATGTGTGTCCGCCTAACTGTCATCAGCCAATCAGCGGATTACTATGGGTAATAAAAAATATTTTACTTTTTGGAGACCTACAAAAGGAAACGCTTTCTAAATGTGCTAGAATGTCCACCTTCTTCTATACACGTACTGAAGCCATAATTTCCTGAAGGAAATACGGCAAATAAATTTAGCCGTGTATAAAACGAGCCCTACCCATGCAGTGTTAACAAGTCGCACAGGTTAGGTTGCTCATGCAGGCTTATTTCTGTATTATCTAGTACGCACGAGGGACTGGAATGATTTTCTAACAAACAGGTTGGGAGATACCAAGGCCTATGTTTATATCCGAGAACTGAGTTATGATAATCATTACGAGTGTTTTAGTGTTGACACAGGAAATCCCAAAGAAATGTAAAAGAGCAAAAAGAGAATAAGCAACATATTATAAATGTTTGTGCTATAGAGAAAAAAATACATCACATCGAAATTGTATGAGAAGGTCAGAATTAATCAACAATGAGCCCGCACATTATGAATCATTTGGAAATGGATCCTTTTGAGATAGACAGGAATGAGATATGAATGGCTCGTATAACAGCTAGCTGTGCACTCATTTTACTGTTAATGGAAACTTGTTGAAGGTAGACATGAGAGCTAGCTAGACGAGATGTAATATTAACCGACCAAAACACATCTCCATTGCAACAGTGAATAGTGAACATGCGAAATAGCTGACACACATTAATATATGATTAGCAGTGTAACAATAATTTGGTACACAGACATTAATGGGGGTCGTCTTTAAACCTAGCACCTTACATAGGAATGTGTGTGTTTTATACTATCTTTAATACACGACACTAACACAGAATCAGGCCACAACAGGTAACTCATACACCCTGCATACTGCTGTATCATCTGCTATGGGACTCAGTATGGAGACTTAGTGGAGTCACCATCTTGAATTTCACTGGTTGAGCTAAAACCCACCGATAAGACATAACATGATGGGTACCTTGTCCCTGGTTAACACCCACTTCCAGGGACATGCTGGTCCCATCTGATCAGTTCTTATCAGTGTTTGTCGCCGGAACCAGCTCCAGACCAGCTAGTGGTCAATACATGAAGCTTTCGTGCAAGGCGGTAGTGGTATGTGCATTAACATCCTATTCAGTATACATTTATGAATAAAGATGTCATAGTATACAACAGCTAATAACATTAGGAAGTCTTACGATATGGAGTACACACAAATATTGCATGTTTGGTCAAATTCTGAACGTATATATGTACGAGGGGGCAATAGATAGGATATTAGGATCAGGATATTGATTCAGCTGAAATCTCCATATCTAGGATCAGGATATTAGGATCAGATTTTAGGATTTGACCACGGTCTTAGTAGCAGACATTTTTATATTGCCGTACATTATACTGATTCAAAATTTAATCTGGTAGTTTCATGATATTTTATCATTCAAAACCAAATTATTGTAATCACAGAAATACACAGCATAGCTGTAATGCCGTACGCATTAATACTAAGATAATTAAGAGCTATGATTAAGGCAAATTCAACCAATATTGTAAAGGAAAAACATTAAAACTTTATCATGTAGGTGGTGGACTCATATACTAGCATGCTAACATCTGATAACTTTTGAAGATCAAAATTGACCATGTATGGCCTGGATCCCTGTGTTTCCGAAAACCAAAATGGCCGACACACATAGAAAACAATAGAACCAGGTAGTCGAGGTGTCCCAATGGTCACTAACATCCATCTGATAACATTTGAAGATCAAAATTGTCCACATATGGCCTGGATCCCTGTGTTTTTGAAAACCAAGATGGCCGACAAACATGGAAAGCAATAGAATTTGGTAGTTGAGGTGTCCCAATGGTCACTAACATCCATCTGATAACATTTGAAGATCAAAATTCACCACATATGGCCTGGATCCCTGTGTTTTTGTAAACCAAGATGGCCGACACACATGGAAAACAGTAAAATTTGGTAGTTGTGGTGTCCCTATGGCTACTAACATCCATCTGATAACTGTAAAAGATCAAATTTCACCATGTATGGCCTAGATCCCTGTGTTTCTACAAACCAAGATGGCTGACACACATGGGAAACAATAGAATCGGGTAGTTGAGGTGTCCCAATGGTCACTAACATCCATCTGATAACTTTTGTAGGTCAAAATTGACCATATATGGCTTGGATCCCTGTGTTTCTGAAAACCAAGATGGCCGACACACATGGAAAACAATAGAATCAGGTAGTTGAGGTGTCCCAATTGTCACTAACATCCATCTGATAACTTTGAAAGATCAAACTTGACCATATATGGCCTAGATCCCTGTGTTGCTAAAATCCAAGATGGCCGTCACACATGGAAAACAATAGAATTGGGTATTTGAGGTGTCCCAATGGTCACTAACATCGATCTAATAACTTTTGAAGGTAAAAATTGACCATATATGGCCTGGATTCCTGTGTTTCTGAAAACCAAGATGGCCGACACACACAGGGAACAAAAGAATCAGGTAGTTCAGCTGTCCCTTTGGCTACTAACATCCACCTGATAACTTTTGAAGGTCAAAATTGACCATATATGGCCTGGATCCTTATGTTTCTGAAAACCAAGATGGCTGACACACATGGAAAACAATAGAATCAGGTAGTTGAGGTGTCCCTATGGCTACTAACATCCACCTGATAACTTTTGAAGGTCAAAAGTGACCATATATGGACTGGATCCCTGTATTTTGGAAATTCAAGATGGCTGACCCACATGGGAAACAATAGAATCAGGTATCTAAAAGATGGAGCAGGTTAGGTCTAAGACCTAAAAGACCCGAGTTTTTAATGCTATTTTCAATTCAATTTTCAATATTCAATCAGGTATTGACAAATAGGGAGTGATTACTGGCATATGTTGACGAACTGCTGACAAATAATGAGCAATTACTACCATGCATTGACCAATTGCTGACAAATAGTGCATTATTACTGACATTTTGTTTATTTGCTGAGAAATAGTGAGTAATTGCTAACATATATTGACTAACTGCTGACAAAAAGTGAGTAATTACTAACATACATTGATTAATTGCTGACAAATAGAGCATTATTACTGACATATTTGCTGACGATGCATCATGCCATCCATAAAGGGTGAACTGCACATCAATGCATCATGCCATCTATAAAGGGTTAACTTCACATCAATGCATCATGCCATCCATAAAGGATTAAATGTGCATCAATGCATCATGCTATCCATAAAGGGTTAAATGTGCATCAATGCATCATGCCATCCATAAAGAGTTAACTGCACATCAATGCATCATGCCATCCATAAAGGGTTAAATGTGCATCAATGCATCATGCCATCCATAAAGGGTTCACTATGCATCAATGCATCATGCCATCTATAAAGGGTTAACTGCACATCAATGCATCATGCCATCCATAAAGGGTTAAATGTGCATCAATGCATCATGCCATCTATAAAGGGTTAAATGTGCATCAATGCATCATGCCATCCATAAAGGGTTAACTATGCATCAATGCATCATGCCATCTATAAAGGATTAAAAGTGCATCAATGCATCATGCCATCCATAAAGGGTTAACTATGCATCAATGCATCATGCCATCTATAAAGGGTTAACTATACATCAATGCATCATGCCATCTATAAAGGGTTAACTGCACATCAATGCATCATGCCATCCATAAAATGTTAAATATGCATCAATGCATCATGCTATCCATAAAGAGTTAAATGTGCATCAATGCACCATGCCATCCATAAAGGGTTAAATGTGCATCAATACATCATACCATCTATAAAGGGTTAACTACACATCAATGCATCATGCCATCCATAAAGGGTTTAATGTGCATCAATGCATCATGCCATCTATAAGGGTTAACTACACATCAATGCATCATGCCATCCATAAAGGGTTAAATGTGCATCAATGCATCATGCCATCCATAGTTTAACTGCACATCAATGTGTCATGCCATCCATATAGGGTTAAATATGCATCAATTCATCATGCCATCTATAAAGGGTTAAAAGTGCATCAATGCATCATGCTATCCATAAAGGGTTAACTATACATCAATGCATCATGCCATCTATAAAGGGTTAACTATGCATCAATGCATCATGCCATCCATAAAGGATTAAAAGTGTGTCAATGCATCATGCCATCCCTAAAGAGTTAACTGCACATCAATGCATCATGCCATCCATAAAGTGTTAAATATGCATCAATGCATCATGCTATCCATAAAGAGTTAAATGTGCATCAATGCATCATGCCATCTATAAGGGTTAAGTACACATCAATGCACCATGCCATCCATAAAGAGTTAAATGTGCATCAATGCATCATGCCATCCATAAGGGTTAACTGCACATCAATGCATCATGCCATTTATAAAGGGTTAACTGCACATCAATGCATCATGCCATTTATAAAGGGTTAACTGCACATCAATGCATCATACCATCCATAAAGGGTTAACTATACATCAATGCATCATGCCATCTATAAAGGGTTATGTACATGTTATCAAACAGGCAATGATCTGTGCTACTCACGGCGTTTATACCAGCCCTAACAGCGTCCCTATGTCCCTACCCATTAGGGATAGGTTTTACACATTTTAGAAACATGGAGGTGGTGGACTCATATAACCACCACATTCACCATTATAGAACCAGCTTTGTTCAGAGGTGGGGGAGGGGGGTCAATGGCCAATGCAGAGGATTATGAGGGAGCAGTGCTTTGTATTAGAACACAGGGCTATCCCTGTGGCCTCTGCCACCACTTCAGTGACCAGGATTCACCACCAGCACCACCATAGCTCAAGCAAGAGCACTAATTTACATAAATTACTCCATGTATAGGTATACACCATACTGTACCTATAGGACTGGGATATACAGGGAGAGTGAACAAGCACCACTTTGGACCTGAAATGGTCTTCAAGATAGGGGTGGTGCAGTGGTTCTGGGTGAGGAGACCCAGGTCAAACTATGAATAATAGTGCTAGGGGGCTAGGACTTGGGCCAAGTCTACTGGCATGTGTTTCAGAAGTCTCAATTCAAGTAATGAGCCGATCGTTCCTATGAGGAACGAACGGCAATAAGTGAAAATTGATAAATCCGAATAAAAGAAGTTATCGGTGCATCAGATGAGATTTGACTACATCACGGTCACGTGAATTATCAGTTTTAGTAACAGGCCCCCTGAATGGGAGTTGGAAACAGAGTTGAACTTTTAATCGTTATGGCAGGGAGTAGTTTGAACAAATTGGCCTGTACAAAAACAATAGGAGTAAAAATACCAGGAGGCACTTAGTGAGGTGATCAGCTCACGACCCCAGCACGGTGCCAATTGTCTTTGCCTTGCCTGCATGGCAGCCCAGCATAGTTTCAGCACCATGGCCATAGTTTCAGTGCCATCTGTTGGCACTATAACCCAGTGTTGCCGAAAACTTTTTTTTTGGCGCAGGCCAAGGTGGCCTGCATCATGACCTCTTACGCAGGCCATTTCTGTCGCACGCAGGCCATATGAACATTGATGTCTTAAAGTACTCATATAAACTTCATTGTAATTAACAAGAAATCAGGAAATGTTTGTATATAAAAAGGGCCTCAGACAGGTAAAATCGACAAGGGGACAAGAACACTTCTTAAAATCGACAAGGGACATGGGGCTGGGTGACAAGGGACAAAACCACTTCTTAGAATCGACAAGGGGCTAAGGTCACTTCTTAAAATCGACAAGGGACATGGGGTTGGGTGACAAGAGACAGGACACATTTCTTAAAATCGACAAGTGACATGGATCCCCCCTGTCTAGGGCCCTATAAAATGAATTCACAAAAATTGCCCTATCTTTGCTTCTAATAGGCATTTGAAAATTTCTTTCACCATTAGAAAGCCAAGATCATGGTAGGCCATTGTGGTCTGCGTCCCAAGGCCCTACGCCAGTCATTAATTAAGATTCTACGCCAGCAAAAGCCTACGTCATTTCGGCAACACTGACAACCAGACGCTGCATGTGTTTATCATGGATGGGGCCTATACCTATGTGGGTGAAGAGCATATATGAGCAGGTTCACCATAGTGAGCTGCTCCCACACATATTAGCACAAACACCCTCTTATCTACCCCGGTAGTACTCAGTAGTCTCTGAGCTGCTCAATACAGAGTAGATTGTCACCTCCCAGCTGTAGAACCCTTAGTACTGTAGCCGCAGAGCGCCACATACATACATCTTCATTTGGGGACCTGAGCAACTCTAATCTGCTCACAGCAGCTCTGCCTGTCTGCATAGCCAATCGTAAGACACTATAACGCTACTACAAAGTGAGGTGGCAGTGCAGACTGCAAGCCGTGTGAGCCTGACGCGGCCGTTTTAATGCTTACCACTGCAGATTATTGCAATCCGAGAAGCCACTATACATTTCCTAACACATTTGAACTGCTGACTTGCTGAAATCCTGTTTTCAAATCTAATTATGACGATATTGGCTATTGGTGAATCTTCTTCATAAAAAAATCTTTCGAATGTTTAATAAGGAAAGAAAAGTAGAGGGTCACTGTTCCAATATGCCCCATTCCATTGGGAAAATGTTGACTACTAGACATGATATGTCATCTTAATATTTCGCTTAAATTACGTCGCAGGAATAGCGACAGGTAACACCGAAAATAAAGAAATACTAAAAGTTATGAAAGTAGTTATTCATCAAATAAGCAATCAGCATTCCCGATGACATTCAAGTACAATCAATGACCTTCTGTCAACTTACATTAGCGAGTCATAAAGTGAATGTCTTCCCCTTTTTTTGTAAGATGCAGTGAGCAGTTAAAAGTTTTTGGGCCTACCAGCACGTGGTAGACAATCTGACTGAGTGCATTGTGATCGTATGGTGGTGTGGAGCACAGGGTCTTCCAGGGTCACAAACCCATGGCAGGGTCACAAATTACAAATGTATGACGTTAAGATGGTCGTCATGGGAAGGATCATGATGTACGTGATGCATGTCCTGATGGGACAGACATGGACGCATGCCAATTTAAATTCAAACACCATTCTTGTTTCTGCTTAGTTGTTGGTTACTGCTATTAATTGTGTTTCTTCTTTTGCTAATAGCAATACCGTGAGTATCCATTGTTATTATCTATACCTGGGGCTAGGAACATGCAAAATTACAATCATGGCATATTGAGTTTGCAAACTGTAGAGAAAAAGAAAAATTCATAACACGTCTACATGTTATACTGACATTCAGTCACGTATAAAGATCTTGAACTAGTGGGCGTTGTGCATTGAAGCACAGAAGGCTCAGGACAGGAATAGTGCCGTAAATTTACTCCAGCTTTATAGGCGAGGTTTTAGGGACCCAGTAGTTTTTTTGTTTTTTTTTTATCTTGAAGATCCATTCATTAGAAAAACGTTATTAGACGCTTTTGGTTGACTGGGTCAGGCTACCTATTGAACAAAGAGATTTCATAGAAGACTCTGTAGGAAAATCCCCCATAGCAAAATGGCACCTGAAACTATACTTTTCTTTTTAGGGGTATAATGGTGGTTCTGCCTTGATTTTTATTTTTCATTTATTTTGTGTCAGATGGATACAATACAGAGGCGTAGGAAGCAAATCTTCATTGGGGGGGCCCGGCGAGGGCACCATCGCGACCACCTTTAATTGTCGGATGATGCGTGATGGCGTCTATATATGCGCATTTAGAATTCATATAGAAAAGTGATTTTTGGTAAATTTTGGATCTGACTTTAGGCTCAGACCCCCATTCTCCCTATGACATCAGCATAATAATCTAATTTGAGATGTAAAGTTTTAGCTTCTTTTCCATTGTGTTTATGAGTTCTTAGAAAATATTGGGGGGGCCCAGACATACTCAGGCCCCACCTCCTTCATGATTGGGGGGGCCCAGGCCCCCCTGGCCCCCCCTTTTCCTACGCCCCTGCAATACTGCATGGGCGTGGAAAGCAGGGGGGACAGGGGGGGGACATGCCCCCCCCCCACTTTTGGCCAACTCCTCAAAAGGTCAACACTAAAAGGTCAAGCAAAGGGAGGTCAAAAATTGCAGAAACCCCCCCTGGTCCCACCCACTCTGAAACTGCTTCCCACGCCCCTGAATAGCATCTTGTTCATCCATCTGTATGTGTTTTTAAAATATTTGGAAATTCGGGATGGAAATTGAGATTGGAAATTGGATGACTGCTTCTTGGATTACACCACCGCCAACCCGGCAGTATAAACTCACTGAGCCAATAAGTCAATTGAAAGTACGTTAGACGATGTAATATAACGTCAATAGTTACAATGCCCGATTCTAAAGTTTTATGGGTAGTCGTAAACTTCCTGAGAGACTCCAAGCCCGACAGATAGTACCTCATAAATCAAAACACTCTGCAGAGATGACAGTAGCGTATTATCCTTTGAGGTTGTCGTCTATCCTCGGAGACTGTCCGACCATTGCGTATAAACACCCCCACAGTCAACTACCGTAGTGTGAAAGGGATGAGAGGCTCGGGGTGAGCAGCTCATCGCAATACCCTAGATCTAGATGTGAGGAACTCTGTCAACGCCCAATGTTCTTGGATCACGGTTTGTTTTCAGGTCCTAGCAGTTTTGTGGATTATACTTACTGCCCCCACTCAATCTGTGTGAATACTCTAAAACCATCTATTTAGCCGCCGACAGTCCAAGTATTGCACATCTATGTTAAACTTGGTAAAAAGAACATGGAGTAAGTACATCCCGTAATGTTCTGTACCCGTAGACTACAACTACCACATGTGGTTTTTATTGATGGACTTTGAAAGGTATATACAAAGTAGCATAATGTATGCTATTATGTCCATCAATACAACATTCCACTTGATCAATTAGATATGAAGCGTTCTGACCAGCTGTTGACTGCAAAGGTGAACATGTAGTCATACTGGACCAGATGTGCATATTTGAATGAGAAAAAAAGCTGTGTGGAATCAAATTCTGTTGTAGTAGTCACTGCTCCCATCCTACCTCTACTAGCTCCTAGTTCATAGCTTATTATTTGTTGTCTTTTTACATATATAGCTAGGTGCTAATAAAAAACGGAAAAAGACGGGGTGGGGGCAGACCTATGTCTGCGAGGACAGCAATATATCTGTTTACATACAGAGAACACTAAGTATATACAACAACTGTCGAAGGCCCATTGTCTTATCTAACCAATGCAACTAGAGTCTACAGTCAACTCTCACTTCCTCGACCCTTTGATTCCTCAGATCCCTCATTACCACAGACAGAAAATCTGGAACTACCTCTATGTTTTCTATTATATTTGGACTTAACTCCTCAGATTTTTCCTTGCATTCCTCATATCTGAGGAAGCAAGGGCTGACTGTACTTAATAATACATGTACCGGTAGTTATACTCGCCCTCCATCCACACCCACACCCACACACCACAAAAACATGCTTTAACAAAAGGAAAAGAAAAATGGAATATCACACATCTCTGAACGGGATGGAAATGTGATTATGATCATTACATGGATAAAATAGACAGACAGAACATGGGTCCGGCAGTGGCGGCCCTCATCCATCTAATTGCAAGACGAAGGGGTGGTCATGTGGTGAGTAAATTGCAACAGGAGATGTGGGCGCAGAGCATTGCGAAGCTGAGCTGCGCACTGCAGGCCTAGGTGAGCTGCTCCTGATTGAGTTAGTAGACAGAAAAGGGAGCAGGCCTAAAGCCGGGTTGTCAGATATCGTATGACGGAGGCAGGGAGGCATGTGTAGAGGCTACCAGTACCTGCTGACAGGATTATGGAATGTCCTGTCTCTTCCCTCGTTGATAAAGGCAATGTCTGTGTAATCATATCCTGATCTAATGGGCCTCTTTAAGATATTATTATCAGATACACTTTATGTCATATTGAGGAATGTTTCCTAGGGGATACAAGACGTACGATTGCCATCTTATTGAGATATGCCATTTATGATATTGTATGTAGGTATTCGTGTTCATAGCCCTCACCCAATTCTATCGATAATGAATGGGAGATATGCCTGCAATATCGTACAGCAAAATAGGATTTATTTCTAATGTTCGATTACAGTAAATTATCTAGTAAAACTATTGCCCATAGTTATTATTTTGTTCAGTTTAGCCGCTTCACGTTCACGCAACGTCCTTTGCCTTCACTTAAGATTCACCCACAACACAGCAAAAAGGTTGAATACTGAGATTACAGTGCTTCGATCGATTACATTAAATCGCCTTTGAAATGACAAGACCTTTCTTTGGTGATGCTGTTGATTTTTTTTTTATATAAAATGTGAGATCTCATTAATTTACGAGCTTACAACCTGGATCCTGAGCGTGTTTTTGTATTACGGATGACTCCTCTAATTTCACAAATCAGCAGTCACTTTGATAGAATGTAAAATATCATCTGTAGAACTCGGTAAACAAGTGTGCCTTATGACTCAGATTATGGTTTCTAATTCAACCTGAAAGGTCTCCTTCAAACCTGCGTTTCGAAAAAGAAAGGTAACTGAGTTATTTCTGTGATGATAATAAGCTATACTGAGAAAACAGCTTTTTTTACGCATGAAAGATTGTGTGAAGGAAATCGTCCTTATATATTCGCAAAGTTAAGTAAATACGCCTGTTTTGGACGGTATATATACTGAGCCAACATTCTGGTTCCAGGTTTCTAAGTCTGCAAGAATCAATTTCTCTCACGTGTGGTAGAATCTACGCCACTAAAGATGCCAGTGTGAATTAAACAAAGCAAAGTTGAACATTAAATTCCTATAGTAGAACACAGACCTGTGCTTCGAAAATACATAAAACAGCACGAGCGACGGGTTTAGATTAGAACATGACTAACTACCCAAAAACGACAGTGCTTGTGTCGACAAATTGAATTCAAAATGACATTATTAGAGTTTCTCTGCCAGAATCATTTCTACCATTTAATTCTACTGAGTAAAAGGAGTTGCATGGTAATGGGACTTAAAATCAACAGTATGAAGCATTCTTGAACATAACAATTAAAAAAGGGAAAGTCTGGCTATTCTGTTGAATTTCAGCAGCCAGCCTCTCAGCTCATAATGGACCGGACAATTTCCACGTAATTTGGTCTCGGAATTTAAAAAAAAAACAGTAAAAGAAGCACCGGAATTGGAATGTAAGCTGAGAAACACGCTGTCAAGTAGAAAATAAGGCACCAGGCGACAGCCTTTCTCGTCTCCAATGCTAGAAGTCAATGCTCACCACGTTCTCATGAGTTCTTGCATTAAGAACCTCTATCTCTGCCATATTTGAACGGCAGAAAGAAGGAAAGGGAGACTTCGAGGATACTGAAATGTGATCGGTTTTCATTTTCGACCTATGCGACATTAAGGAGAAGGGAAAACCTTCACATGGATCATAAGGCCCGTAACTAGGGGGGGGGGGTTGTCGGTCCCCCCCCCCAGGCCCCTGATGGACCAGAAATGTTCCACCCTAGCTAGCCTGAAATTGCACATGATAAGCTACATGTCAGTTTTTGTGGCATGTAAATCGGACAGTTATTAAGGATTTTAGAGAGTAAACCTTAAAATCAGGACATTGAGCCTCAAATGATCCATTACCATACAGATTTGTATACAAATTAAGTAAATAGTTGCTGTTTATTATATGAAATCTTTTGTGGGTTCCACCCTTGAACTAATGGAGTTCCGCCTTATCAAAAATCGAACCACCCCAGGACAAGGGCTAGTTACGGGCCTGATCATGAATAAATCAAACAAACATGCTATCGCGGTGGGAAAAGCTACCCATCTTATTTGCCAGAAATCCTTTCTAGAGCGGAAAAACAAAAGTCATAACAGAACAAAAAGAGAGAAGATTGGGGATCTCAGTTACAGCCCCACGCAACGTTAACGGAGTATTGACCGATGTAATGGAGTTAAATTGGAAGCAGACGACATTGGAGATGTCAATGCATAAAGAGAAGTACGACAATGTTGCACTACTTTGGGCTGTAAAATATGTGAGATTTGTGAGAATTCAAATGAATTCTTTCAAGATGAGAAATTACCAGACTGATGTGATTCTATTTTTCTTTTCGATGAAAAGGAGGATCCGTAGATGCCATATGGAGCAAATTTTGCATCGCTTGTGTATAGCGGAGGTCGATCTACAATGGAAAATGCTAATAGCTCGTGCAAGCCTATGATAGTCTTGGAGCTTGTATCCCTTCCTTCTCCCCTCCCCCTCTCTGTACCTGGAACAGGAAGGCGGGAGATGCCATGAAAACATAGCTGGGACTTACTATTACATGAAAAGCTGCGATCAGACGCGCCATAGCTCTCAAATCGTCAAGAAATCCACTAGGCCTATGTGCCTACATACAGGCCTAAAATGGTGCCTAACTGATCTGACAGGTCTACCAAATCCTATTATGTGTTTGTTTACATAAGTTCCAGTCTTATTACTGTGGATAGCCAAATCGTCAGTGAATTTTCAAATCGTCTGCTTTATTGAGATAAGGCTAAAGCCCCAGCTTACTTATAGCTGAGACTGTCCACTCTCTTATCTATTTCAAATCCCCTTCCCAATCACCCCTTGGTCTAACTTTACTTAGTGAGCATTATTCCCATTCATTACACGACCTCTGTGATTTTGGGTGCTTTTTCTGGATATTCTGGTTCTGATACCTGTCGATATTGCTGGTCTTAGGAGTGCTGATATCCATGGATATCGGCACTCTAAGGAGTGCTGATATCCATGGATATCCATGGATATCAGCACTCCTTACATGTCACATGTTAAAACCCACGAAATTTTCATGGCCAGGGTAGGGGTTGAACCTGCAGTCTGAGATCCCAAATCCAACTCCCTATGCATTGTGCCACAGGGACTGACGAGAATAGCAGCAGTAGAATTAAGTTAGGATTACTGCACAGTGGTTAGAGCTGCCTGTCCCATAGGTACCATATTTCCCCATTTATACGCCCAGGCTTGTACTAGTACCTAAAGCTCCTTACTAAGTGACAAATTGACCAGGCCTTAACACGAGGATATACGGTACTGCTGGACGCGTTAAGACCAAACCAACGGCTGCTGGGCGCCAAGGTGTATGACCCGGTGGTCTAGTGGTTAGAGCATTGCGCCCTGCTGCTAGAGGTAGGCGGGATGAGTCCTGGTCCGGGCAAATCTTTTTTTTCGCCGTGTGTACACACACCATGGCAGGCTTCGAGTCCTGGCCCCATTTTTGTTTTCAACTTGTATTTATTGATATTCTATTGATTATTTATTGATTTTTATTGATTAATCGTGTAATAAAGACAGTATTGAATGGGCTATCAGGCACCTTATTCAGTGTATCGTAGGATATTGTAACTCGTGGCCTACGGCCACTTGTTATGATATCCTATGATACACTATGCGGTGCCCGATAGGCCATTCATTACTCTCTTACGATATGCCTATGGTATATAAGTTATGTCTGATTGGAATTGCATAAGAGGAAACGTATGAACAATATCTCATTGCGTGCCATAATTTAATAGCTAGATTACGTTACACACGTGTATATATCAGTTTACTACAAATCAATATGTCACATCAGCCGGAACTGGCATGCAGTAGATACCATCTGAACTATCAGAGGCCTCGCCTTTCCATCCACAGGTTGCCATGCACAGAACACAATAGGTTTAACGATAATCGTTCCATATCATTGTTACCCACCTTTATATGTTTGTTCCTATAAACGTGTGTTAACATATGTTTTTCATGGCCAGGCAGGCATCATTTCACTGCCTGGGGAGGAAGTCTCTTTTGCAGTCCCTCTCCCATCCCTGAGTATACAAAGACAAGGCTTTCTGTATTGCTCCAGCCTTTAATACAGTGATGAAAGGACTTCTACATTAGGGGGAAGAACATCCGAGAGAATAACATCGCAAGTACAGTTGCTCTCCAGGTTTACTTTGCGCCACCAAATGGATATTTTGGCTAACAAAGTCCCTAGATCTACCTTTTACTATTGCTCCTAAGGCATAGACAGTGTACACCTGACATTTCAAGATGAATATCACAGACAAGGTTTCCACAAATGTACACAAATGGATAAATGTAGGCCGACTACCATAAGAATTATGCTAATGCCACAAAGGTAAGCTTTGGATAGATAAAAAACCGTCCGGACAAAATCCAAGAGGACAAAAGGGATATGTGCGTCCTTTCAATGCAGCAGATCAGTGGCTTCTAAGTTTTATCTTGTCTACCTCCGAATAATTCAACTAGTGTACGTTTGACTTCAAGCGAACAGCCTCTGCAAACTGCACACCCTTGATCCACTGTAACCTTGTGAGGTTTGTGTTTGGCCGGTACGTTGTGGGACTCTAAACCATCGATTGTCCCATCCCAGCACATTTCTTTTGTGTAATTTGAGAAAATCACTGTGTGGCTCACCTCTAGAAAATTTATGGCTTTTACGATAGGAATCTGACCTGATGGATAAAACAGGCAGCGAAGGTTCTGCAGTACACTGAACAGGAATATTTGGTCAGTCTCAGGCCAGTCCTTCCATTGCCATTAGTGTTTCCATGGCAACCATCACAGTATTAAGATGGAGCAGTGAGAACAAAGTCAACACGATAAAAGCACCGTATGCTGATGGCTGTCATTTAGTCTATAGGTTATTGCTTTCGGAAGGGGTGGGGGTGGAGGGGTCCTGGTGAATGCAAGCCACCTCAGCCGCCTCATTGGTCTAGGTACAAGAGCACCAGAATACATGCCATGAAAAGATAACTCAATATAACACATACAGGGGGCCGGCGGGATAGATTTTAAATCAATCAAATGATTTCCCCCAATCACTGCTGAACGTTTAGGGTGCAACTGGTACCCATCGTGGTGGCTGTAACCAGTGCTTATCTCGCAAGCATGCCAGCTTCAGCCTACCAGCTTCAGCAATCGATGTCGCCACTGGACAATGTGGGAGAGCCCTATATCACTCCTATTGGTTCTCCCCAAAACGATGTCGGAACCATTGTAAGTACTATATGGAATTGATTTTTCAGATTCGTAAGAATTCCAATTTATAAACAAAAGTGACGGTGTAACCTTTTCAAGTAGTACTGTAGGCCTATACCGAGGTTCCGGGATCCTTAGTAGGGGGAACCATTGCTTGACCTGTTACATGTACCTGGAAAGGTAAGCACTGATGACAGCCAGAATGATGGGTACCGGTTGTTATGTAATGCACCTTAAAAGGCTGCACTGAATAAAGGAAATTATCTCATTTTGGTTAATAATGTATCCCGCTAGGTCAGTATATGGGTCAGGTCGCCAGAAAGAAGAAGATTTTGTGTTTTTGGGTCATTTTGCACTCTTATGGCTCTAGAGAAAGAAGTTGCAAATCAATCTTGTTTTACATAGACTCATTTGATAGATAACACTTAGGGCTATCAGAAAGATGTTAATTTGTGGCCATCCATCAAAAACTCTCAGACTTATAGCTTGCCAAAGTGAGAAAAACAGTCAAATTTGTTCTTTTTTGTTTTTTTGTACTTTTTACAAATGTTCTGTATTGAATAAAGAACATCTCGAGTAACTCAAAGTTATTTTTTGTATTGTATATGATCATAGGTATCATTTCCATCAGGTTTGAACATGTTACTGAGTGAGGATTTTTCATTGTGTGTCTTTGAAAATGGAAATCTGTAATTTGTAACGTCCGATACCAAAATCTAAATCAGTTATAAAACATGGAAAAAATTAATCTTCATAATCTTTGTTATTACCCATATGAAGGGCTTTATTATCCCCTACTTTGGCGAAAAAATTGTGTGTCCAGCAGCATTTGTCTCCATGTGAGAGCAGCTTATGTGAAATAATTCTGATACAAGGGGTCAATGGTTAGGAGATTATGTTAAGGATTCAATTGAAAATTTAGGATCTAAGATCTATGATCAAGAGGCCCGTGTTAAGGATGCAATTGAGAGGATTGAATTTAGGATCTGTCATCTATGATCAAGATATTAGGATTTCATATTTAAATTTGACGATCAATTCTGAGTTTAATATCAATTCTAAAAGCAGTTAAATTGCAGTGCGTTTCCTGGATTAGAAATTTATCCCATATTTTCGGCAAAGTAAACACAGCAAAGCTGTAATGCCATGCATATTCATATCATGTTCTAAGAAGTATAGAATTGATTTACAACATTTTTAATATGATCTTAGATCAAAATTTTCAGAACAAATATTATTTTAATACGGAATATAAAAGCCCTTCATATGTTGTGTGTTTTGCAATTTATTAATCTATAACATATTTTCAGGAAAGTAAACACAGCAATGCTGTAATGCCGTGCATATTCCTATTATGATCCAAGGAAAAAAGATCATTATATATGAACTCTATGGCCTTTGGAATGGACCTATACTTAAATATATGCTTTGATTGTGGTGCTTCCTCGCTCTCCATGTAAAATCCTGTCCCATTGCTATAGTATGGATTAAACCTATTCCTGGATTAAAATATGCAAATAAGGAATGTGTGTGAGGGTTGGGAGTAGTGTGGTGGTGGTATTGGTGGTGGTGGTGTCACAATGGTCACTAACATCCATCTGATAACTTTTGAAGATCAAAATTGACCACATATGACCTGGATCCCTGTGTTTCCTAAAACCAAGATGGCCGACACACATGGAAAACAATAAAATTGGGTAGTTGAGGTCTCCCAATGACTACTAACATCCATCTGATAACTTTGAAAGATCAAAATTGACCATATTTGAGCTGGATCCCTGTGTTTTCTAAAACCAAGATGGCCGACACATATGAAAAACAATAGAATTAGGTAGTTGAGGTCTTTCAATGGTCACTAACATCCATCTCATAACTTTTGAAGATCAAAATTGACCACATATGACCTGGATCCCTGTGATCCTGAAACCAAGATGGCCGACACACAAGGAAAACAAAAGAATTAGGTAGTTGAGGTCTTCCAATGGTCACTAACATCCATCTGATAACTTTTGAAGATCGAAGTTGACCATATATGACCTGGACCCCTGTGTTTCCTAAAACAAAGATGGCCGACACATATGGAGACAATAGAATTAGGCAGTTGAGGTCTTTCAATGGTCACTAACATCCATCTGATAACATTTGAAGATCGAAATTGACCACATATGACCTGGATCCCTGTGTTTCCTAAAACCAAGATGGCCGACACACAAGGAAAACAATAGAATTAGGTAGTTGAGGTGTCCCAATGGTCACTAACATCCATCTGATATCTTTTGAAGATTAAAATTGACCACATATGACCTGGATCCCTGTGTTTCCTAAAACCAAGATGGCCGACACACATGGAAAACAATAAAATTGGGTAGTTGAGGTCTCCCAATGGTCACTAACATCCATCTGATAATTTTTGAAGATCAAAGTTGACCATATATGGCCTGGATCCCTGTGTTTTCTAAAACAAAGATGGCTGACACATATTGAAAAAAAATAGAATTAGGTAGTTGAGGTCTTTCAATGGTCACTAACATCCATCTGATAACTTTTGAAGATCAAAATTGACCACATATGACCTGGATCCCTGTGTTTCCTAAAACAAAGATGGCCGACACACATGGAAAACAATAAAATTGGGTAGTTGAGGTGTCCCAATGGTCACTAACATCCATCTATAACTTTTTTTTTAAGATCAAAATTGACCATGTATGACCTGGATCCCTGTGTTTCCTAAAACAAAGATGGCCGACACACATGGAAAACAACAAAATTGGGTAGTTGAGGTCTCCCAATGGTCACTAACATCCATCTGATAACTTTTGAAGATCAAAATTGACCACATATGACCTGGATCCCTGTGTTTCCTAAAACAAAGATGGCCGACGCACATGGAAAACAATAAAATTGGGTAGTTGAGGTCTCCCAATGGTCACTAACATCCATCTATAACTTTTTTTTTAAGATCAAAATTGACCATGTATGACCTGGATCCCTGTGTTTCCTAAAACAAAGATAGTCGACACACATGGAAAACAACAAAATTGGGTAGTTGAGGTCTCCCAATGGTCACTGACATCCATCTGATAACTTTTGAAGATCAAAATTGACCACATATGACCTGGATCCCTGTGTTTCCGAAAACCAAGATGGCCGATACACATGGAAAACAATAAAATTAGGTACTTGAGGTGTCCCAATGGTCACTAACATCCATCTGATAACTTTTGAAGATCGAAGTTGACCATATATGGCCTGGATCCCTGTGTTTCCTAAAACAAAGATGGCCGATATATAGTGAGAACAATAAAATTAGCTAGTTGAGGTGTCCCAATGGTCACTAACATCCATCTGATAACTTTTGAAGATTAAAATTGACAATATATGAGCTGGATCCCTGTGTTTCCTAAAACAAAGATGGCCGACACACATGGAAAACAACTAGGAGGCGTGTATTTGATGGATTAAGGAAATCAGTTAAGCACGGCATAGCCGTGGTGATTTATTTTGTCATGGTTAATTATAATGCTTAAAGTGTGCATCAATGTAGCAGGTCACCCATAAAGGGTTAATTGTGCATCAATGCATCATGCCATCCATAAAGGGTTAAGCGTGCACCAATGCATCATGCCATCCCTAAAGGGTTAAGTGTAAATCAATGTATCATGCCATCTATAAAGGGTTAAGTGTGCATCAATGCATCATGCCATCCCGAAAGCGTTAAGTGTACATCAATGCATCATGCCACCCATGAAGGGTTAAATGTGCATCAATGTATCATGCCATCCCTCAAGGGTTAAGTGTGCATCAATGCATCATGCCATCCCTCAAGGGTTAAGTGTGCATCAATGCATCATGCCATCTATAAAGGGTTAAGTGTACATCAATACATCCCTAAAGGGTTAAGTGTGCATCAATGCATCATGCTATCCATGAAGGGTTAAGTGTGCATCAATGCATCATGCCATCTATAAAGGGTTAAGTGTGCATCAATGCATCATGCTATCCCTAACGGGGTTAAGTGTGCATCAATACATCATGCTATCCATAAAGGTCTAAGTGTGCACCAATGCATCATGATATCCATAAAGGGTTAAGTGTGCATCAATGCATCATGCAATCTACAAAGGGTTAAGTGTGCATCAATACATCCATAAAGGGTTAAGAGTGCATAGATGCATCATGCAATCTACAAAGGGTTAAGTGTGCATCAATACATCTATAAAGGGTTAAGTGTGCATCAATGCATCATGCCATTCATAAAGGGTTAAGTGTGCATCAATGCATCATGCCATCTATAAAGGGTTAAGTGTGAATCAATGCATCATGCTATCCATAAAGGTCTAAGTGTGCACCAATGCATCATGCCATCCATAAAGGTTTAATTGTGCATCAATGCATCATGCCATCTATAAAGGGTTAAGTGTGCATCAATACATCCCTAAGGGGTTAAGTGTGCATCAATGTATCATGCTATCCCTAAAGGGTTAAGTGTGCATCAATGCATCATGCCATCTATAAAGGGTTAAGTGTGCATCAATACATCCCTAAGGGGTTAAGTGTGCATCAATACATCATGCTATCTATAAAGGTCTAAGTGTGCATCAATGCATCATGCCATCCATAAAGGTTTAAATGTGCATCAATTCATCATGCCACTTAAAACTCCTAAAAAAGTGCATCATACTTATGTGTACATGTATACATAAATATACATGTAGGTGGCCTTTAGTGGGTTAATAGTCAGTGGTGCTGAGAAGCGCACCACCAGCAGAAGAGAACCACATGGTGCTGGGGGAGGTGGTGGCAGGCAGGTATGGGGCCACCCCAGGAGCACAGCCACCACCACCATTCAGAGGTGGGTGGGGGGGGGGGCTCTATATACTATATACCATGGCTCTGCCTGGTGTCCAGGGCTACCACCACTGTCCCCAGGGTCTACAATAACAGGTCCACCAACACCACCACTGCCACCACTTCTATGCTTGACTGATTTGCAGATTTTAATCCAGGTATAGGCATACTCAATACTGTACCTATGACAGGATTATACATGGAGAGCGAGGAAGCACCACTATGAGAGCTTGTATTTAAGAATGGGTCCCCTCCTATAGCCGTTCATTCTTAAGAATGAACGGCAAAAAGTACCGGACGTTACGTAACGTCCGGGACTTTTATCATCATGTAGGAGGCAGTCTACTGTACATGCATAACTCAAATTCTGTTCCATTCTGTAATTGAAGTCAATAATAGACATATTGGCCTTGTTAATTAATGTGTTTGTTATGCATAATGGGACATTCTTATATTACTGAGAGCAACTTCAATTACCTCTATATTTCATTATTTTGGTACCGGACGTTACATGACACAAAACAAGCAATAAAAATGGAACCGGATGGGCTAGATCGGTATTTTTTGGTTTTCTGAGTTGAGCGGAAGTCCCTTCACAGTTGTGTTAAGGTCATATAAAGGAATTAGAAAATTAATTTTAAAGGCCCTTCAAGGGCAGAATCTTACACTTTCTGATGACCTGACCCATATAATCAGGGTTGGTGGAAGCAACCTGGGCGCTCCAAACGTTCGCAATTTTAGGGTTAGCATCGTAAATATTACATTGTGGATATTTTAGATGGTTTAAAAGTCTGTTTTGAGGTCTATCAGCGAGGAAATGTTTCGCCTTCCACAGGTGTTCTGAGGCATTCTTCTTAAAGACAAATGCTACCCGGTAGTACACAGAAGCCACCTGGTGGCAGAAATCAGAACTCATTATTTGTACTATTTTAATATGTTTTCTCACCCCAACTGGACCACTTTACCTGTGCATATTTTTTTTTCAGCTCATTTCTGATCACTATAGATACATTAAAGATATTTATATGCCATTTGAATTCACATAGGACCCTATAGTTAAGGGAAAAATTTTTTTTTTGAAAAATTCACAACTTTTTCATTTCAATGGTGCCCCCCCCCATTTTTCATCTTTTAAAATGTTTGTAAAGATGTCCTTTATATTACCTACTCAGAGAGTGTCATAGATGAATCAATAGAAGGTTGTTCACTGTGGTGCAAAATATGAAAAAAATGTTTTTCCCATTCGTTTCTATAGTTAAGGCATTTTTCAATTAAGTGGTCATAAAATCAAAATAAGCATGGTGACATAGGTATTTTTTTGCATTTTCCTATTCCTTATACACCAAACTGTTATTATGCAAAGTTATTTGAGATTATCAATAGAACATCTAACATTGGTCACCCTATAGCGTTTGTCTTTAACATAAAAGATACATGTAATATCATAACCTTTCTAACACACAATCATTACATTGCCCCCGCCCATAAAGGGTTCCCAAAGCGACGTTATGATCTGTGTAAGTAGTATATGGAATCATTCAATACCAAAAGAGTGTATTGCGACCTTTGTAAGAAGTATAGGAAAATGCTCATCTCCCTTGTCCACCTGCTTCAAGTCGCAATCGGAATGCTCTAAACTCCAGAAATCACGGTGGAATCTTTGACACTACACCGGCACTACACCCTTCAAAGTATCCCTTTACTTTTCCATCTAACAACAGTGGAGGGATTGGCAGAGTATTCCCCTGGCCAATGGGCCAATTGGTCAATTGAAGCAGTAGGCCTTGCTGTTTAATCAGTCCTAACCGTCCATATCCCATGGGGATCGATTGAGCTACTCAGCCGTGCCAAACCACACACCACAGCTAAAGGAGCAGAAGAGCAGACTGCCCACTCAGCCCCATCCCTCCGGCCCCTGCCAGCACTTAGCATGCCACTCTTAGGACATCTTCCTCCTCACAACCCTTGCTGTCTTAGCCAACAAGATATTAAAGCTTATTTGAACAGAATCAGCAAGCATAATATGCCTCTTTCAGAGCAGGATTCAATGCAAATCATAAAAACCCTAAGCCTATATATTTCCCTCATGTACCTGAGGAAAAGATTTCCTTCGAGCAATTAATGTAACCGAACATACGGAAATGTGTTATACCTGAATATGGGACCAGTAGAGCCTTCTCATTATATTGTTAAAGAACTATGACATACCATCAAAATGAATATGAATGTGCATGCAAAAACAAAGATTCTGACCAAATGCTAGCATCTATACTGGGCTACTTAACTCTACATTCATACCTAAGGGGTCAACTGACACTCACTCCAGTTCGTTAGCCTAGTTAACATGATCCTTAAGGGATATAGGTAGGTGTCACAAAATCTGACTAAATCCACAGAGTATTGTCCATCAAAACAATCAGTTCAGTGAAACCAAACCTAATACATACATGAGCTGACCCAGAAACCTACACCGCCATAGCCTGTAAGAAAATGAGCAGGTCGTGAGTCACTCACCTTTCTGCCAGGTGTACATGCCGTCGCTGACAGGGGTGGTCTTGACACAGAAGGACTGGGTGACCCTGTCAGTTTCGTACGTGTAGATGCCCGCCAGGTGGCTGGGTTCAGACGCGTGGCTGCCCATCTCAGTCTGGTGTGTCCGCGTGCCTGGAGTCAAACCAGAGAGATCAATTATTCACACTGAAGCAAAAACACCCCAGGAGTGAAAACCAGGTTGTGGTTTCTCTTCTTTTTTCCCCCCATTTTATTTATTTTTGGTGAAATGCATGCGTTCTCTTCCTTTTTACTTTTTTATGTTTCCTGTGTGTTTTACCTATTATGGACATTGAACATGGAAGAGGCCAAGTGTTCAATGAGGTGGAAGGGGTCCTTGAAATGTTAATGAGAAGTTCGGGTGGAACCAGCACACTATGGATAAACCAAGGTCTGTATTGGACATGAAGACATCTTCTGGTCGACTTTGATTGCTAAAATGTTTAGTGATTCCAGGAGAATTATAGTTAAATTGACAGGATGGCCCATTACACACCATAATACATATTGATTCCAAAAGGTACGAAATAGTCAAATAGTTTTTCTCCTAGAAACGGATGTCATATGATTATCTTTTAAGTTCACAAAGGAGAATAGACAGAATGAATTTTGAAAACAGGTGTTGCAGGCAAAAACAGAACTACCGGTAGATAAATACCTCTAGGAATCAGCTGAACCTATCTCACCTCACCTTAGTTTACCCCTTCGACGTGCATCCGTCACAAGACGGCACGGGCGTGGACTGGTTACCAGGTTTAGTCTGTATAGATGTTATCCATATGCTATAGAAGGGTGAGAAACTAAAGGGAACAGTGCTGCCCTCTGGTGGTTTTATTTGCTATGCACAGACCTTGATTATGGAGGTGAGTGGTGACTTTCTCACCCTTCTATAGCATATGGATAACACCTACACAGACTAAACCTCCCAACTGTACTTCTTTGAAATGGTGAAATGAAGAGATGAGACTGGCAGCTTGAAACAGATCTTTTTATAAAAGAGCCTGGATTCTCACCTTTATAATAATGACACATCCACCTCCCCAGCCCTCACAGTCATGTCAGTGACACAGGCACTTTACCAGGAATCATTGATATCTGACCCTGTAGTGTACATCCCCCACATAAAACACACACATAGACATACTCACCCACTTCCCAGGTGAAGTCGGTCACCTCCGGGCACCCCGTCTTGGACATAGGGATGGCGTACATGCCCGCAGGCCACCCTCCCTCCACACCTGAAACGTAAAGGGTCATCTCAGGAGGTTATCTGGTTACCATAACTACCAAGCCAACTTCCGCTGCCGCCGGAAATAGGCCTGTGTCAAGGTGAGGGGCGACGATAGCAGGTAGTATGGGGGTCTTCAAAGGGATGCCTGCCTATTGGCCTGGGGATACAGCGACTATATTCCTCTGAGGTTTCTGTCTGCCTCCCTACCTCCAGATCTATCACCTTACTGAAGTGGCCATGTCGATATCTCCCTTTGTGATATGAGGCTATACTAATACAATTACTGGTTCTGATTGCGTTATTACCTTGTTTCTAGGATATCATGACTTATTTCCCCCGCCTTTGTGATGTCATATTATTGTATAATGGAGCAACTGAGCATCACGAGGGGATTGTCTCCTAAGTGATATCTTCCGGGGTGATCCAATGAGATCTGATGGCAATGTTATAAGGCTTTATGATAGAAATTAACCATAGTGTACGCGGTCGGAGAAATGAAACTGAGCACTTACACAATCATAGATCTATGGGAAGTAGATGTACCGGATAGCAATTAACCATTTCGTTTATCTATAATCACCGTTTTTGAAAATCAATGCTTGTACAGAGAAACATTTTGTAATACCAATGTAATACTGACAGTTTCCAATGGTTGATTAATATATTTCCGATCTACCTGACATCAGTGATAATTAATATCAAAAGTCCATGGTAAACCCAGGATGTGAACGATATACAGCTGAAAGAAACTTCATCATTAGTCGTTTTTCTATCATGCCATCATGTAAAAGAATGACCAATGCTAAGGATCCTAAGGATGGTAATAGTAGACTTTGTCGGACTGGCTCCTAACTCACACATAAAGTACATATTGGGACACCAGCACGTACACCAGCACAATAATAAGTCAAATATGATATAACATACACGACAGGGACTCCAGCTACCCAGCCAATATACTACACCCACTTTTTAATGTAACCAGCATGCGCCTACAGAGTATATTGGGATTGAGGCAGGGGTGAGCGCAATCATGGCTAAGTAGGAGATAACAGCAAAGGGAAACTCACATTGGTCAGAGCTTTTATATATGGGGGTAATTAGGCATGGCGCTGTGAGAATAATGATTATCCAATACGTGTACTGACGTAATCATTAGTACTACTACTCTCATAGTGTGCTGATTGACGTCGGGCGTAGACATATCGATATAACGATAATAGCACCCTGTCACACTCGCCTTGTCTCAAGCCGTATGATGGCGTAGTGGGGGGAGGGGGGCAATTAAGCACAACTAGGGCGCTGTCTCACAAGACATCTCATACAGTGATCCAATATAGAATGATGGCATATCTACTTTAGTTATAATTGAATTACACTACGTGGGTGAGGACAGAAATTATGTACTTATACTGTCATTGGTCTGTATCAGATAGACCTTGTATTTACTAAAATGTATACAGGCACAGGGTTGGAGAATTCAATGCTTACATATTCCTGTAATGTATCCAGATGATGCAGCAATAATTTAGGGAAAAAATGTCGTATATGTTTGTGTAAATGAATCTAAACAGCCCTAAAATTGCCATTACTACGGGAGTCTATTTATTACTATCATTACCAATTAATGTATCTGGGTAGAAGCCAAATAATGATCACCTGTATTAGAGAAATTGCCAAGCATTTCTACTGTTAGTTAGGTAGAGATAAAAGCAATGCTTATAAATGCCTGAAAGCCCTCTTGCAAATGCCCCAAACCCTTCGGAATGGTGTAGGTGGATACAGGGTAGGACCGGATAGCTTAAGGCATGTTTGATGGACAAAGTATGAAATTCTGGATAGCTTTCGAGGCACGGTACTTCAGTATGCTATCAATGAGAGCAGGTGGTATTGGGGATTTTGATAGCTAAGAAATTACGCCCAAATTTGCAAGTGATTTTTTTAAACAAAAACCCTCAATAATGAACTAGAAAATCTATCGCGATGCTCATTTTGTACACCCATTATTTTGGTATAACTTTACTACATGTACTTAGAGTTAAGTTAACAGCGCTGTTCGGGTGTTCAACGGCTTTCTATCGGCAATTTATTTAATGGATCTAATGCAGATGTTGTATTTCTAAAATGTGTTGGGACGTCCACTCTTAATGTATTGAAAACCATTAAATCTTGCACTCTATTCACCATTAATTGTGAATATTGGCAACTGTTAAATTTGCAAAAGGCGATATTTTAATTTCATATAGAAGTGCGAAAATTTCACAATACACTGTTAAGAGTGGTGCCTTTGAAGTGTATAGTTGTGAAATTAATAGTTTCTATGTAGAACTATTTTAATATGATGTAATCAACTCAATGGTGTAGAAAAGTGGCAATACAGCGTCCAAGTTGAGTTTACGTGTCTATAGGTATATGCAAAGAGCAGGATTAGAAATAGCGAATGTGATCTACGACTAGCCATCTTTCTGATAAAATCCAACCACCAGGTTGATCAGAGCTGAGAAGGGCACTGACGACAGAAGTAATACTTTAAAACTCACCCGCCGCTGGGGTTGTACGAGTCTGGTTCTGGCCATCTAAATAAGGAAACGCCATTTTCATAACACTTAATACATGGAGCAAACAAGGAGGCAGTCATTGCCTGGGGCAGTTAGTCACCGGTCCCTGTACTACCTGCAGCCTAATGCTACCTTAAGTCATGTTACAGCAGAGTGTTTAATAATAAAACATCTACTTCTGACGACTAAAATGTAACGCACTCAATGAACCTTTAATTCACCATTAACAACATGAAAAATAAAACCATCATATTAATTTTATTCACCATCTCTTCAACAGAGGCCCCAGAATGAAAAGAGCCTAAATTAGGCGTTGACAGAACAGATGATTATTACACAGTCTATAGGTAACTTGTAGTGTAGTTTGTTTTTGCAGTTGTGGGAATAATTGCCGACACATTACACGTGCTTGTGTTGTTTTTGGTTGTCGCATCTACCCCTACACCAGCTAATAACATACGCCACATTAACAATCATGATTATCCTCATTAAGGAGAAGCTTGCAACACATCATTAACACGGCCTTCTTGTGGGTGGATGGACTGCAGGAATTTGGATTTGCATTCACGGATCCCCGACTACAACCTCTCATAACCTTTTTCAAAAATGTTTCTATCCTTACGTATATCATTTAGCAGTCTTGGTCATCCGTTAAAATTCTCCTATAATCTTGAGCCACTATACCGAAAGAAAAGTACCATATCATATGCAGCTTATACATGAAAGAGGATTTCTTTCTTTGACGGTCGTTCATGATATACATTGATACATTCCACATTTATATTCTTGGCATTCTTTAGGGAAAAACGACGACTTCAGCAGCGACTTACATTGTCTTTTTTTTGCCCTCTCATAAGATTGATAAGCTTAGTGATACTCACTGGTAGGACTAATCTCAAACCCGTTCCTGCAGTTATTGAAACGTTCGCTGAATACACACAGTCCTGGGGGAGGGACGCACGTGACACAGTGAGCCTGCTCCAATTAATGTTTCCAATTTGCCGAGTTGCTCAATGGAAGGGAGGCGACAGGAATCTGTGTGTGACTGTGCTGGTAGTGGTGCTGCTGGTGGTGGTACTGGTGGTGGAGTGGGGGGGGGTAAAGCAGCACAATTAGTTATGGTTCCATACTGACACAGCCTCACCTGAGCAGTTCCATGAGCAGCTCACACCTGTTCCACACCTACTAATTACTCACACTGCATTCCTCCAGTACCCTTTTATCTACTGGTGCCGCCCTATGGGGGAGCTGCTCCCCATGATGTGACCTTAATTCACACACCGAGCCCACTGAGCGAAAGGAAAGCACCTCCAGGGACTGCTCACTGTGGCTGCTTATTGTGTTCTATAGTAGGGACCTAGATTTACTGGTTCCCCTGTGTATACTCGCATTTCTATTATCACCACAGCCACCACCCTCACCCCCAGTATTTTGATTACCGAAAGCAGGGGTAATTCATTTTTATATTTCCTGCTGGTTTAGAGATGTGATCAAGTCTACAACCATAAGACTGATTTAGGTACAATGCAATAAGGGATGCCCTGTTCCCCGGTCTATATATGTTTTATGTGCTTTGGAGATTTGCTTGCCAGTACTCAAAGCATACGGCATATCACATCTTACGATCAAACGTACTGGTCCAATAATTTCAGACTAGAAGGCCTTACAGAAGCAAATCTTCATGGGGGGGGGGCAGCTTGGGGCCCACCACAACCCCCTTAAATTGTTGGAATGAGCTTGATGACAGCTATAGGTACCTTTAAGGAATTTGTATAGAAAGGTAATTTTTGGTGAATTTTAGATCTGATTTGAGGATCAGACCCCATTTTCCGTATGCCAATACAAATTTTAGATGGTTTTAGCTTCTTGTCCAATATACTATGAATTCTTGGTAAATTTTTGGGGGTCCCAGACATACTCAGACCCCACCTCCTTTATGAAAGGGGGGGGGGCAGGCCCGTGCCTTAAAAGAAAGTTTTTTTTCAGGTAACCAGACCCTACATTCACGACTTTCCTTAAAACATTCAATGATTTCTTTTTGCCCTAGGCCAAGAATTGTTTCTTTCAGATTATATAAATTGTAGGTTTTCAGTCCAATACGAAGTCTAAATGGTGACATAACATACAGCCAATATGAAAAAACTGCAAAACTGTAATACCCCGTGTATAAAGCGCGGCTTATACATGAGGATTAACCCTTGCTGTGCCTCATGGAAGAAGATAAAGTTAGGGGTGTGCCTTATACGTGAGGATTTTCTAACTTTTGGCAGTACTAGGGTGAGCAAGATATGACTCAGGATGCGCCTATTTGCATTGTACATGTAATAGATTGTTCCTGAACTCAGGGTGCGTCTTATACGCGCGATGCACCTTACACACCTTACGATATATAAAATTACTACGAGATGAGCAAATTCGCACTGCCTTATTCTCTTTCATCTTACTATGCGAGTATCGACCGTAATTTATTTTAAAATGATCCGTTAAAAACACACCTGGATCCCACAATAACATAAAGAAGTGTGTGTGTGGTGTTGTGATATTAAAATGTGCTTGGAAAAATGGGAGGCCCTGTGACAAGAATGGCGCTCTGATCGGGAGGCGCTGGGAGCCGACCTTGGGCGGGAGGCGGCTATAATTACTACTTAAGGTGCCAGGAATAGCACAGGACTCGCGGTAAATGCTGATCCGGTCGGCTAGCGGAGATCTATCGCTATCAGCAGCCTTGTAGTCGTGCCTACACTCAGGCTCGTTGTCCTTGTGCACAATGTCGCCGTGTTTACACAACAAAGCGCCAAATGACAGCCATCTCAATCGGATCCTAATCTGTGCTGGAAATACTTTCCATTAATTCTAGCTCCCTTCTCTAGAACCCCTCTCGTCTTTCCGTCGAGATTCAAATCGACTAAGCCATCGTTAGAGTTTCACACTTCCTCAGAACACTGTGAGAGCTCTGATATTTAACTCATCTTTGATACACAACCAATCAACTTGATAGCAAAAATATAGAATGAGGTGATTGAAGTCATTCATTCACTTTGAAATGTTGGCATTTCTCCTTGCTATATACATATAAACAAAACTGCCCCTCTCTTTTTCACAGGGGCGCCCATATAGGCAACATCTAGCCCCAGATAAAACCTAAGATACGAATTATAAATAGATTATATCATGTGGTATTGGAAGACTGAATACTTTCCCCATATGCAGCGGGCATTGACTTCATGAGAATTGATTCTAAGCTTTCCATGAGACTGTCTAATGTTTGGCGAATGCTTGAGGCAGAGAAAAGGCTAACTTTAAAGATGGAATATGGAGTATAGAGAGGGTGTAATCAGTGTTGCCGAAAACATTTTTTTGACGCAGGCCAAGGTGGCCTGCATCATGACCTCTTACGCAGGCCATTTCTGTCGCACAAAGGCCATATGAACATTGATGTCTTAAGGTACTCATATAAACTTCATTGTAATTAACAAGAAATCAGGAAATGTTTGTATATAAAATGAATTCACAAAAATTGCCCTATCTTTGCTTCTAATAGGCAGATTTTTAAAAAATTCTTTCACCATGAGAAAGCCAAGATCATGACAGGCCATTGCAGTCTGCGTCCCAAGGCCCTACGCCGGTCATTAAGATTTTACCCCGGCAATAGCCGGCGTGGCGGCGTCATTTCGGCAACACTGGTGTAATATACGGCTAACTTGGAGGTTGAAGGGATGTAGTGAACTATTGAACGGTTGCACAGGTAGAGAAGCAAAGATTGGTAGTCTCTAGACTCTTATCATATTCTGGCATTTCAAAGGGTTACCCCAATGAGTTAGTGAGGGGGACATACTAGTATCTAGGGGAGGTTCATTAGACTATTTGTATTGAGGCGCAAAGGGACCTTAGTAGAGTCTAGAGCAATCCCACGGCCATGACCAAGTGGCTTATTTCTGTTATAACACAGAAAACCCACCAATAAGCCACACAGGATTATCAATTGTGAAGACTAAGGGTGTGATGACATTGACCTCCTGTATAGGGAGTGCATTATCTATCTAGATAATGCATGATCAATCAACCAATTAGAATGCAGCATTGAGGATAATGCACCATGGCTTTGCCCAGTCGCGTTATAAACAAGTACATGCATATACAATGTAGATTATATATATATATATATATATATATATATATATATATATATATATATATATATATATATATATATATATATACACACACACACATACATACAGATCACTGACAGATGTACTTAGACTTAGTGCAGTGGGATCGGAAACATTAGAATATATATATATATATATATATATATATATATATATATATATATATATATATATATATATATATATATATATACACACACACACATACATACAGATCACTGACAGATGTACTTAGACTTAGTGCAGTGGGATCGGAAACATTAGAACACCGTGAAGTGGGACTGAGAGAAAGATGCGGTTTGGGTAAACAAACCTTACCTAGCATAACAGGCCCATCCAAGATTATAATTATGTTTTAACTTTTTTAGTTGATGTAGTCATCCGTGTGTCGCGACTTACAGCATCTAAAGATATTAGTAAAAAAAAAAATCCGACCTATCCTACCTACTGATATTTTTCAGCATGTTACCTGAAAAACACATGTTCCCTGGCCTTGGGCAATAGAGGTGTCAGGACCCATGCGGGTGGTTTCTATGGTGAGACGATACGGGTAGCAGCAACTGGATGGGCGAGCAGCTCTGAAGTGTGGTACATTTACTCAAATGTACAGCAGCCTGTACGTATCGCCAGTACAGCTTGGGCAGAGATAGAGTGTGGCTGCAGCTCAGAAACATTGGAACACCTGAGTAGGAGAGGTTACTGCCTTGTGTACACTATAACATATAAGGGCATTAGCATATTAGGTTATGGGGGCCGCCATCTTGGTTAGGCCCCCGACTCCAGAGCAGAGCATTCTGGGTAAATTTCTTATCATCCCCCAGAATAATAGTCAGTGATAACACTGATAAGCTGTTCCCTAGCCCTTATCTTAATCACCCCAAGTACCTCTCTATTGTTTGAGGTGTGAAGTAAGGTGATAACCCTGATAGGGAGACAATGCCCTGATTGGCTTACCTGTGGTATCAAACAGAAATTTAAATGATCTATTGGTCCTTGGTTTTAAATATTTGATCTATTTTTAGATTATCTATCTAAAGCTGTTAATATGGAGAATCCACACGTGATTTATAGAAAAATCCCATGGATAGTAAATAATTGGCAGGAGGTCAAACTAGACTATACAAAGAGGCCAAGTGATGATCTAGCCCCCGACTGCCTGAGCCACCTAGCTGATTTCCTTAGTACCACCAATGTGCTAGTCCCGTTATAGAACAGGTGTCGATCAGAATGGTGTGAAGTGGTCGGCATAACTTGCCGCGTAGTATAGACCCAACATTGACTTCTGTTCAGTTATGATACAGAGATGTCCCTTTTTGAGTACTGGATAGTAGGGGTTATTTCACGAGGACAGTCTTGTAAGCGATATATAATCCTATCATCCAACCAGTGTCCACCCCTCTGCCAACTGAATATTGCATTATTTGCCCTGTACTGTAGCACCTTCATTAAATCTAAATATATAACCACCCATATGAATCGCTAATTATAATAACATCATCAATTAAACCACAGTGGGCACTGAGAACAATAGATTTCACACCTCTTATATATTGCATACAGACTGAGGTTTAAGCTGGTTATTATACTTGGACAGTCTTGAAAGGGGTGTACAAGGCCCCCTGTGTTATATATCGCTTACAAGACTGTCCTCGTACAATAACCCCTACTTAACTTGTATTACCGGTATGTACTTTTATTTCATGCTAATAACAACGCCCCATAGAGATAATATTAAAGTTCTGATCGCCAGTGGCGTAACATGTCTCGATCGCCACTTCTGGTCACGTGACACATTTAGATGCTAAATTACGTGAATTTAAGCAATTTGAAATCGGAAAACATGAGATAAATACAGAACTAAACTCCCTGGCCTACATTCTCATAGATCCACCCCTCGGGGGGGGGGCTGTCTCCCTCGGGGAAGACAGCCCCTCCCCCCGAGGGGTGGATCTATGATAATGTACGCCATGGTCGTTTAGTTCTGTGTATAAAGGTTCATGGCAGAGGAAGGGACACTTGTGGAATACAGGAAGGGTGGTAGATAAAGGGTCCAGCTGTAGCACACAGAACAGATGTTGGATGAAGGGATCAGCAGAAGAACAGAGGGCAAATGGTGGATGGAGGTTTCAGCTGTAGGACACAGGGCAAATAGTGGACTGAGATTTCAGCTGTAGGACACAGGGCAAATGGTGGACTGAGGGTTCAGCTGTAGGACACAGGGCAAATGGACTGAGGGTTCAGCTGTAGGACACAGGGCAGATGGTGGATGGAGGGTTCAGCTGTAGGACACAGGGCAGATGGTGGACTGAGGGTTCAGCTGTAGGACACAGGGCAGATGGTGGACTGAGGGTTCAGCTGTAGGACACAGGGCAGATGGTGGACTGAGGGTTCAGCTGTAGGACACAGGGCAGATGGTGGACTGAGGGTTCAGCTGTAGGACACAGGGCAGATGGTGGACTGAGGGTTCATGTAGCGCGCGGATCACCAATCTGCGCAATTCTCAAATTGGGCAGCGCTGTTTGTAAATTGCGCAAGATCGGCGCCGAGCAAAGCTCCAATCTTGCGCAAAGCAGCAATATCGGCCATTCGGCAAGTAGGTCTTGCACTTCAAGTCCTTTTTAAAACTCTAAGCAGGAAAACTTGACAAACAATAGACCAGTGGTTGAATAACATATAAAGGTATCTATAAAAAATATTAGACAAATGAATTCTATAAATGTGGTAGAAACTTTATGAAAATCTCGCCCATTTGTACCTTGCGCAAAGCAGAATTGCCGATATGTGCAGATTGGCGAACTGCGCCTAACAGTTCAGCTTTAGGACACAGGGCAGATGGTGGACTGAGGGTTCAGCTGTAGGACACAGGGCAGATGGTGGGTGGAGAGTTCAGCTGTAGGACACAGGGCAATTGGTGGACTGAGGGTTCAGCTGTAGGACACAGGGCAGATGGTGGATGGAGGGTTCAGCTATAGGAAGTTCAGTTCTGTATTTATTTCATGTCATTTTGATTCAAAACGCTTTAATTTACATTTGGTGGATGGAGGGTTCCCCTGTAGGACACAGGGCAAATGGTGGATAGAGGGTTAAACTGTAGGACACAGGGCAGTTGATAGATGGAGTGTTCACCTGTAGGACACAGGGCAAATGGTGGATGAAGGGTTGAGCTGTAGGACACAGGGCAAATGGTGGATGGAGGGTTGAGCTGTAGGACACAGGGCAGTTGATGGATGGAGGGTTCACCTGTAGGACACAGGGCAGTTGGTGGATGGAGGGTTGAGCTGTAGGACACAGGTGAGATGGTGGACTGAGAGTTCAGCTGTAGGGCACATGGCAGTTGGTGGATGGAGGGTTGAGCTGTAGGACACAGGGCAGATGGTGGACTGAGGGTTCAGCTGTAGGACACAGGGCAGATGGTGGATGTAGGGTTCAGCTATAGTAAGTTCAGTTCAGTATTTATTTTATGTCATTTTGACTCAAAAGTGCTTTAATTTACTTAAATACCATCTGACGTGACCAACATTGGCACTTGAGACGTGGTATTCAACTGGTGGTGTGGCGATCAGCATTGTAACATTGTCTCTATGGACCGTCGTTATTGACATGAAATAAAAACATATCGTGAATGAAGGTGGATGGAGGATGGAGCTGGGGGTGGAGGGCTTATTCACAGCACTAATGGTTTAGTTGTAAATTGGCACACGCCCAACAGCAGTCAAAGATCTCAGCTGTAAATCATAAGAAACACTCAGTTTCGTTGCATAAAGAACAGTAGTTTCATTTGAGAACAGCCAGACTACATGACAAAATGATACTTCCCTTTAGTTCCGCCTTTGGATGAAGAGTCATTAACCTTTTGAGGACAACATGATACCCGAAAGGTAATAAATCTTCTTTTCTCAATTCTTCAATACTACAGTACTGGCAAGTTACTATGCAGGACCGCATTGCGTCTTGTAGAGACTTTGAATGCATCAGTTGCTGGAGGACATGGGAAGGATAGTACAGGAATGACCAGGTTGTACGGCACATATCGGATGGCAAGTGATTGCCCCAGTTGTAGGTCACAGGGCAAATGACAGATGGAGAGACTAGTTCTGAAACGCAGGACACGTGACAGATAGAACACAGGGCATATGACAGATGGAACACAGGGCACATGACAGATGGAACGACCAGTTGTGAGACACAAGCCACTTGGTAAATGGAGGGTCCTGTTCTGAGACGCAGACCATATGAGAGATGGAAGGACAGTGCAAAGGTTGAAGACCAGGCTAGAGGCCTGACCAGAGTTACTGACGTACCGGGAATACAGGTGATAATAAAGTGAAGTTAATGCCTTACCTGCTAGGCACAGGAGGAGTGCTACTGCCGCCCATGCCCGCGGCAGCGCCCGGATCGGCGCCCCCATCTATGTACTGCCCCTAGCCTGTTGTTATCACATATCGCACCTGGAAAAGTTGCAAGTCAGAGTGAGTTTTATCCGAAGTATAAGATAGGGGCACAATAGATTGGTACATGTTACTTGATGAGCACAATGATATCGATGAAATGGGGATATTTGAGCAGGTTGGACCAGTTATGAGACGCAGGGCCGAGGTAAACGGGTAAGGGATGAGGATCCTCAAAAAAGAAGAAAAATCCCTTATTTCCAGGTTAAAATACAGTGAGATGGAGGAAACGCTGCTGGCGATAGCGTTGAAGAACGGAGGTGGCGGGAGTGGGGGTAAGTTCTCAGGATGGGGTAAAACAGATGTACCGAAGGCTTTCCTGATCCACTTCCGCCGAGAGCCCCTCGCGAGAACTAGGTGATGGCGACCTTCTCTATTCTCCAGATCAATCGATCAAAGTCAGAGAAAGATGCCCGCCCTGGTTGACAAAACGGCCGCGTCCCATTACTGCTCTGTGTGCGTGTGCAGAGGGCGCTGGTTCTGAGGCGATTACCAATGGTGAGGATGAATTATTAAAAGGCACGACAAAAGCCTGGTCTGACAGGAACGCCAGGGGCGGCCATCACTAATGGATATGGCTGACTCCTATTGGGCCGTCACTCAGTGGAGGAACACTGCCACACTGAGCCCAATGTCCACCATGCCCCTAGTTATTATACCTGGTTATATATCTACAGCCCTCCAGCCTCTCACCACCATTAACTCATAAGGCACACAGTCAATTCACAAGGCACTGGGACAACAAAAACCACATTGCTTACATTCCATGTGGAGGTGGGCATTATTTCAATTGATCAAAGAAGAACAAAGGGTGTTTATGCCCATGCTGTATGATTGAGCATGTAAGTGTGTGAATTAAGTAGACTTCCTTGAGCTGCCTTTGGCACACGAACACAGAAAATTGCTTCGCTTAGGCGGTGGATCTGGTCGTTATGAACATTATGAGCACTTGTTTTAATACTCTCATTCGCGGCAGGTGTAATGCCTTAACAGCAAGGAGGTACTCTGTTAGGGCTAAAGTTGACACTGCTAAACGCATTAGAGGTATTTAAGGACCCCCGCGCTTGTAAACACTCTTCATGCCTTTCATTAGGCGTGCTGGTTAACACAGCATGGCTAAGCCTCAGTTCTAAGAGTGCTATGTGGGCGGTATTGACTACTGTGGGTGGAGTGGGCTTTAAGAGGTTTTATGGTTATTGTAAATGTGATCTTTCTTGGTTTTGTTCCAGTTTGTTAAAAGTACAAATCATTTCAAATTATCAATGACATAAAATTAAAGTGAAAAGTTACAAATTACATTACCAATGGAAACACTGTCGTTGGTGCTCTGGAACATGCCACCCACGGAAAAAAAATCACAACCACACTTCTCCCGAGGAATGTGGCATGAATAATCATACAAGTTATTTTTCTCTGGCTTGGTTTCTGTAATGGAGAGGCGACCATGTCTTTTGAACATCATTTATTTTAAACAGGCCCCCCTCATGTTTTGCTGGTTCCTTCTGGGCCGCTGCATCGAACAAAGCGACAAGTCCAATAAAAGTTGCTCTTCATTTAGCGCCCGCTGACGTCTGAACGAATCAAATAAAAGTTGAATTTGCACTCGAGATGTATCGGGATCCTTCCCCATAAAAAAAACCTCCCATCCCCTTAATCGTAATCAAACCGGCACTGACTCATGAGATCCCGTTAAACACTCAAGGTCTCAGAATAAGAAGCAATCTCAAAGCAGTATCCCAAAACGCTACTTTCTGGGGTGGTGATCAAGCCTGTCGCCCTTGAACTTAAAAGACAACCAGCGTTGAGAATTAAAAACCATTAGATAAATATTATTGTTACTGTTAATCTAATATAACCATTAAAGTCTACATCTTGGCTCCAGTGGCACTTACCAGATCTGCAGATAGTGTTAAGTTGGTGGTTATACAACCGCAGGCCATATACCTACATGCACATAAGTTATGATTTGCTCTGTGAAAGCAGAGCACAGGGCACAGCATAATATAATAGTACAGACATGACGGTAGCTATACCCATTTGCATGTGTAGGTTCTATGGTCACCATGAAACACAATGCGCGATCTACATAACTAAAAACTTTAACAGAAATTTTCTCCTACTTAGAACTAGTAGCTGATACAACCATTCCAAAAACCTAGCAGCACAAAAAAAACAACAACAACAAAAAAAAAAACCCTCAAAACTCAAAACTCGGCATGTCGTCTGAGTGGGTCCAAACATCAGAATTGACCTTCCCTCGTCCTTGGTTAAACTCTGATCTATAGGAAATGTAGTGCCAAACCCCCAACCCCATTTTCTTGGCTGTGCCCCCATCATACGCCAGTGCACCACCCCTTCTAGATCCGCCCCTAATGTTATCCTTTAGATTGCAAACAACCAACAACTATCCCACTAGGGTTTAACATCACTTGATCTCTACATGAAAAATGATCAGTTACCTCTAAATAGTTTATAGATAGTGACCGATATTGTTACTGTGCAATACCCTATTGAAGACATAACCTAATGGAAAGTCGGGAACTGAAGATACATAGCTTACATACATGTATGATCATACACAAGGTCACTGCATGCAAGCCTCGCCCTGGGGGCTGCCATCCCTTGGTCTGATACCTGGCGAGAAAAGCACCGACAACGGCTCTCAACATAGGTATCAGCTGCACCCTACAATTCTTCAGTGCGATTTCCCCCCTATATCTCTAGTTACAGACAGAGTGTTTCTTAGTGTAATGTTTCTTCATTTTCAGGCATTTGGACGGATCATGGAGGTTATTTGGCCCTTCCTGTCCCCTAAAAAATGTTCAGAGTTCACAAGGAAAGAAAATATACAGAAAAAAATAATAATTTTGCACATTCAACCTTTACCTTTACTAGCGACGAATTGGAATAGGATGTCAACAGGTTAAGAATGTGTTTTTTCTCTAAGCCTCCACTTTATAATGCATGTATTGTATTCATCGACACAGAGGCACACTCTTTTCTTTTCCATATGAACCTCATTGCCAGACACTGGGAATAGTATGCTGGAGATGTAATGAAGCCAAAGGCGGGGGATTTTGTTTAAAATCTGCTGATCTTGTAAAATGTAATTTATACCCTCCCAGCGGTGTAGAGTGAAGCATCTCCGTCATCTTGACACACAGCCCGGACCAGAAGGCAGTATCTACTTCTCCTATCAGTGGCTACTGAGAATATGCTGATCAACAACTGCATATTGCAGTAGGTACTGTTGAAATACTTCCGAAACAGCTGACTCCACACTGCATTTTCAGTCTACACTCAATATGAACTGAATATGCACTGCATTTCAGACTAGAATCAGTAGTCTACTGACTCTCAACTGAATGTTAATAGATTCCAGAAATTATACACTCTGTGCAGCAGCATAGATGCAGTAGTCTACTGACCATCTACTGGTATGTGGAGACAAGCATACTTCACCCCTTTGCATATGAATATCTTATTCAGTGCCAGTAATGGATACACATGGATGTTGGGGTGTATGAAAGTGAGGAATTACTCACTGACTTTATATAGGGTACAAATATACTGAATCTTTTGGTCCCAATCATGATATATTTTTTTTTTACATAGTATCCATGTCATCCATTGATAATTGCAAAGTGCTTGTCTCGTCACCTTAACATCAGTAAACCGAAAGGCATTATGCTATAGCAGCACTCTATAGATATGTCTAATCTTACCCTTTTCTATGGTAAGAGTTACCCAGTACTACTGAATCAATACTGCCCTAGCCCACTCCTACATGATTTGCATGCACTACTAGGAAGTAGTAACCGCTCCACATAGCTGATGGGGCAGTGGCTCAGGGGGCTAATGCGTTGGTAGAGTAATCAGAAGATCCCAAGTTCAAATCCAGCAAGGACCACCTAGAGAGGCATTGGTAGTGCCAGTACTAGAACAGCGGCTGCTTCTTTTATGCTTCTACCTGCCCCCAGCAGTAGTTTTCAGTGTGATCTACTGCTGAACTACTGCTATAGCAGCAGCCATGCAGTAGTGCTGATTGAACACTGCCCCAACCCCATATATGGTCATGCAGCATTAAATAAGTAGATACTGTTCAAATGCTGCCATCTAATTTACATAATTGGGACAACTGATTCAATACTGCTTTCATGCTGCTAATACTACTGTTCTACTACTGTACCACTGCTGCAAGTTTTGTGGTGCTGAGCAGTAGAATGACAGTAGATGCTGATACAATACTGTTTCTGATGCTGCTTTCACACTGAATCACTACTGTCACACCACACTGTTTCCCAGCTGCTTTAGTGCTGCATTTCTACTGCATTTTGGTCCGGGAGAGACTCAGAGTGTTCTATCTTGTCGACTAGAGAGCTCAGTGGTAAGTGAGGACCAGAACAAATTCTTGATTTTCTCTCAGATTAGTAAAGATTCTACATCTTCATATCAATTTTACACAATGCATCATCCTAATGCACACCTTAGCCCCCTTAAACGGCACAAAAGTACCTACATTTACCAAGACAGCCATCTGATAAGAGATGACATTGAACACCTATTTCCTTTATCATTATGAGGAAGTTTACTGGTATCTATCTATTGGCACCCTTTTAGAAGCAATTGGTTCACGAGGGTGGCTGGGCCTAGTGTATTTATAGCTGAGTAGGTTTATAGCTGAGTAGGTCACTCAGTCGGGACCAGGCGCCTGGAGAAGGGCGAGGTCGACAGAAAACAAGGAGTAAAGCAGGGCAAAGTGGGTAAAACAGTGCCAAGACTGAGGGACCCTTGCTCCCCAAAGTCAACACAGACTGGCTATAGTAGTGCGCAGTGTCTGTTGAGGATCAACCTGCTATGACCTATATCAGAAAGTATTCAACCAGTTTTAGTTGGCCAAAAACACAAATCCTGCGTGGGATGGATGAGGTGGGGGTTTGTTAAAGCTTGAGTAAGATAGGTCATACAATGATTGTACATCTCATATCAAAAGCTTCTCATGGGGGTTGGGTGCAGGCATGTTCCGCCCCTCTCCTAAGCCCACCTTTTACCAACCCATAAAAAGTTGATAAAAGAGGTGACATCCTCTTTACCCCCATCCCCATCCACAATTTGCACTCTGAAACTGCTCCCCATATCCATGCATCTTCTTTCGAAGAATTATCTTTTTTTTTACATGACCGACAAAATACACATTCGTGCTTATACATGTGGATGATGTATTATCTTTAGGCTGTTGATGCTGGAAATAGCTTAGATGCCTTCTTGTTTTCCGGTACTGCTATATAAAACCTGGAAGCTAGGGAGACTTGTCAATAGATTGATCTATTCAATGGATCATTAAAATTAAATAGAATATTTTAGAGTTATGAATATATGATCAGTAGCGTCAACTACAAGTCCCCTGCGGTAAGACCCAGAGGGTGAATCCCGTGTGATCTGAATCGATACTTTATTGTTCACAAAAATCAATACTGTATTATTGAGCCAGAACTACCAGCCTAGATAACATATGTTCACTGCAGTATCACAACATACCAGGGACGTCAGTCACCTAGATTACTGTGACCTAGAGACCAGACTGGGCTCCACTAGGCCACATGTGTGGTATATATTTTTGTATAGTTCTCCCAGGACCTTTGTACAGGATGTGTATTATACTACACCCCATGCCATTTAGAATATAGTACATGCACTAACGTTATTTTATCAGTACAGATGAAGCTGTACTGACACCGTGATGAGTGTATCCTAGATTGTTCTATCACTATTGACTGCCATTGCTATGTACATGTTCTTTTTTTTTAAGCTAAAAGGAATATCTGGGTCACTTCTATGTATATAAGGCTTAATCATCATAGATGTGTGCGTAGATGTACCATTTATACAAAATACACCCCTACATCATCCGCTTATGATGTGATAGCCGATGTCCCTAGGTGTGGAAATGGAAAACACATATTGATTCAATAATGAACATTTTTATCTATGAGGTTTTATCTACACCAACTCCCAGCTTAACACCTTTCCCCCACACAGTGGCGTTCCCCATTTTCATTTTCACAAGTACCACTAAAGTATATGTCATCACCTCAGTGCAACAAGATTGTAACTGACATTTTGGCAAAATTGTGTTTTCTTCTGCATTAACATCTTTGTATCTTTATCTACCTACCATGAAAGTATCGAAGCTCTGTCTATGATATGTTTGTCTACAGGCCCCAAGGCAATATGGTTGAGTCAACTGCGTGCTATGAATAATTGTAACACTTCTGTTGTCTCTCATCCAAACTTGAAAAATGCAGATACAACCTTGTTGCACTGAGGCGACTATGTAGGCTACCACATGATAGTGGACTAGGATTATACAGGATTCACTGTGTTTTATACACATTGTATTTGAACATATCATTCTCTAGGACATTCTACAGCATTGTACATGTGTGTGTCATTGCACATGTAGGCCGTCATAGATGACATGTACACATGTAAATGATAAATAATGAAATATACTATAGTAGCCCCATCCTACTATCCTCTGGTGGTATCATCCTAAGCATATAAAGGAACGTGTCCGTCTGACATACAAGAGATGGCAAGTGTGATACCATGCGCACACTTCACGCCCAGAGACTGTCCCTTTAATACCTCAGACTCTCCTATATAATCTCTTATCTTATGTTCATCGTATAAGTGACATCTAGAGCGTGACAGAACTGCACGTAGATAGTAGGATCTGGCATGTCTCTGTATATCTGTACACAGTCACCACTCCTTTGTGTCCTTTTTCATCCTAAAATTCTAGGTAAGCCTATACTGAGGGGGCGAGGGAATATTCACAAATGACATCATCAGTTAATATGGGTAGGGGCTATGGATTTGGCTGCTCTCTCTCTGATATCGGTAAAATTAACTTTCTACAATCAACTGACCCTGCTTGAAATAGGGGAAGGTAGGGGCTCATATGCCAGGAAACTGTCTTTTTGCTTTCTTGGTCCAGTAGCTCTTCTTTTGACTGTTCGACAATGTTTCAAATGGAGACCTGTACTAAAAAAAAATTCCTGCCAGGGGCTGAAAAAAAAAGTTTTTAATAGGCACCTCTCACACTGACCCGTCCTCTCAACCAGAAACAGATTTTTTTTAATTGTGGCCTAATGTAGGCCTATATATCATGGTCCTGACCATGCAATCAATCCTGGATTAATTTGCCCAGTTTAGCCCAGCACGGGGCCCAGCATAATAGCTGTCTGGAGAGGGTGTTTTTGAGAAGCCACCAACTGCAAATATGCATGGTGATGGCTCTAGACCCCTAAAATCGACATGGCGACAAGAACATTTTTTGGCTAGTGATATGAGATATGGCCAATTCCTTGAAATCAACACAGGGACATGGCAATTTTTCAAAATCGACACAGGGATATGGCCATTTCTTAAAATCGACATGGTGACATGGCCATATGCGACATGGGGCATGGGGACCCCCATAGGCCTCAGGGGCCCCATGATGCATGCCTCCCCAGCCAGCTAAAACTTAAAAGTCGTCACTTCTCAATTACCATACTCATTCATATAATACCGTGATTTTACTATCGTAAACTCTTTTTTTAGATAATGACGTGTGTGTAGTATGGAACCATAGCTTTTAGTATACATGAAATTTCATGACCAATCCCTTAATAATGTCATATCATATGTCTTCTCTATGAATAATTTAATCTGAATTATAGCATGTCACCTTTTTTTCTTTTGATCATGCATGGGCATGGCCATGTCACATGCCTAATCCAAGAAGACCATGTCACCATGCCTATACCCGGCTATACCCCTCTTGTGTTTATGCCCCACACCCATCCAATAATCCAGAGCTATCTCCATGTCCTCCCCTCACAGGCTCACTCCTCAGTCAGATAGCACTCAGTGGTGGTGTGTGGACTGTGAGGCTTGGTGCACGCGAACGTACGGCCGCCCCAACACCAACTGCCGACCAGGGACAACAAAGACTTTCGCCCGTGATATATCTCGATCCCCTCTCGATAACACTGTAAACTTAGACTACAAGGCTTACACAACTGCTAACCTGTGCGACTGTAGCAGGTGGAAAGTTTCCCTGACCTCTGTGCTCGTAAATCCAGTAGTAAATCCAGTGGTTATCCAGTGGTTCAGTTGGAGCAGCTGTCCCCAAACAGTGCCCTCATTCGACTGAGTGAGGTTTCCGGTTTACTTTCATTCAGTGACTTTAGTTCACAAAACACCCGCTAGGTAAAGCCACAAATGCATAAATTAGTTCTCATGATCGACACTAGATGCCGTGTAAATGATTTGACCGCCATCCTTTGCGATAGGTGCTGCATGCAGAGCCAGGCAGAGCCCGGGATGCAGATACTTGCAATCATAATGCCTTTGTCCTGATGATGATTGGACTGTTCAGCTCTGGAAAGTTCTGCCTAGGGTTAGGCATGGCCGAAATTACAGTAAATTGCATAGGAACTTGAGGAAATAGGTCTAGGCCAGGGGACCAATTTTTCTGAGAAGGCCTTTCCAAACTTTCCCAGGTAGCACACAAAAATTTGCCAACGTTGGCTGCCCATCGGGCCTAGGTAGGCCCGACCAGTGGCATTTGCCAACCGAATGCCAACATTGGCCCAACGTTGGCAGGACATTGGCAAATGGTCGGCCCCTGGCTGCCCATTTGCCAATGCTGATGTTTCCCAACCAAAAGCCAATGTTGGGCCTACGTTGGCATTTGCCTTGGTTGGCACCATTGGGCCTACGTAGGCAGGATGGGCAGCCTATGTAAAGCCGATGGTTGGGCCAACGTCGGCCCAACGTTATGCCAATGTCTCTGTGAGTAGTATAATAGATGGTCTTTTCTGAATATTATCCAGAAAAGACCATCATATTTGGATTATCCAGAGAAGACCTCCTATTTTTAGATTATTTATAAAAGAGGTCGTTTATAGATATATTTAATTTATCTATAAAAGAGGTCGTTTATAGATATATTTAATTTATCTATAAAAGAGGTCGTTTATAGATATATTTAATTTATCTATAAAAGAGGTCGTTTATAGATATATTTAATTTATCTATAAAAGAGGTCGTTTATAGATATATTTAATTTATCTATAAAAGAGGTCGTTTATAGATATATTTATATTATTTATAAAAGAGATCAGTTAATGTATATGTTTTGCTATAGAAACATAGAGGAAATGGAATTAGTTCCACATGACCTATAGATCTATGTAGTTATAGTTCTTTTAGACCTCTCCAGATGGGAGTGCGAACTACATAGTTCTTTTAGATCCCTCCAGATGGGAGTACGTGCAGTACCAGCGTCATCACGATGCTTTGCTTTAAAGTGAAGTGTTCAGAGTAACCACAGCTAGTAGCTTAGACCAATGGAACTCACATTGCAGTTTACTGTCCACCGCTTGTATGCTTTTGAAGGGGGCGCATGGGAAATTTTCATTATTTATTATCTAAAAAAACTGCAGAATTTTTCAAAAATCTATTTGGACATGGTAAGGAATGAGCAAAGGGAGCCATATTTGGTATCAAATTAAAGCTTACAGTGCAAGGAGTATTAATAACATGATGTTACATACAACCTAGACATTTCCAGCCACTGGTACCCATATAATGAATAATGAAAAAAGCCTCATTAATTTTCAAAATGGCTTGAGCGGTAAATTGTGATCTAACTTCCCATGGCCTTATATAATAAAGCTATAGGCAAAAGGGATTAAGCTGCTCACTATAAGCCATAGTGAGTAGATTATAATAAAACCTATAAGCAATGATAATTTGAGCTGTTTTTATAAATGCTAACACTTGAATAGGAGTAATTTTGGTACATTATTTATAGAGATATATTTAGACTAACTCCTCCTAGTGCTTTTGATAGTTCTTATAAATGCCTCCAGATGGGAAAGCAAACAGTCAGTGGCTTAGAAACTATCTATGCAGCTATAGTTATTATAGATCCCTCCAGATGGGGGACAGGCAGGCAGTCTTCCAGCCTTTCACTTGTGTTATCACAATGCTCTGTTTTTAAAATGAAGTGCTGTGTTGCCTTAGGCATAACGGTTCCCATTTATGTGTTGCTTCGTGGTGACTGGTGACTGGGTCAGTGAGTCACTGAGCCTTAGACCTGCTGCTGGATGTGTGTGTAAACGTGTATACATATATGTATTAGTAGGAGCAGCTCGGCACACTTTTTTATTTAGGGTTTTAGACTATATGTGTAGCATTATGAAGTCTTTGTTTTCTTCCCTATGGCAGAGTAATTACAGACTAGTTTTTATTATAAAACTTTGTATTTAATTACCTTAAACAAATCAGCGAGTCTTTTAGTGAGTTACCATAAAATCCTCTGTATAAGCCGCACCCGCGTATAAGCCGCACCCTGAGTTAACAGCTTTGCTAGAAGCCTTCCCAGGGTTTGAAAAAAAGTTTCTTATTCCTTCCTAAATCTTATATAAGTAAATCCCTGCATGTAAGCCGCACTTTGACTTTCTTGAGGTGTTATAAGCTGCAGCAGAGACTTAAAATGGTTTAAAAGCTGTAGCTTATACAGCACTTAGTGAGTCAGTTAGTGAGTTTGTACTACAGCGAGCAGCTTATATAGAGTCTTAGCTGCTCGCTGTAAAAGGCAAGCTGTTGATATGGTTATGGTGAGAAGCTTACACAGTATTTGAGCTGCTCTTTGTTATAGGTTAGGTATAGTATATTGCTCAATTTTTAAAAAAAGTAGATCTTTCGTTATATATTTACACATGTTTAATATGTATAAATATACATCCATCAGTCACCACGTGAAGGTAGATCTACATGACTGACATAATTTTGAAAAAATAAAGGCCTAAAGTTAAAAATTTTGGAACAAAAACAATGTTTCCTATCTCTTTATGAGCTAAGTAGATATATAGATACATATGAATGGCATATATTGTATATTTCATTTTACCTAACCTACGTTGAATAAAATGAAGATATTGAATGCCTTATTTTTAGCTTTTATTTTCACCCGATCTGGATCAAGTGATAACATAAAGCCTAATTATTTGAGAAGCAGATTTTTAACCAGATCTGGATCAAGCATAAAAATACAGCTTCCTTATTTATACATATACCTACATGCTTAATATGCAGAGACAGGTGAATACATTGCTTTTGTAGTTATTTCAAATGAAGTTGGAGAAGGCTTTCATTTTCTATCGTGTTTCTGATGATCTGAAAGAAGGAAAAATTCTTGATTGCTTGAGTCAGCCCTTTTTGTTCTATGTTTTTTATAATCAGCATGGTAACATCTAAATCTCTTATGTAGTATGATTTCCCTACATATTTTTTTTTGTGAGAAAAATATGTTCCCTTCATGAACATTTGAGCCAAGAAAAATATGAAGTCTTTCTTGGTAAATCCTTTTTTTGCCAATTTTGCGATATCTTTTGATCTAAAGCAGGCCAACATTTCATTTTCATTTATTATTTGACTCAGTAATTGAGCCAAATAGAAGCTGTGCCCTTTGTCTATTTTGCAATTGAATAAAAAGATAGCCTGAAAAATACGCAAAGCACTTTCTATTGCTACGTATAATGACTTTTTTGAGGGCTGGTGTTTGAAAATGTAACTTTTATGGCTGGCTTCTTTGTACATTTCATGTGAATAATGACAGACAGAATTGTGGTATGGGCACATTTTGATATAGTTTTGCCCTGTCCAGTAGCTTTTTATAGATAGCTTTCCACATTTATTTTGTTTCCCATCTAAGCAATCACACAAAGAATATGAATCTTGTTTCCTTCTTTTAAATCCTGTTGGAACACTTACCTTATTAAAGGCTGGTAGTTTAATGCTCAAAATCCGAGCAAATAGAAATAAAATATCCTGCATTGAGTAAGCCTTCCCCATTTTTCTGGTTCTTTGCCATTTTCCTGTTTAGTTTGAGCATATAAAGGGTAAAAGCATTTTTTATGAAATAGGGAGGAGCTATGTAAATAGGGAGGGGTCTGTTTCATCCAATCCCTGTAGCTATAGTTAAACAGACAGGAAAAGTAATTGCCATTGTGCAGTTAGGTTGAATAAGGCACTGCGTAGTTAGTTTTTAACCTGGCTTTTTATCAGTGGTAAAAAGTAGGATTTTGCGCAGTTAGTTGAATAAGGCACTGCGTAGTTAGTTTTTGATCTAGCTTTTTATCAGTGGTAAAAAGTAGGATTTTGCGCAGTTAGTTGAATAAGGCACTGCGTAGTTAGTTTTTGATCTGGCTTTTTTATTAGTGGTAAAAAGTAGGATTTTGCGCAGTTAGTTGAATAAGGCACTGCGTAGTTAGTTTTTGATCTAGCTTTTTATCAGTGGTAAAAAGTAGGATTTTGCGCAGTTAGTTGAATAAGGCACTGCGTAGTTAGTTTTTGATCTGGCTTTTTATTAGTGGTAAAAAGTAGGATTTGCGCAGTTAGTTGAATAAGGCACTGCGTAGTTAGTTTTTGATCTAGCTTTTTATCAGTGGTAAAAAGTAGGATTTTGCGCAGTCAGTTGAATAAGGCACTGCGTAGTTAGTTTTTGATCTAGCTTTTTATCAGTGGTAAAAAGTAGGATTTTGCGCAGTCAGTTGAATAAGGCACTGCGTAGTTAGTTTTTGATCTAGCTTTTTATCAGTGGTAAAAAGTAGGATTTTGCGCAGTTAGTTGAATAAGGCACTGCGTAGTTAGTTTTTGATCTGGCTTTTTTATCAGTGGTAAAAAGTAGGATTTTGCGCAGTTAGTTGAATAAGGCACTGCGTAGTTAGTTTTTGATCTAGCTTTTTATCAGTGGTAAAAAGTAGGATTTTGCGCAGTTAGTTGAATAAGGCACTGCGTAGTTAGTTTTTGATCTGGCTTTTTATCAGTGGTAAAAAGTAGGATTTGCGCAGTTAGTTGAATAAGGCACTGCGTAGTTAGTTTTTGATCTAGCTTTTTATCAGTGGTAAAAAGTAGGATTTTGCGCAGTCAGTTGAATAAGGCACTGCGTAGTTAGTTTTTGATCTAGCTTTTTATCAGTGGTAAAAAGTAGGATTTTGCGCAGTCAGTTGAATAAGGCACTGCGTAGTTAGTTTTTGATCTGGCTTTTTATCAGTGGTAAAAAGTAGGATTTGCGCAGTTAGTTGAATAAGGCACTGCGTAGTTAGTTTTTGATCTGGCTTTTTATTAGTGGTAAAAAGTAGTATTTTGCGTAGTAAGTTGAATAAGGCACTGCGTAGTTAGTTTTTAACCTAACTTTTTATCTGCAGTAAAAAGGGGGAAATCCTTTTCTTTCTGCGCAGCTATGTTTGAATCAGGTATTGCATAGTTATTTTTTGATTTGCTTTTTTATTTGTCGTAAATAAAGGTGGAAATTTATATTTTTTACGCATTTGTGTTTAGAAATTAATGCCCAGTTTTATTTCAGTCTATCGCACAGGAATAGGGTAGACAGTAGGAATAGATATATAATGATAAAGTCATGACAATAGAGTGTTGTTTTTTACCAAGATTTTTTATTTCATAGACAGATAAATCTCACTTTACTGCGCTGGTGAGATTTTTCGCTGTTTAGCAGAATATTTCATGAGTATACGTATTAATTTTTTAGGATTGACATCCATAGACCTGCCAAGGTATCCACTATAGTTGACGCTAGACCTACCATGGTATCTGCTGTTGTCGATGCTAGCCCTCAATGGGTTAAGCACAGCATGAGTGGTAGGTTTTTTACGAGTTATAGCATAGCAAGTGCAGTGCTGTTGAGTTAATATAATACTACGTTGTACTTTAAAATAACATGTTTTGATTAAGTGCTGGAGAGGCTTGAGCACATGAGGCTCCTTAACCTTTGAAACAGAACCACGCCTTTCTTATTCCAGATCACATTTTTTGGATATGCTCTTGAAGCATTGTAAGTACTATGTATACTTTTTAAGAGCAATTTCATCACTTTACTGAAACTACAGTAAATCTTAATTGTTAAGATAGGTGAAAATTTAAAGCTTTAGTTTTTATGTATGTATTATTGTTTTAGTCTACGTTAATCTGTCTTCATTAAAAGCTGCGTGGTTTTTTTGGTCAGTGCCTATTGTCTATCCTTTCTAAGGTTTACCCCATTAGCTTTTTTAAACCTTGCTTGTGTATCAAGTAAAAGCAGAGCAGGGAACTACGTCTTGAATAAAGATATATGTATATATATGGGGTACATCTGTAAAAAGGGAAATAGCGCAGAGTTAACTCTTTAAGAGCCTCAGTTTTTTTGTTTTTATGCTTTATCCCTTTGACTATCATGCTGCTGTTGTAAAGAGCCGTTAACATTTTTGTTTTATTTGACTGTTATGCTTGTTTCACAGACAATAATGTTACTATAATGCAGAGCTGTTACGGTGATAAATTAATCGTTATGGATATATTTCCTGCATTTTTATAACTCAAGAGCATTATGCATTAATGTAGTCACCTTTAAAGATCTATAACAGAAGATTTATACATGGAAGCAACTACCTTTTATGCGAAGATTTATATATGGAAGTTACTGCGTCTTAACTAAGATGTATAAATGGAAGTAACTATGTTTTATGCGAAGATTTATATATGGAAGAAACTGCGTCTTAACTAAGATGTATAAAAAGAAGTAGTTATGTTTTATGCGAAGATTTATATATGGAAGAAATTGCGTCTTAACTAAGATCCATATATGGAAGTAACTACGTCTTAACTAAGGTCCATACATGGAAGTAACTACGTCTTAGTAAACTTCCATATATGGACTATTGCGTCTCAACTAGATAATGATATGTAGACAACTAGCATAGTTACATGTTAATCTCATGGTGTTTTATCGTTTTCAAGCCTGTAGCTTAAAAGAAAATACTTAAGCCTGAAAAGATCTGAGTGGCTGCATTTCCACTTCATCTCTAGCTGTGCTAGGAGTAGATTGATTAGGTCTGTATATTACGGACCTTTTACGTTTTTTAATTAACAGTGCTGTGATTATTGATACACATATCACCAAAGGTGTTAATGCACTACCTATTACAATGCCTGTAATAGTCATCCATTTTCCCCTTGAGGGGTTAAGTGACGCAGGGGGAGAAGAGGGGCTCACAGAGGTAGAGTTTAGCCCCTCCCATATCGTCTGAGGGGTGATATAAGTTAGTGTTCTTGAAGGCGCGATAGATTTGGTGCTTGGTGATCCTCCGTGTAAGGAGTCTGGAGAGACAGATACAGTTTTCCTTTTGGTCCCTGACGTTGGAGGCGAATTTGGTTTCCTTCTCAAAGAAGATTCCCATGCCAAGGTAGTGGGAGAGTTAAACACGGTTTCCTTCCTGCTACCTTTTTCAGAGGTAAGTATTTTCCTGAAATTGTATGAAAATTTAACAATTATTTGATCACATTGTATGAACCTTTAGATTTAAGCAGTGTATAATTGTTTAAAGTTGATCAAATCTGGATGTAAAGTTGCTTAAATCTGTTAAATGATCGTTTTTATGCACTTTTTATCAGCTTTAAGCGGGAAATGCTTTAACTTGCTTTAAGTGGATAAAAGATGCTTAAAGAAGGCTATCAAGCACATTTAAGCAACTTTACACCCAGATTTTATCAACTTTACATTGCTTAAATCTGAAGGTTCATGCAGTGTTAGATATGAAGTTAAGGGAAATATAATTTTCAGGTAATTACACTAGTATAAAATTAAGCTGATTTATGTATATTTTATAAATGAAATACAGATTGAATATTTTCATTGTTTTATTAGAAATAGATAACAATAATTTTATGCTTACTTGTTATCTTCAGAGAAGCTGATTTTTTCTTTTGCTTGCTGAATTTCCTTAGTGGGAAAAGTAAGAGCAGGATGAGAAATCATAGACGTTGTTCTTGAAGTAGAGCTAGTTTGAGTGAGGAAGGACGGCAGGAGAGGTTTAGAAGTAGAAGATCTGGTAGAATTAGCAGTGGATGAATCCATATCATGCTCTGTGAAGGCTGCGGACAAAGCCTCTGGGCTAATGTCATAGAGGAGAGGAGGATGGGTTACGTGCTCCACAGATAGGATTTTTTGGTTCTTAGGCTTCAGGTTGGTCTCAGTAGCTAACGTTGATCTGAAAATAAAGAAATGAAAAATATTCTTAAGTTATAGTATTTTATTACATGATATTTTTGAAAGTGAAACTTTACGTTAAGTTTGGGAATTGTTTGAACCAGATATTATATTGTATTTTCTTGGTTTTTGTTTTTGAGCTCTATGTTACCTGCTGATTTAAGAAAGGTTTATGTCCTTTGGTGTCAGAGGTCTGAACATGGTAATAGTGTGGTTTTTTTACATCAGCCTTTAAACTTACCTTGGAAAAGAAGTAGGGCCGAAAGTAGAGTAAGGTTTTGTAGCCATTGAAGGATAATTTGATGTAGGAAGGCTTGATTTAGGCGTAGCAATAGAAGAAAGATGTGTAGAGGTTGATGTTGCAGTGTTTGAGCTCGGCTTAGGCATAGAATGAGTAGCTGTAGTAGCAGGACGTGTAGTGGTAGATATAGCCGTATTTAAGCCTGGTTTAGACGTAGAGTGTATAGCAGGAGAAGAAGGACGTGCAGTTGTTGGCTTAGTGTATTTCAATCTGGAATCAAAAGACAAAAGAAAGATTTAGTTCAAAGTAGGCTCTCTATAGTGGGAATATAATTGTTTCATATGAAGACAAGGGATATGCGATAAAATCTATTTGTTTAACTTAACCTAATGAGGCCTGAAGTTGAGAATCCTTAACATCCATGCAGGGCCTGATGTTGAGTATTCTCAACACTATGCAGGGCCTGATGTTGAGTATAATTGGCATTACTATATTGATACGGTAGCCATGTTTGGAATTGTGAGATAGATTTAATTGACCTGCTATTATTGGTCTGATGATTTTTTAGACCTATTTCAGGGAAGAGGAATTCAAATTTGAGGAGTCTAGAGTGAAACAGACGATAGAATCATGTCAAAAATAAGATCAAAGTTATGAGGACTGTATGCTGGTTAGCAAGGTCTCGCCCCTGGTAAATATTCTGCTCAAAATTTAGGTCTCTAGCCTACCAAAAGGCTCTTTCAGCCAGTTCTTAATGGGTTAAGTTGAAATAGAAACAAATTGGTGTAGCTTTTTCTTACCTGCATAAACCAGCATCGCAATAATATATTCCATGGTTTGTCGTGAGTTTCTCTAGGAAAGGGAAAACATTTTCATGGTATGAAATAACGTCCGTATTGTTCCCTTCTATGTCCTGGATTTTTATGAAAGATGTGACAAAAGAAAGATGAGAAGCTGTTATAGCTTGAATGCATTCAATATGTTGATGACATATCAAAGTAGATCTTGTGAAGGCACATTGACAATTGTGTTGCACTGTCTGCATATAACAGACTTGCAGAAACCCAACTAGGAGCCACAGAGTTTTCATGTTGAATGCTGATATTAAGCAAAGTATAAACGTCCTAGTTAGATAGCTGCAGCTGAATCCCTCTTTTTAGACATTATATCCCTCTTTGAGATAAAGAAACAAAACAATAGAGGAAAGGAAGATGTTTGACCTGCAGATAAAGTTTGCTTGCCTGAAGATAAACCTATGACTCATACACTTTAGATACCGAGGTGTAGAAATAGAATTTCTGTTGTTTAGCATCATAGAAAGAATCCAGGGAGATAAATATATCTAAACAGTCGCGGTCCTTAGCCTGACAGGATGGCGCAGTGGTAGCGCGTTCGCTCACATATCTCTAGGTTGCGGGTACGAATCCTGCTGTCGGCGTTCGACGTTGAAGTGTTTTTTCTTTTATGACTTAGAGTCTGTAACACTGGCGATATTTCCTGCGCTGCATCTGCTACAGCAAAGCAACACTGTTAGCTTTCTCTGCTGCAATAAACATTGTTTTGAAACTGATTTCATTTTTTTGTTTCAGGGTTAAACGTATATCCCTGTTTCCAGAGCAGCAGAAATCTGAAACAACGTACAAGGCAGGGACTGTGCTTGTGACTAGGATAGCATAACACAGAGCTGCCCTCTGGAGATAAAACTGAGAAGTAAATTCTGCGGATCTTATGAAGGTAGGCTATAGTATAGTATGGGTGTGGACTACTAAATTCGACATGATGACATGATTATTCCTTAAAATCAACATGTGACATGAGCTTTAGTTACATGAGGTAAAGAATTAGTAACATGACATAGATCCTTTTTAAATTCGACATGGGACATGTAAGGTTTTTAGAGGTGACATGGACATGAGAATTTAAATGACATGTGACATGTAATATGGAAGACCTCCTATCCATACCCTCTATAGTATAAATTTTCTTAAAGGGTGATAAATGATTATGCTTTTTAGCCTTGTTAATGCATGATTGAAAAATTTAGTTAGTAGCTACGTTACATCCTTTTACTGCTGTTTAGGGTTTTTTGATAATATTATAGCAAGGAGCTGATAGGACGTTGGTTACTGTAACTTTGAAGAGAAGTATTTCTGTGTGGACATTAAAGACTGTGATTAAAATTACGGTGTATAGGATATAAAACAGAAGTGAGATCCTTTGTTTATATGATTTTATAACTTAAAAATTTATTTTTTTAGGTACACTTTAAGAAACATTGCTGCACTAGCTGCGTACTATACGTCAGCAGATACTTTGACTGTCTGCCTTACTCGAGTATACATTGTTGCACATCATAGCCTCCTGGTAAGTGATAAACAGCTTATTGTTGAATAGTTTAGTGTAGACTACTGAAATCGATATGGCTACACAGGTTATTTTAGGCTTAATAACATGAAACATGAAAAAGTTTTTTGAAATAGATAAGGCGACACAAACAATATTTAAAAATAGATAATGATATAACCTTTTCTTAGAATTGATATGGAGACTTGATGTTCCACATGAAAAATGATAACTATAATTTTTTAGAGAATCTTTTCAGTAGAGTAATTGATAGTAGAAATTAAAATTACAGGGATAAGGATGGCTGAAAAATCTTTTATTTGCATAATTTATTTTTTTGTGAGGGTGTAATTTAAAACTTTATTTATTCCAGAGCAGGAAACCATACCCGTATTCTGCTGGCAACAGAGAGCAGATTATAGCAGCAGACAACTCAAACAACGCAGTGCAGTGCTGCCTCCTGGTGAGGGAATTTATGACTTTTTCTAGCAGCTTGATGTTCCATGCAAAAATTGATCCTTGTAAATCTTTAGAGAATTATTTCTGTGAAGACATTGACAGCAGTAATTGAAATTATGAGTATTAAAGTCAAGAACGGCTGTGAAATGTTTATTTGCATGATTTTATTTTTTTGAGACATCATAAGTGACTATTTTATTTATTTTAAGGAATACTTTAATTGATATTACTGTGTAAGCTGTATGTTATACCTCAGTGACGAAAAATACAAATATTTGAGCTTGAAAATATTTCTAGGAAATAATTTATATGATTTTTTTTCGTTATAGTTTGAAGCTGTCAAAGTTCCAAAGGCAGTTGATAGTTCCTGCTGCAAAAGTTTACGAGACTTTCGTAGTTTGCTGATTTATCAAGCAAGGTTGTAGCCTTTTAATTTGTTATGCAGTTATATGTCTATTCAATACATAGTAAATAATATTGTTCTTATAGTTACTACAAATCCTAGTGCTAAAATAGATATAGAAAGTTTTAGGTCTCCAAAGAAAAGTATTTCTAAGTACAGGGGATCTATACATGTTGTAAGAAAAAACTTTTCTTTGAAATTTACAAGAAATGGATTTTGCTATATATTTTTGAAAAATAATTTTTCTTATTTATTAAACAAAATAGATAAATTCGTTGTTAAATATTGTTTGCATTTTTATTCAAAATATTCTGAGATAGATTACCAGAAAATAAAAGTTAATTTATTGAATGTGCAATTAAGTATAGAAATAAATTTAAATAATCAGGGAACAAAGCTATATGAGCTTTTCTTAAAGCTTTTTTCTAGATTGCCTGAAAAATATATCTACAAAATTAGAGAGTCAAATTCTTTTGAATCTTCTTGGCTTTTGTATGATCATAAAATAGCTGTCACCAAAAAATTGAATTATTTTTCTTCTTTTAGGGTATCTAATAAATATCTTACTTTTACTTTAGGTCATAATTTTAAAGGAAATTGTATAGTAAAAGACACATCAATTTTTTTCGAATTGTGCTTTGAAATTAAGGAGGCATTGCTTGAAATAAATCAAGAGAAAAATCAAGCTTCATCAAAATGAAAGAAATTAAGATAATTTCACATTTTCTTCTGGTTTTGTTTACTATATTGTGTCAAGACAAAAAAGAAAATCATGAATACTGGAGTAAAGTGAAACAAGAAGACACACACTGTTTGTTTTACGTTACTCAACTGATCAGCAAACAGCAAAAAGGAAAAAAAATTCCAAGGGATAAAGTTATTGCTATATTAAAAGATGAAGCTTGGTCTTCTCTTATGTTTTATATGAAAAAGGACGAAGCTTACAGCACATATTATGGATATTGCATGACTCAAAACAAAGCTAAAATTTTATTAGATTTGCTGTCTTCTCATAGTATTTTGGTAGAATGTGTTTGCGAAATTTTGAAAATAAATATTTATTTTGCTTCAAAAAATCAAAGCACTGATTTTCATCCTTTATATAATTTTAGATCAAAGGTTGTAAATTTATTTTTGAATGAAGATTTGAAAAAAATAACAGAATATTCTCCTTCACAGAGCAGAGTTAAAAATGAAAAAGAAAGTAGCTTGAATAAAAAAAGGAAATCTGATAATTTACTTTCTATGCCTAGCAATCTTTTTAAAGAAGAAAATTTCTCAGATAGTAGTGAAGATGAAAGCAAAGAAAAAAATGATGATTTATCTTATAAACCTAAAGCTGGCACTTCTCCTATTCGAATGAGTGACAGCGAAGAAGAAAAAAAAGCAGAAAAATATTCTAAGAGTAAATTATCAAGAAGTCAGTCAGAAGACAGTGCCATAATTAGTGATCCAGAATATATGTTTCTGAAAGATGATCTCGCATTGTCTGATAGCGAAGAAGAAAGTGAAAAAAATCAAAAAAGTATTTGTTCCCCAAAAATCAAAAAAGAATTAGAGAAAAAGAAAGTTCAAATAGAAGATAAAATTCAGCATCTTAAAAATTTTCCTCCTTTAGCAACATTGTTCAAAGACAAATTGGAACTAAGCCAGGCAAACTTGGAATATTGTTTTCAAGTTATAGAGCGTCTTCAAAAACATCTTGTAGTCTTATCGTCGAATATATTACCTGAAAATTTAGAGAAGTGTGCGAGATGTCCACAGCACTGTTCTTATGCAGTTCTGAAAAGCACAAAAGACAAAAGAGGTCCAAAAATACCTAAACCAAAGAAAATTAAAATTTCGCATGATTAATGATATATGTTAGTCTAATTGTTTATATATGCCACTGTTTATAATATGTTTATATATATATATATATATATATATTTTTTCTCTAGATGCCGAAAGCTACCCATCCCTTGCCAACAAAATTATTTAAGATTCAACCTCATCGTCCTGTTACAGTGGAACCTGCACCTTCTACCTCTGCAGGTTCCACTTCTTCTGACACAGTTCTCTCATCTCCTCCTCAACTTGCTTCTATTCAAACCACGTCTGTCGTTTCTTCTTCTGCTTCACTTTCTGTTTCTATTCCACAGTCTGTCAGCTCGCAAAATACCTCCTCTTCGCAGACGCTTAAACGTTCTGCTAGTGAAGCTTCATTGCCTGCCTTGCAAAAGAGCAAATCGCAAAACCTTTCGTCTTCCTCTCCATCTATTTCTGATGCTGAAGCTGCAGCTTCTCTTTTCAGAATAAATTCTGGCGTATCTTCCTTCGAGGAAGAACACGTCAAATTCTTTCAGAGCAAGGGAACTTCACTGTCCCTACCCCCCTCTTCTTCTCCTTCCTCTAAACAGCTTCCTTCCTCTACAGAGTCTAAGGGCTCCACTTCCGCTGCTAAGAGTAAGACCTCCTCTACTAAGGCTAAGACCTCTACTTCTGCTTGTCCTTCCTCTGCTAAGAGAAAGACCTCCACTTTTGCTTCTCCTAAGCAGCTTCGTTCTGCTACTGAAACCAAAGCTTCCGTTCCTAAAGCCTCCTCTGAAGCCACTTCATCTAAAGCCTCCATTTTTCCTCTTTCTGAAGCCTCTTCTATTCCTGTTCCTGTTGCTTCTCTGTCAGGTCCTTCCCCTGCACCTTTCCAAGCCACTGCCTCTGCTAGATTTCCTGCTCTGACAGCTGCTATCCTAGCACCGTTGCCTGGAAAATCTGTTTCTCACCCTGAAGCTTCTTCTTTTTATTGTACTTGTCCTGACATCAAATCTGAGCCAGAAAGTGACGAAGAGGTTGCTGACATACTCCAAAATCCTCTCCCTCCTGCTCCTCTTAGTGACCGTCCCTCTACTCCTTTTCCCCAGAGCCAGGGAGATGAAAGTAGGAAAAACAATCACCCTGCTTCCCCCCTGAGAAAATTGAGAGAAACAGCATCATCTTTTGATTTCTCCTCCTCTTCCTTACCAGTGCAAGCATCTGTTCCCGCCTTCCCTCCTCCAAACCATTTGGCACCAGTTCAAGCATCTGTTCACGCCTTCCCTCCTCCAAACGTTTCGGCTCCAGTCTCCCTGAGCTTGTCTCCACAGCAAGCTCCTTCCATCTACCCTGCTCAAAGTTTCCCACAAGTTTCTGTTCCTTCTCTTGCCGTCTTCCCCCAACCATCAGCTTTCGGCACCTTCTCACAGAGCCACAGAGGCACAAGGGCTGGCTTCCAACTTCCTAGTCAGACACTTCCCAAAGAGCAGGTGACTTCTCATACAGTCGGAGGAGCGTCTTATAACGCAGGACTTCAAACGTTGGGCGTTCCTAGAGGTCCTCCTATTGACGCAGGACTTCAGACGTCAAACGTTCCTAGAGGTCCTCCTGATACCGCAGACGTTCCTGCAAGCACAGCTCCAACTGGAGTGGTAAGACCCACCTATGGTTCGCTTGTGAGCAACAGAGCTCCTTTGGAAGAATTCGTAAGGTTGTTTGGGTCACAAGAATTGGGGAAATATTTCTTTGAACAGTCTGCGTTGGCAAGACTTGTTCAGCCTCCTAGCGAGCTGGCCAAACATAGATCCAGTCTCTCTCGGGCTTGCGGAGGGTGCGATACGCCTGCTCATTTTGCAGGCTCTTTCCTCCTGACTACTCGAAAGAGACCTCAGTACGTCTGTCGTTTCTGTTTCCGCTCCTTTAAATCAGAAGAGCAGCTCACTAGACATATCATTTATGAACATGGGGGGACTGAATAAATTTAAAGGTTTTGTTTAAGATTTTTTCTAAAACCTTAAGTGAGATTTCTGCTCAAAAATTTCTTTGGTTTATATGGAGGGAAATATTTCTTTGAACAAAAAACTTTTATGTTCAAGAATTTCCTATTTTAAATCCTATTTTAGTTTCCAGGAAAAGAAAAAAAATAAAAAAGCTAAAATTAATATAGAAATTCCTGTTTTTTCTTTGCTTACCGTAGCTCAATGTTTTTCTTTTATAGTAAATTTATGTGAAAAATCAAAGAAAGAATCATATGCTAGTTTTGATGCTGTAGAGGACGTAGAATCAATTGCTTTTTTTGCTTGTTACTTTCAAAGTGACTTTCTGTTTAAATATTTACACGAAAGAAGTTTAAAACACTTGAATGAAATAGCTAAGATTGTAAAGGTATGTATATATACAGGAAATGTTTGTCATGATACCACTATTTCTTTGTTATACTTTTGTACTGATTTGATCGGTGAAAAATATCCTTTGTTTGATCTTCTTAAAGACGTATATTGTAAAACTCATGGCACAGATTTGTATTGCTCGTTTAAATGCTACAAAACAAAAAAATTAGCAAAAAAGATAAAACATGCTTATCGTGATATGTATATAGACTGTTATCCTGTACGTTACCTTTGCGCAGGTTGCGGAGAATTTCATGACGCCAATAGAAAAGACAAGAAAAAAAATATTAATCGTACGGAATGTTGTGACAGTCCATGTTATCATAAATGCTACACTAATTTCAGACTTAAATCATACACTAAGCCAAGAAAAGAGGGAATTAAATGTGCAAATTGCAGTATGAAATGGGTAAATGGCAAACCTTTAGGTGCTCAAACCTTCATCAGGTGGCAAAAGAAAACATTTAAATTAATGATGAAAAAATACTATCGAAACCAAATATCTTTTTTTTCTTAGAGAGCTGGAATTCTCCACTAACTATTCTGAGATATATAGACTAATATCCCTACAAGAAAAGGAAAATCCTTTTTATTATTCCTGTACAAAAACAGGGATTTTATTTGATTGTTCATATATTTTGTGTTAGTCTTATCAAGGAAAAGCCATAAGACTTATTGTTTGTTGTTTTGATATTGCTTTGTTGTCTTGATATTCCAGAATTACCATATAAAAAAAATGATTACGAAAATTAACTATGAATTGTTGAAAAATAGAATCAGTTATTTCGAAGGTAGAATACATTTCAAAGACAACGAAAAGGATATAATAGATGTCAGTTTTCCTTCCCAGCCTTATATGTCAGTCAAGGAAGCTGAACAAATTATTTTGGCTTTGTCTTATTTTGATTCTTTGCCACGGTTAAAAAAAATCAAAGTAGAGGCGCTTGTATATTTCGCTGATTATTTCCTGTCTTTTTATTTGCAGGATGAAATAGGCAATTTAGTTTTATCAAATATTATGCTTTTACCGCGAGTCCTTAAAATGTGTTGCATATTAATGCCTTATCAACATTTTTATTTTACTATGATGAATTTTGCTTGTGACTTACTCGAAATCCCATATATTTATCATGTAGAAACGTTAATGAAACCTAAAAAAAGAAAACATGATGACACTTTAGATCCTAGTGAATATGTTTTATCAGAAATAACAAAAAAATTGAGAAATAAAACAAGACAAAGATTGCATAAAATGTCATTAGAATACATGCTATGTAAATTATGCAACACTGAAATGATTATTTCTACCAAAACTAGAAACATTGCTTATATGATTTGTTGCAATAAGCCAGTACATCAAAAATGTTTTGATGATTTTATTCAAACATCAAATTTGTATCATAGGACTGAAACAATAAAATGTCCTTACTGTTCCATTGAATGGGTACATGAAAAACCACGGGTTGGTCATGAATGTTTGTTATGGTTAATGAGAAAATCATCTGACACTTCCTTGTTAAATCAAAAAAAAACACCAAAAGTTTGTTTATTTGATAAGAAATAAAAAGTTTGAAACAAATATTTTTGTATTATGTTACATTTTAAAAATGAAATATTTTATAACATATACAGCAGTAGCTTACAAAAAGTCTCTGAGAATAAAGAAACAAAACTACAATAACTTAAGGTAATACAGTATAACGAATAAGGCAACGAAGTTAACCAATAAGGCAGCAAAGTTATATGACAACGAATAAGGTAACAAAGTAAATGAAGGAGGCAGCGAAATCAGATGAACTTTTCTGATGCAGACTACAGGGAATTCTTTGCAGGAAAAGCATTGCGATTAATGCTTTAAAGGTAAAGCTAAAGATTTGCTTTTGTGAGTTCATTAAAAATTGCTGTTGAGTCAACTGTTCACTGAGAGCTAAAAATTAAATTTGTTTCATTTTCACATAATTAATTCCTGTTACATACATACAATTTGTGGTAAAATTAATTGTAACAATGCTTGTATGGGAACGATTCGCAACAAACTCAAAAAAGTAGCTTTTCGCTAATCTAGTAAAGAAATATTAGTCATAGCCTCTAGAGGTCTTCAGTGTGCTAAGTATCGTATAGTTTAAGATAGTTTTAGAAATGCTCACTAGAGGTCTTCAGTAAGCAGAAAATGCCTTGTTTATATTAGTCACCAGAGGTCTTCAGTGTAAAACCATGCACATAGTTTTAGTGACTCACACTAGAGGTCTCCGCTGATTTAGTAAAGTAATGTCAGTCCTAGCCTCTAGAGGTCTATAGAGTGCTAAATATGGTATAGTTTAAGATAGTTTTAGGAATGCTCACTAGAGGTCTTCAGTAAGCAGAAAATGCCTTCTATAAGCCACCAGAGGTCTTCAGTGTAAAACCATGCACATAATTTATATCAGCCACCAGAGGTCTTCAGTGTAAAACCATGCACATAGTTTTAGTGACTCACACTAGAAGTCTCCGCTGATCTAGTAAAGTAATGTCAGTCCTAGCCTCTAGAGGTCTATAGAGTGCTAAATATGGTATAGTTTAAGATAGTTTTAGGAATGCTCACTAGAGATCTTCAGTAAGTAGAAAATGCCTTCTATAAGCCATCAGAGGTCTTCAGTGTAAAACCATGCACATAATTTATATCAGCCACCAGAGGTCTTCAGTGTAAAACCATGCACATAATTTATATCAGCCACCAGAAGTCTTCAGTGGAAAACCATGCACATAGTTTTAGTGACTCTCACTAGAGGTCTTCGCTGATCTAGTAAAGTAATGTCAGTCCTAGCCTCTACAGGTCTATAGAGTGCTAAATATGGTATAGTTTAAGATAATTTTAGGAATGCTCACTAGAGGTCTTCAGTTAACAGAAAATATCCTGTTCATATGAGCCACCAGTGGTTTTTTTCCCTGAGATAAGAAATACTTTCAAAGTTATCAAAGAAAAGATTTTATTGTTTAAAAATAAGATATATTTTTAAAATGAATGTTTCTTCTCCTTTTTACATTAATTTACCTTCTAATACTATTCATCCCTCTCGAGAAAACAAAACAAGCAAATTTTGGGTTAAATTACCTTCTATTTTAATTTTACAAGGAGAATGGGAAGTGGGATTAGTAGAAGTAAACATACCAGTTTCCTGGTATAATTTCCCAGAAATTCCAGAAAGAAATAGGACTTTGGTAGTAGAAAGAAAAGATTTCAGATTGAAGCAAGACGTGAATAAAATAACTTCATTAGATGAAATAGAAATAAAAAAAAGATATGTCGTGCAAAAAATTCCATATGGAAATTATACTTCTTTAGATAGTTTAATAAAAAGCATAAATGCAGCCTTGAAAAAAATAGACGCATACCCTGACGATGAATTTTTTCGAAAAAGTAGAGAACCATATGTGAAAACTGAGCTGCAAAATTTAAAACCCATTTTAAAGGTAGGGAGAGGAGACAAAGTTGTTATGTCTAAATATTTAAGTAATGTGCTGAGATTGGATATATCTGAAGAAATAGACAACGAAGCTGAGATCGAAAACAGTGACGTTATAACTTTTTCAGGGCTTCCATTGAATAGTTTATTAGATTTTCAGATTTTAATGAGCACTACTTTAAGATACAAACATTATAAATATTTTCATGCGGGAGGTGTTCCTAATTTGCATCACGTTTCTTCTAATATTTATATTTATACTGATATAGTTGCAAATGAAATTGTAGGCGATCTTCAAATTCCTTTATTGAGAACTATTCGTTGCAGTGAAAAATTCGGAGACGATATAAAGGAAGTTTTTGTCTCTCCGTACTATAAAAAGGTAAAAAAAAGTGAAATACAAGAAATCGAAATAACTATATGTGACGATGTGGGAAAGTTGGTTCAATTTGAATATGGAACAGTTTTTTTAGTTCTTCATTTTAGACCTATAAGAAATGAAAAAAAGTAAAGCTTTCAGAAATTTAATCGTAGAATATGATTTAACTCCTGCTCTTCACAAATATGATCCTGATTTATTTTTACTTAATCAGACCAAAAAAATTAAAAAATTAATTTTGAAGAAAAAAAAAAAAGAAGGGGGGGTTAAATTTCAATTATCGTTATGCACAGTGTTAGGAAAATATAATCTAGAAAACAATGAATATTTTGAAATTCAACCATGGTTCCAAAGTCCTGTTCAAGTAAACTTTGATTCTCATAACGTAGAAGAATTAATAAGAAATTCCTTTTCTGTGATATTAGGTTTTTTCGATGCTTTTTTGCACATGGGGTCAGGATGGTTTTTAAGAGAAATAAAAGTGTTACGCCTCTCTGTTTTTAAATATAATCCTTTTGGAGGTGAGAAAAAAGGGAAAGAAAGCATTATTCAAAGAAAAAAATCAGTTCTTAATATAAAAGGAAGCGGCAAAAAATGCTTCGTATACTCTGTTTTAGCAGGATTACATAAATTCCTCACAATGCAAACTTGGCTAAGTCGTACGATATTTTTTTAGAAAAATTAAACCTTTCTTTTCTTTCTTTTCCTGTGAAATTGAGTGAAATTCCAAAGTTCGAAAAGAAAAATAATCTTACTGTAAATGTCTTTGGCCTTTTAGTATCTGAAAAAAAAGAATTTCAGCCTTTCCCTATGTATATTTCAGTCCTTTCTTCTCCCCTTACTGAAGGAAGACATATTGATTTATTGTTATTTAATGATCACTATTATCTTATCAGAAATTTACATAAATTTATCAGACCATTCTTTTGGAAAAAAACTAGGTACTTTTGTTACAAATGTTTGATATCATTTTGCTCAAAAAAAAAATATGAAATGCACGTTAACAACAATTGCAAAACTAATGTATACAGTGGTCAGGGTTATTCTACTCCATCGAAAGGGACTTTCTTGAAATTCGTTGACCATAAATTTAAAGTTAAAAGTCCTTTTGTGATATATGCAGATTTTGAATGTTATAATCGCACTATAAGCAAAATATACAAAGGGAAATCGTGTTGCTCCAAAGAACACAAATTAAATGCCTTTGGAGCTATATTAATTTCGAAATATGAAAAATACAGTCAAGATCCTGTTATATACGTAGGAAAAAATGTTATAGAAAAATTTGTTTCTTACTTATATAAAAAAAGAGCTGAAATTTCGTATATTTTAGATCATAAGAGAAAACCTTTGTCTTTGTCTTCTCACGATATTTCACATATAGTGAAGCAAAAAAATTGTTACATATGCGGGATATCTTTCACCGAAAAAGGTATAAGAAAAGTTTTAGATCATGCTCACATAGGACAAGAAGGAAAAGGAAGAGATTTAAATTATGCTTGCAATAGATGTAATCTTACTTACACTAGTCTTAGGATGGACAATTTAAAGATACCAATTATTATTCACAACAGCATGAATTATGACACTCATTTTCTCATCCAAAAATTATATAAATATATAAACCAGAGCACCATATCTGTGATTGCTAAATCATCTGAAAAATTTCTTACTTTAAGTTTCGAAAATTTTAGAATTATAGATTCCTTCCAATTTTTACCTACGTCCCTTTCAAAATTAGCTGAACTTTTGCAAGAGAAAGGTTTAAAAGATTTCGTTCAAACAAAAAAACATACTTCAAACAAAAAAATGATTCCTTATATGATAAGAAAAGGTGTCATGTGCTATGATTACATTGATTCTTGGTCTGTTTTGAAAGAAAAAAAATTGCCGCCTATAGACAAATTTTATTCTACTTTAACCAAAAAAAATATAACTGAGGACGATTACTGTCATGCTATTCATATGTTTAAAGCATTAAAATGTAGAAACATAAAAGATTATTTGAAAGCCTACTTGAAAATAGACGTTTTGCTTTTATGTGACGTTTTTGAATCTTTCAGAGAAAAGGCCTTAAGTTATTACGGTTTAGACCCTGCTCATTTTCTAACGGCACCTAGTTTGAGTTATCAAGCTATGTTGAAACATACAGAAGTTGAACTAGAGTTGCTTTCTGACATCGAAATATATAATTTTATAGAAGGCGGTATAAGGGGTGGCATTACTAATGTTTCTCATAGGTATGCGAAAGCTAATTCTTCCGACGAAATCATCTTTTACATAGACTGCAATAACCTTTACGGCAAATGTTTAGCAGATTTTTTGCCTCACTCAAATTTCAAATGGCTAACCCAAAATCAAATTCAAAAACTAAACATAGAAAGCATTTCAGATCATAATGAAACAGGATACATACTGGAGGTAAGTTTAACTTACCCTGACTGTCTTCATGACATGCACAACGATTTTCCTCTAGCTCCACAAAAAATAGAAATAGAAGAACAAGAATTATCTCCGTATGCAAAAGAAATATTGAAAAAAACTGAAACGTCCTACAAAAAAGGAGGAAAAAAGCTTATATGCAATTTAAAAGACAAAAAAAATTATGTAGTGCATTATCGTAATTTAAAATTATACCTTGCATTAGGTTTAAAGATAAATAAAATTCATCGTGTTTTAAGCTTTCATCAGAAAGATTGGATGAAATCTTACATTTTGTTCAATAACAGAGAACGAACTTTGGCTACCTCTGCTTTCGAAAAAGAATTCTTTAAGTTATTAAATAATGCAGCATTTGGTAAAACAATGGAAAATGTCAAGAAAAGAACTAACATGAAATTAACTTCAGACCCTAAAGAAAGTGAAAATCTTATAAAAAAACCTACTTTTAAATCTCTTCATATATTTCAAAAGGACTTTGTAGGAATACAAAGCAGCAAAGAAAAACTTTTACTAGACAAACCGATCTACATTGGGTTTTCTGTTTTAGAGTTATCTAAACTATGGATGTTTAATTTCCATTATAATATCATGTTGCCTAAATTCAAAGACGTACATATTCAACTGTTATATACAGACACAGATTCTTTAGTGTATTACATAAAAGATACAAATTATCTTAAAAAAATAAAAGATCTAAATAATTTTTTTGATTTTTCTAATTTACCTAAAGATGATTTTTTGTATGATGAAACGAACAAAAAGGTCTTAGGTAAATTTAAAGATGAAGCAGGGGGGAAAAAAATAAAAGAATTTATTGCTCTCAGGCCAAAAATGTATTCAATTTTGTTTGAGAAGGGGGAAGAAGAGAAAAAAATAAAGGGAGTCAAAAAAAGTAGCATAGAAACTATAAGGCACAATGACTTTAAGCTTACTTTAGTCCAAAATAGAATAAAAGAAGCAGAATTCGATAACATAAGAAGCATAAAACACAAAGTGTACACTATGTCTCAAAGAAAGATATCTCTTTCTCCTTTTGAAGATAAAAGATATTTGAGAAGAGGAGGAATTAAATCTTATGCATATGGTCATTATAAGATTCCCCCTTTAAAAAGAAAAATGAAAGAAATTCCTTTTGAAGAGATTCATTCAAAAAGAAGAAAAGTTTGTGAGATAAAGACAAAAATACAATAGCAAACTATCTGCAAACAAACAAAATGAGTAAATCATCTAAATATCCTACTTTAGCTTTTGGCAAAAGGAAAAGAATAGACATAAATAAATTCAAAGGAAAAATATACTTACATTTTCATGATATGGTAAAAGACAAAAGTATTTCTCTCCTTAAAGAAGAATATGATTTACTCTTTGAACTAAGGAATAAAATAGATAAAAAAATAGATAAAATTAAAAAAATGAGTGAAGAAGAAAAGCCTGGAAAGACTAAGAACACTAAGAAAAAGAAAGAAAAATCAAAGTCTCATAGCGACAGCAGCAGCGACGATAACATAGCCTCTAGTGACAGTGACAGCGATTGAAAACCTTAGTGAGATAAGAGCTACAGCAAAAAAGATTACAAGATATCTACGGTCAAAGTATCTTTGTTTTGAATTAGATAAAAATATACATAAAATGCCTGTCAAGTGTGAATATTGTGGAAGAAAAGGGAGAATAGTTCAAGATAAAAAATATTGTGAAAAATGTCAAAAAAGCATGGTTCAAGAATGCATAAGGTGTCATAAACCTTTTCATTCTCTCCATTATTTTTCTGCTGACGAAAATCATTTGAGATGTAATTCATGCCATACACAATATCTCAAAGAAAAAATGAGGAACAAAGCTAAGTCTGCTCAAAATAAATTGAAGCTAATTATCGACGAAAAAATCAGCGACACAGAAAACTCTAGCTCCGAAGAATCAGAAGGAAAAGACAACCTGACAGCCTCTCCTTTGCCTGAAGACGAAAATGAAAATCGAAGCAAAAAAAGAAATAAAAGAAAAGCAGGGACTAGCATGACAGAAGATGAAGAAAGTGAGAAAGAAGAAAAAGAAGTCAAGAAAGGAAAAAAACAGAAAACTATTTGTTCCACTAAAGGTAAAACTGTGTTGAAGAAAAGCGGAAACGTAAGAAAACATGCACAAAAAACTATAGGAACTAACACAAACCAAACTAGAATACCTGATGGGTTTATTCCTATATACACTAATATCTATGCTATAGAATAATATTTCTTTTATAAGGCAAAAAGATTTTTTTGTTTCATTTTTTCACGGAAATCCGGAAACTTGCATTGCATTTAATGACTTTTTTCACGCGTAAAAATGGGTTAAAATCTGTGCTAATATGCCCCATTCTGTGAATTTATGCATTGGCAGAAAGTACACCTCAATGGAGGAACTTGCGCTAATGCCAAGTTTTTTATGGTACATATATTTTAAAACCTATGTGTCAGCAAAAAGTACATCTCGAAAGAGAAATTTGTGCTCTTGCTCAACTCATAAGGGGATAAAATATGTCTCTACCTTTTTTTTCTTGGAATGGACGCGTATCGGATTTCCATTTTGTTTCGCGTGCACAAAAAAAGTTGTGTCATTCATTTATTTAAAAATGTTGTGAAAAATGTTTTGTCTGAATGCTGTTGCAAAAGATGTCGTTCATTCATCAAAAATTATATCACCTACTACTCTGAGATGGTTCTATTTTCATGTTCATAAGCAAATATTTTTCAAACATGGACAAAGAAAATATTTTGAAAAAAATTTATTTCACTCCTTCTCATCCTTCATCTTTTTCTTCTGTGAAAAAATTATATGAAGCAGCTAAAAAAATAGATGAAAATATAACGAGAAAGGACGTGCTAAATTTTCTCCGTAACACTAGAACTTATACTTCACATAAGAAAATAATATATAAATTTCTTCGAAGAAAAACAATAGTGAAAGGCATAAACGATCAATGGCAAATTGATTTAATAAGTATTTTTAACCTTAAAGATCAAAACAATGGAATAAAATATTTATTAGCCTGTATAGATTGTTTTTCACGTTATGCTTATGTTGAACCTTTAGTGAACAAAACTGCATATGTCACTCTAGACGGCTTCAAAAAAATTTTGTTAAAAAGCAATGTTAAGCCCAACTTAATACAATCAGATGAAGGAAGCGAATTTAAAGGTGTTTTTCAAAATTTTTTAAAAGAAAATGAAATAAAATTTTTCAGTACTTCTCAAGACACTAAATGTGCTATAGTAGAAAGATTCAATCGTACCATACAAGACAAAATATATAAATATCTTTCTTTCAAAAAGAGTCTGAGATATATAGACGTTCTACAGGATTTAGTTAAAAGTTATAATCATAGTAAACATAGAACATTAGGAATAAGTCCTTCTGAAGTAACCAAATCAAACGAAAAAAAAATATGGTTAAAGCAATACGGAAAATATTTGTACAGCAAAAGAATTAAACTGCCTTTTAAAGTAGGAGATAAAGTACGAATAAGTAAATATAAGATTGCTTTCAGAAGAGGGTATTCTTCTCATTGGAAAGAAGAAATTTTTCAAATAGCATATGTTCTTAGAACATGGCCTGCTACTTATGTGTTAACAGACAAAAATAATGAAATATTGAGTGGTAGTTTTTATAAAGAAGAATTAAACAAAATAAAAGGAAAATAAAAAATGGAAGACATAGAATTCCCTGTTTTCAATGCATGTATTAGAATTCCATTTTCTATGATCATAGCAGGACCAAGCAACAGTGGAAAAACTACTTTTGTGTATGATCTATTAAAAAATAATGAGCGAATAATAGAAAAAAAAATAGACTATGTCATATGGTGTTATGGTCAAACCCCTCCTGCTAAAAAAGACTTTATGGAGGGGAAAAGCATAACATTTTTGAACGGTATTCCTTCTTCTTTTGATAAATATATAAAACCTGACCTTAATGGACTTGTTATTTTAGATGATTTAATGAAAGAATGCGGAAATAATCCTGAAATAGGAAAACTTTTCACTCAAACATGTCATCATGAATCGTTAAATGTTATATATATTTCACAAAATTATTATTCTGAAGGAAAAGAAAGGCAAACTGTTAATAGAAATGCGACGTATTTAGTTATTTTTAATTCACCTTTAGATCAAACTGTCCCTCTAACATTAGGGAGAAAACTGTTGCCTAAAAATTATAAAACTTTCGTTAATATTTTTAATGAAGCAACTAGGAAACCACATTCCTATCTTTTAATAGATGGTCATCAAAAAACTCCTCAAGAATACAGATTTAGGAGCAACATATTTGACATAGGACAAGAGGTGTATATACCTAACAAAACATAAAACAGAAACAACTATACATGTATGAACCAACATAAAGTTCATGAGATTGAATAAAATATATGAAAAAAATAAAAGTTTTTGTGTGAAAGAATGCCACCGTTAAAGAAAAAAATGCCTGTTTCTAAAAGAAAAGGCAAAAAAACAATAAAAAAGAAATCAATTGTAGCAAAAAGAAAAAAAAGAACTAGCTGCAAACAACCAAAAAGAAAAATCAAGAAGAAAGCAGCAAACATCAGATCAGTCAAAAGATTAGCTTTTTTGACAATGTTAGGAAACACAAAAAACAAAAGAAAAAGAGATTTGTTAATAGAATATGCAGATAAAGAAGATTTAGATTCTATATGTCAGTGCATTTTTAATGTTCTTACAGGAAACATTAAATTAAATTCAGTGTCTTATTCAAAGTTAAAAAAATACAAGAACACTTTAAGATATCTTATTAATAGACGTGTGAATAACAAAAAAAGGAAAGCAGTTTTAAAACAAAAAGGTGGATTTCTCTCTCTTCTCCTCCCTTTAGCAGTGTCCTTAATAGGAGGATTGGCAGGTGCAAAAAATTAATATTATGGCTAGCTTCAAAAAAAGTATCGTTATACCTTTAGCAACTTACAAAAAATTATCTTCAGCAAAAAATCATGCTAATGAAAAAAACACTGACCAAGAAAAAAATCCTGCTCTCGAAAGGCAACAAGAATTATTAGCGCAAAGAATGTATAACGTGAAACCGTATAAGATATTAAGCACAAATCAAAATATAGCTAAAGACTCGGCTTTCATGTATTCTGCTCCTACAGAAAAAAAACAAGAAATAATACCAGGTATATCAATACTTGAGATCTTATCCAACATAAGACAAGCACAAATTCCTTACATAAAAGAAATTCTCAAAAAAATGATAGAACTGAACTATCTATGGAATGAACATGGTGAAATTATCATCAGAGGTAAACTAATCAGAAATTCTAATGTGATAAGCATCATGAAATTCTTTTCAAATGCAAGCATAAAAACAGAACCTATAGGAACAGAAGAACTTTGGGTTAATATATCTAATCATATTCCTAAATCGTGGTTTTTAAATAAGCCAAAAATAACTAAAAAAAACAATCGTCCTTATATCATAAAAAAATATCCTTTAGAAGATCAAAACATGGAAGACAAACAAAGAAATGAAAGCAATTATTCTACAGATGCTACAGACGATGAATTTTCTGAAGACGGCAATTTGGATGAAACTCTTCTTCAAGAAAAAGAAAAGCCCCTTCTGAAAAAAACAACTATAGAAGACACTGAAGATAAAAATAACGACACCGACTATCTTTCTGAAAATGAAGAAGACAAAATAGGAGAAGCCAGCGGAGGCATAGTGAAAACTCCAATAAAAAATATCCCTCCTCTCCCTTTCGAAGAAAAGCAACCCAGCAAAGAAAGAGACGTAAAAATATCTTACCCAAGCCCACAAGAAGACGTCTTCGGGAAAATTAAAACAAACAAAAATTTGTCAGGAAAGCCGTCACCTTATTCTACTCGATCTGGAAGAAGAACCAAAAAAAACCCAAGATATTCTTCTAAGGAATGGGCATCTGACTGGTAGAGATAAATTGTTTTGAGATAAATCAAAAAAAATAAATAAAAATACATCAAAATGTATTCTAACGATTCACCTGAAGATATATATTATAAACATTTTTTAACTAAGCGATCTTATCCTTATGATGTACAGTATGGAAAAGGATACTATTCTTTAACCCCCTTCATAGGAAGCAGAAATCAAAAAGGTTATGGGCTAGGTGGTATTTTAAAAGGATTGTTTAAGACAGTTATTCCTTTGGTGAAACCTGTTGTGGCATCAGCCGCAAAAGGAATAGGAAAAAGAGCCTTAACAGGAGGAATTAAAGTAGCAAAAAATGTCATGAAAGGTGAAAACTTTAAACGAGCTTTAAAAAGAGAAGCTCAAGAAACTTTGTCTGATTTAGGCAAAGAAGTTATTTCACATGTAACCAAGAAAAGAAAAGTTAATAAAACGATCACAAATAAAAAAAGAAATAGATTTAGAAGAAATTTCAAAAAAGATATCTTTGGTTAACATAAAATAACCTGAGATTACTGAAAAGAAGAGAAAAACAAACAAATATTTTTAAAGTTTGTTCATCACCTTAAAAAAATGTCATTGTTAGACGAAGATCCTTGTTTTTGTGTAGCCTCGGAATTTGATTTTACTCATGTTCCTCCAACAGATATAAGTAGAGTTAAAACTTATTATGAAAAAGTTGAGCCCACTGCTTCTCCTAACAGCACTACAGTTCAATTCACTTTAAAATCTAAACATACAGATTTCATTTCTTTGCACGACAGTTTTATTCGAGTGTCTGGCAAAATATTAAAAGCTGACAAACAAAATCCAGATGCTCCAGCTAACGATGGGACAATAAACGATAAAGCTAAAGTTTTTCCAGTGAATTATTTTGCTTCTACTATGTTTAAAAATGTGAAACTTTCTATAGCAGGAATACGAATATCAGACAGCAATGATTTGCACGGGTATAGATCTATTCTGGAATATATTTTAAGTTATGATCCAACCACTGCTAAACACTTGGGAGCTTTGGCTATGTATTACAAAGACGATAAAGATTTCAACGAAGTAACAAATGTTAACAGCGACGATCATAATTCTGGAGTGAAAGCACGTTATAACAAAACTAAAAACGGGAAATTATTTGAAGTCATAGGACGAATTCATAATGACCTTTTTGCTCAGGTCAAAGTGTTACCTGGAGATCTGCCTCTTACTATAGAATTTGATAGAGCAGACGAAGACTTTTGTTTGATGTCTAAATTAGGAACACAAAAATACATAATAGACATACAGGGCATACATTTATTCATAAAAAGAATAAGAGTGTCTGAAAAATTCCATAAAAAAATAATGGATGCTAGAATGGTTACTCCGTATTGGGATTATCCTGTGAACAAAATAGACATGAAATACGTCACTTTTGGTCCTCAGAAATCTATTTTGCAAGCCTCTCATATAGTGAACAACACTCCTCTTCCAAAAAGAGTCATCATAGGGTTAGTTCATTTAGATGCCTTTACAGGAAGTCATAATCGTAATCCGTTTCAATTTGAGCACTTCAAAGCTAAGGAAATAGAACTGAAAGTGAACGACGGTGGAACTCCTTTTTATCACTATGAATTAGATTACCCTAATGATTTATACAATATGGCCTACCTAGCTCTTATACGGTCTACAGGTTCAATTTTCAGAGACGATACGATAGATATTTCTTTCGACGAATTCAAAAAAGGACATTGTCTTTACTGTTTTGACATATCTAAAAACGGAATAACGTCAGGCACATTCGAATATTCAGAAAATGGTTCTTTAGGATTTGTCATAAAACTAGAAGAAGAATTAACCCATGGAGTAGCAGCTATCGTATATTTAGAACATCATGAACTCCTGAGATTAGATTCTAGCAATATATTAAGAGCAAAATCTGAAACAGCATAATTCCTAAAAATGAATGGAGCGGAAATAAATTTTTTCTTGCAGAAAATTAAAAGAAAAAAAGGAGGAAATTATGGTGTTTATTCAGCTGACACTATACCTGCAGTGAAATCATTTCCTACAGGTTATGTAGTCAACACCGACAACAGTAACTTACCCGGAGAACATTGGGTAGCTTTTTATTATGAAAAACCACGTAAACTAGCTGAATATTTCGATTCATATGGCTTCAGTCCTATGCGAAAGAGTTTTCTGAAAGCTTTGCCAAAAAAATATAAATATTCCTCTCATTCTATTCAAGGACTTTTTTCTATGACTTGTGGTTTATATTGCTTGTTCTTTTTAGAAAAACGAGCTGAGAATAAGACAATGCAACAAGTTATATCTAGCTTCACTTCAGATCCTGATTGGAATGACAGTAAAGTAAAACAATACTTTTTAAAGAAAAAACAAAATAATCGAAGCAAAAAGAAATCCTTGTTTTGTAACAAACAAATTTGTTCTACAAAAAATAATTTTCTAAGAACAACACAAAAAAGAAAAAAAGATTAATGTATTATTTCTTTTTCATCTTGTCTTGGAAATTATTTGCCGATTTATTGGAACTGATCATCATAAAAAGATATTTTTTTTAAAAAAATGAGCGAACATAAAACAAAAGAAGGAAGCATGAAAAGTTTAAGCAAAATAAATAATTTGATTTCAAACGGGAAAGTAGGAGCAGGAGGAATAGTTTTTACTCTTATTTTAAGCATCGTAGTCATTATCTTAGAAACGCGTAAACAATCTATCTCCCCTTCTTTACAGAAAGGAGATGAAATATTTTTGTCTTGTACAGAAAGCGGAAATATTTATCATAACAATGAAAAAACTCAAACTTTCCTGTCTTGTTTTGTAACTAATGTAAATCACAGAAAAACATGGACATATCCTGTCATAGGATCTTCTGTTTCTAACCATGACTTAAAATCTACTCAAATAAATGAAAACCGAGATATTGATAACATAATGTACGAAAAAAATAATCAATTACTAACTACTATTGCAAATCAAGAACATTTGCCCGACTCAAATGTATTCACTGAAGAAACAAAAGATCCTGAGATACTCAAATAATTATAAGAATGAACATCTTTCTCGTGTGAGACCTAAAAAAAATATATAAATTAAGATTATTTCTCAAGTCTTAATCATGGATACAAAAGGGAACAATATGATTTTTGAAGTAAAGCGCAATGAAATACTTGAAAAAATATGCTTACATCAAGGCACTTATATATCTCTGTTAGAAGAAGAAAGACGTGAACACATTAATATCATAAAAGAGGAAGAAAAAAATAATCTCCATCTTACTTTACAATTAAGAGAAGCACGAAATGAAAATATGAATTTAATGGCTCACAGGAAGGCATACAACTTAGCTAAAGCAGAGAGAATATATAACATCAGGAGAGGTTCTTATCCGTATGGTCGTACAGTAGCCGACGGTGATGACTCAGAAGAAGGCAGTAAAATTGTAGCAGACGGTGAAACTTGTGATGTGCCAGATTCTATGCCTTCTGATGTTTTAATGGAGACTTATAGGAATAAGCCAAACGAAGCTTTTCATTTAAATTCAGAAAAAAAAACATGAAAGTGATTAAGAAATAAAAACATAGATGAGATAAGTGAACAAACAGACTTTATGTGAACACTGATCTGCGTCAAAGTAACATGAACAGTTATTCTGATTGGAAGCCTTCGCTAGAAGACGGGGTGTGTCCTGATTGCATACATAAGATAGAAACCCTTGAAGAAACAAGAAAAAGGCAACAAAACCAATTTCGCATTCTTAGAGCAGAGAGAAAAAAGAATCAAGAAATAATAAAATCTTTAGGAAACAAAAATAATATTCTTGTGCAACGAATCACAGAAAAACAAGAGAAACTTTTGTCTGGCTTCATGAGCAGAACACTACGCTGATATGGGAAAGTACACTTTTAAAATAAAAAAACTGTTGAAACACACAAACTGGGAAGACGATATAGCCATTAAATACATAAAATCTAAAAAAGAAAAAATAACTTGCAACAATTCTTTCTTGAAACTTCTCTTGCAACATTTCGAACAGGTTTTAAGGCATAGACAAATGATATGTTTCACTTTTTACCTTTTAGAAAACGTATTTGACAAAAAAGATAAAATGTGTTTAACAGAACGAATAATGGTGCATGACTTATCTAAGTTTTCAATGAAAGAAGCCATAGGTTACACCTTTAAGTTCCATACTAAAAATGGACCAAAAAATTCTCAAGAAAAAACAACTTGGGAAAATGCTTTATTTCATCACTATGAAAACAATGATCATCATCCTCAATATTACAGAGAAGGAAATATGAGAAAATATGCTTTAATTGAAAGTGTGATAGACATGTTAGCTTGTCATGTAGAACGAGATCTGAAGCCAGAAGAAATAAATGTTCATGGTATTTTAGACGGAGATCTTTCTATCACCAATTTTTTGGACATAAATCCAATATACTTAGAAAGATATACTGAAGAAGATAAAGAAAAAGTGAAAGAATATCTGTCTTCGTGGAAAGATATTTTGTCTTGCAACTTATCTAAATAAAAAAAATGATTAAAATGAAAAATATAGGTAGTCTTAAAATATATGAAATTTTTTTGTTATTGTTTCTTTTCTTTTGTGCTACATATGGATTCATAAGCGTTATATACTATTTCATACATGGATTAATAACTGCTATAATTTTTTATCCTGTTTTCTTTTCTTCTATGTCTATTTATGCTTAATATAAATTTACCCGATATACCTGTTTTGTAACAGTCTGGAACTTAATTTTACTTCCTTGAGATAAGATATAATCCTCATGTTACGAGCATCTAAAGTTCTTCATAAGTACATATGTTGAGGAAGTACATGTGTTATTTAAATCATTGGTATATGTATTTTTGATTTATTTCTTTTCCTACTTTTGATTGTCACTCTAATCCTTTGAAGGTAAAAAATGCCTTTACCTACTTATTACTTTCAAGATGATTTAGGATATTCAGATATCTTTCTTCAAAAAATCTCTGTATCGTTAGCACGTCAATGGATGACCTTAGGAGTATATCTTGACATCCCTCATGCTAAACTTGAAAGCATGAACAAGACGAAAACTCCAACTGCTATGGGCATAGAGATGCTGAATAAATGGTGGAGAGAAGTTCCTTACTACTTACGAACAGAAGAACTGATGACAAGTTTAAAGGAAAACCACAGAATAGACTTGGTGGAATTCACTGAAAATTTCTTCAAAGAAAAAAAACTAGAAGAGTATGACGTGGAATCGACCTCCGTGCAAATGTATTTCAGCTTATTGAGTGAAAAAATGTCAAGAGACTGGAAGGACATAGCTACATATCTACATATCACGTCTGACGAAAGAAGAACAATATCGTCCCAGCCCGAACAAGACATAGCTCAATTAACCTTCAATGTCTTAAAAATGTGGCAAAGATCTAAGTACAGTGCTACTCATCAACTGATGAAAGCAGTACACGACATGAAAAGAAATGATGTGCTAAACATGATATTCCTTGAATTCGATAAAAGAACAGGAACAAACTGAAAATGAAAAACTGTCTTTACACATGTGACAATCAAAATAAAATCATATAAAAAATTATTTCATTTTGTTTGTTTGGTTATTTACTTACTTGAGAATCATAACAATAGGCATCACATCATGTCATATAAAACTGAACGAAAATGTCTGTTCTAAAATACAGTAAAATAGCAGGTTCCTTCTCTCCTACTGAAGAGGAAAATAACATAGGGATTCAAATGTACAGTTCATATGACCATACTGTTCCTAATAATACAGCATGTACAATTACAACAGAAGTTAAACTTGCTATCCCTAAAGGTTATTATGGTATAATTTTACCTCTATGCAAATCAAGAAAACATAACTTTGTGTTAATCAACCAAAAAATAATAGACGAAGATTACAGAGGGTATATTACCATTGTTTTATTGAACTTCGGAGAAGAAGACCTAAAAATAAAAAGTGGTGATGCTGTTGCACGACTTGTTTTACAAAAAATTTATCCTATAAAATTAGAAGAACGTTCTAAGCTTGAAAACACTGAAAAAGGTGAAAAAATCTCTCAATTAGCTTACAGCAAAATATATGAAGAAATTTACAATGAAAATCTTAAATATTACAGCAAAGATCGTCTTAAATGAACTAAAACAAAGAAAACATCTCTGTGAATAGCGTTATATTAAACAACAAAACAACTGAAATAACGTTCAGCAAAATGGCGCGTTGTCAAGATTCTTTCTATATTACTCTTGTAAAAGACAAACCAAATACACTGTTAGTAACAACATGTAAAAAATCTGCTTTACTGCCTGCCTCACCTATTCTCCAACCTATTATGCATTATGTTAAAGCATCAACAAAAGCATTGAAGCCAACCAGATCCACAAAAAAATCTGCAGGGTTTGATTTATATAGTGCTTATGATTATATTATTCCTGCTAAAGAAAAAAAATTGGTACAAACTGATATAATACTTTGCATACCTGCAGGATGCTATGGTCGCATAGCACCAAAATCAGGACTTGCTCTTAATCATTTCATCGATGTAGGAGCAGGGGTAATAGATGAAGACTACAGGGGAAAAATTGGTGTTTTGCTGTTTAATTTTGGAAATGAGGTCTTCGAAATAAAACATGGAGATCAAATAGCTCAAATAATATTAGAAAAAATTCTCATCCCTGAGCTAGAAGAAGTATATACACCTGATAAAACCGAAAGAAATGATCAAGGTTTTGGATCAGGCAAAAAGATATCTGCTTCATTGAAAGAAAAAAACGACTATGAAGAAAGTGATTCTGGAGAAAGTGACTCGTCTGAAGAATCAGATATAGAACAATCTCATTTAGCTGATGAAACGTCGTCTGAAGAACAAGAATTTTATTCGGCGGAAGAAGAACCAACCGATGAAAAAGGTTCTCATGAAATCGACCCCTCCGAAAATGAATTAATGTCTTTAGAGGAATTCTTAAAGTTGATTCTAACAAAGAACTAGGTGACGAAAATTTACTATGGTATTGGTTCAATGAATCACATTATTCATGAAGATTCCAATTATGTTATTCATTGTTATTGTAACTCATTCTCCGCCTCTCTGTTCATAAACGATAAAGGAATAAATTGGATTATCTGTTGGATTGTCTGACTATATGATATGTCTCAAAAAGAACAATAAAGAAAAAATAAAAATATTATGACTTCTCGTTTCACTTGCAATCTACATTTTCTCAAAAATACAGGTCTTTTCTGGATTCTAAATATATCTATAAACGACCTCTTTTATAGATAAATTAAATATATCTATAAACGACCTCTTTTATAGATAAATTAAATATATCTATAAACGACCTCTTTTATAGATAAATTAAATATATCTATAAACGACCTCTTTTATAGATAAATTAAATATATCTATAAACGACCTCTTTTATAGATAAATTAAATATATCTATAAACGACCTCTTTTATAGATAATTTAAATATATCTATAAACGACCTCTTTTATAGATAAATTAAATATATCTATAAACGACCTCTTTTATAAATAATCTAAAAATAGGAGGTCTTCTCTGGATAATCCAAATATGATGGTCTTTTCTGGATAATATTCAGAAAAGACCATCTATTATACTACTTCTGTGCTACCAGGGTTCAGGCTTTTGCCCCCACCCCCTTCCTCCTATTATCTTTCTCCCCCTCCATTTTTTCTCTTTTGCAAGAATTAAAATATTCTTAATTGTCTGACACCTTATAAACATGCAATGCCCACTCTTGGTGTTTGGCAGCTGGTCCTAGGGACTACACGCTGCAGGTCAGGCTCATGGTTGCAACCCAATTGCCCAATGCTAAGCCAAAAGATGGGTTTAATAGAATATACAATATATCAAAGGTTATAAATAGATCATTCTAACATACACTGCAAAAAAGGTGTTTAAAGATACACACCAAATTTTCTCAACACCCGCATTTAAACACCTAAACACTTGAAGTGTTTAGGTGTTTAGCTTTTGCACACTTGTACTTAAACATCTAAACACTGACGTGTTTAAGTGTATAGCATTTAAACACTTGGTTGAACACTTTGTAGTTAAACGCGTTTAAAATTGAACGCGCTTAGCACTAAAGAAGCCTTTAGAAAAGTGGGACAAATAAGTGTTTAAACAAGTGTTTAAGTCTTAAACACTGGTGTTCAACCCCTAAACACTGTTTTTACAGTGTATGTTTTGGGCCTACAAATGACAAAAAGCGTGACAGCGTGTGGTTCATTGACCCTTTGCCCATCATTGAGACAATGCTGGACCAACATGAGTCTACTGATCAGTATACATTTGATACAGCAGTTGATAAAGATCGAAACATTTAAAACCTGCGAAATTGGTTATTGTACATGTACATAGCTAGCTGCATTGCTGGGGCCTAAGTTTTAATTTGATACCAAACTTCACTATATTTGTCCATTTCTCATTGTATTTTTATCAGAAAATTTTAACCAAAACGAAAAATAATAATCTCAAATGACGATTTTTTTTTTTACAAGGGCGATGATGAGAAACATTTTTTTTTTTTTTTGAAATGGCTCATGACTTCTGGAGGGATGAAGAACTTTCTTTTAAAAGGCAGACTTGATCTAACTTTACCTCATCTGTGGGTAACAAATTCATATTCTAGGCTTATAGGGCCTAGTCCTGACTCATATAAGGTAAGGTATTGGATGGAAATAACTTTAAGATTTTAGAATGACCAAATTTTTATTTATTTATTTCTTTTATTGTCATTTATCTCAAAAGCAACATGATCTGCCTGACAAAATTTTCGGGAGCGAAAACACATATAAATGCAAATTACATTGCTGTCAAATGGAGGTCCAGATGATTGTTGTTGTTGTTTTTTTTTTTTTTGTTTTTTTTTTATGAATTTTATTGTCATGCCATGGTATTCCGCCTGCGTATTGGGGGGGGGGGGCTCTATAACAATATTTCTCGGGAGAAGAGATTGTTGCTCTTGTCAAGTGCCCTGATGAAGGCATCGGGGGATTATGTAGACTTTCTGAAATTCTCTCCATGTAAAAAAAAAGAGGAAGATCACTCCCCAAATGGCTATGCCCGGGGGCTTTGCTTTACCCCAGGGCCTGAACGCCTGACCTGTTGCATAGGCCTAGGCCTAGACCATGCAACTGGCCCGGGGGGGGGGGGCACTCAGATTTCTTCTGACGGGGGTGTGCGGCTGGGCCTCTGACAACCCTTACCCTTGGTGAGAGGGATTTCGGGCAAAGGGTGACCCTTGCTGAGAGGGATTTTGGTCAGAAATGTGCACAGTTAAGTCTTTTATCTGAAAATTTACCCTTGATGTGAGGAATTTTTGTCAAAACTGACCACATTTGGCAGAAATTTCTGAAAACTGACACTTATTTGGACGCGCAGGGTCAAAATATGAGAAAAGTGACCCTTGGTGAGAGGGATTTTGGCTAAAAGTGACCCTTGGTGAGAGGGATTTTGACCAAAACTAGACCCTTGGTGAGAGGAATTTTGGCCAAAAAGTGGCCTTGCCAGCCGCACACCCCTGTCAGTGACATCTAGTGAGTGAGCCCCCGGGAACTGGCCTACTCGGGACTACTCAGCATGTTGCAACGAGAGCCCGAAAAAGAGACTGGAAGCAGCAGCATAAACTAGCATGGATCAGCTAGCATTGAGGGGCAGGTTCAGACCTGTAGGCATACATCCAGGTCCGACATGATTTACAACATGTTGTGCAACCATTGGAATGTCAGTGAGGTGCCTATACATGGGTAAAAAGTGACGCTTGTGACGGAGGGGTTTTAAAAAGTGACGGTCGTGACAGACACGACAATTTCAAAGGTTCCCAATACATTAGCATATCCATAAAAAGTGACGGAGTGACGCTGCTTCCTTCCTAAAAAGTGACGGCATGACATCCTGAGCTATCCTGAAAATTTTGAGCACCCATGTAGGTATAGGCCTAGGCACAGCGAGGCACAGTGAAGGCTCACTCACTCACTCAGTCACTCACTGGTCCCAGGTAAGCTGCCCCTGGTGGATACATAGAATTCTGAACCTATATACAATGATAAAATTCACCATTATATCAGGCTAGGAGGGTGAAAGGCCGGGTGAAAGGCCCCGGGCAACAATTAACCATGCAGACAGAAACACAGCGTTCCAGATATTGGCGGGAGACGCAGCAGAGTTTGTAGTTGTCGACTTTACCGCTAGATAGCACCACTGGTCTTCTTTAGTCATTCCGCTTGCTCAGCGTGATCCAATATCATCTGTTGGTGAAAGACTGTTTATAAACGACGTGATCTGCGAAGGCTGCAACACATGTTGTTGACAGCCTTTCCGAAGACACCGTGAGCATATCAGGTAACCATAATTTGCTTTAATTCCGCAATAAATCGGCAAATACCAATAAGAATCGGCCTGCAAAATTGAACGTCTGCGTCCCTTGTAAAAACGACTGGCCGCGCTGCCCGGCAGAATCTGGGTTTTGTTTGACGAACCGGCGATCCCGATTAAGGCTAGATTTCGTGAATGATGTGCAAAAGAGCCTACTGCACGCAGGAAATATAGCCTAGTGCATCTTTTTGGTCCAGGACGTTACGATTGCAGAGCGGTTCTTATCAGAACAATTAATGATAAAGATGTGCCGGGCTCGAAATCTTTGTGATGTTTGACCTAGATTTGGAAGACGTCAGGTTGGTGCTAGGCGGAGACACTGACACTGACAGACAGTATAGACATTGTCTCCTCTCGTCACACTTTTCTAAACAACGTGCACAGTCAATGCAGAGACGGATCTCTTTTATCTATCTCACACATCCCACTGTAGTAGACGCTTATCGACATACTAAACAGTATAGTACACAATAGGCCTACACTCATAAATACCGGTACTTAATTTGAATGTCGTTTGGACGAAAAGTAAACTAAGTAAAGTAAAAGATGTGTCAACCTCGTTGCAACACGTTAGGCAGCCATAGAAGGCCGGGGAAAGCCGAGGACTCCTAGCCTGCATGCGTGCACTGAATTCCAGTATTAAATATCAGATATCTCGGAATCTACTAGGCCAAGTAAGTCCAAAATTGACCAGACTATAGCTTTATGTCATTAGACCACTCGCTGAAATTTATACAATTTTTGGTCAAAGGGTTTTAGATTAAATTAACATTTATTGCACCCTGAACAATCACCCCCATACAGTTTCAATGGGAGCAGTGCTTTATCATTCCCCGGCTTCCGGTTGAGAGATCTCGGCGCTTGTTGCGCCCCCTGTAAACAAATGCAGTCTTTCCGTCCATGCCAATTGCAGCAGCAAGTATTACCGTACCGTAGACATAGTTAAATCTAGCCTAGGCTGTAGACGTTGGGTTGCTCACTAGACAGACTGAGGCCTGACTTGGTCTGGGGCACTGGTCTGGTCTGGGGGGAGCCAACTCAGCCTCAGCCTCAGGGCCAGACCCCGGGGCCAGACTTGCACTTTGATGGCTATTAAAAGAAAAGACCACCCTATTTTCATGTTGAGGTATTTTGATAGCCTTTGTGGTAATTGTGCAAATAAAAAAAGATTTTGGCACATTTAGTAAAATATGCACTACTATAGTATAACGGGACTAGCACATTGCTAGTACTAAGGAAATCAGCTAGGTGGCTTATGTAGTCGGGGGGCTAATTCATCATTTGGCCTCTTTGTGTAGTCTAGTTTGATCACCTGCCAATTTTATACTATCCATGGGATTTTTCTATAATTTATATGTATGGATTCTCCATATCAACAGCTTTAATTAGATGATCTACCGTAATCTCCCGCATATAAGGCACATCTTATACGGGGTTTTAGTTCTCATTGGATCCACAAGGGGAACACCAAGACCTTTCTTTTGATATCTTACATGCCCCCTTGGTCATAATAGGACAAAATGGGGCCCAGGAGGGCCCAAGGTGGCACAAGCTACCCATAGGTTTTTGAATTTTGAAAATTCATTCAGTAGAACCAAAGTTATGAATTTTTCATTTTTTTGAGAATTTTCCAAAACTCTAGGTGCGCCTTATATGCGGGCTGCGCCTTATACGCAGAAGATTACGGTAGAAATAGATTAACTATTTTAAAAAAAAAGAGCAATAGATCATTGAATTTTCTGTTGAAGACCACAGGTGAGCCAATCAGGCCATTGCCTCCCTATTCAGGGTTATCACCTTACTTCACACCTAAAACAATGGAGGGGTACTGTGGATGATTAAGATAAGGGGCAGGATGCAGCTTATCAGTCTTATCACTGACCATTGTTCTGGAGGCTGATAAGAAATTTACCCAGAATGCCCTGCTCTGGAGTTGGGGGCCTAACCAAGATGGTGGCCTCTATAGCCTAATATGCTAATGCCCTAATGGGAGGGCAGCAGGCCTTTCTGCTGCCTTGTGTGATGTCACAATAGACCAAATGCAGCAGAAATTTGACTGTACAGCACTACTAGACTACAATTAAATGCTCTCCATACCTTTCCTTGGACCATGGTTGTTCATTTTCTTTGATAAATGTCATTAAATAACCCAGGAGAGGGTTCCTTAAATGGTTAATGATATCATAATGTTGTGCACTTCAGAAGTTCAGTATTCTATTTATAGACATGTTTTACAACAGCCTCCATACAAATTCAATGCAGTTCCTGCTGTATTTGGTCAATTGTGACGTCATACAATGCAGCAGAAAGTCCTGCTGCACTCCCTTAGTTATAGTAGTGCATATTTGACTAAGTATGCCAAAATCTTATTCATTTGACCAAAGGCTATCAAAATACCTCAATATGAAAATAGGGTGGTCTTTTCTTCTAAGGGAGTGATAATTTTTTGACAACGGGGGGGGGGGGGTAGGGGTTGGTGGGTTTTGCGTGCAATTTTGACCCTACGCCCTCTTGAGGGTCAATTTTTTTCCCCCCATCTTCTTAGGCTTAGCCTTAGGGGATAAAAATCACGAACACACCCCTTTAACTTGGAGTAATGTCTTGTATTTTTCAATGAAAACAGGTGAAATTATTTTGACCCCACCCCCTAGTTCATAGGAGTTGACAAAATTCTGACGGCCCCCGCCCCCTCCAGGGTGCAAACAATTTCTGACTCCCTAAGGAAGTGATAGTTTTTTTACAACGAGGTGGGTGGTGGGTTTGCGCACCCCCTCTCAAAGGTCAATTTTTGTCCCTTTCCCCGGGAGGGACGGATAATCATGCGCGAAGGTGTCCTTTTAACCCATAGTAATGTGCATGGTTTTTCGTGGAAAACAGGTGAAATTATTTTGCCCGCCCCATCAGGCTCAGAAGGGTTGAAAATTTTTTGCTGAACCCTGGTCAAGGAGTCAAACATAATTATGTGCCCACCCACCCACCCTGTTATGGCCTGTATAATGTATTGTTAAAAAAATATCACTCCCTAAGCTGAGGGACGAAGCTGAGGTACCCTGGTACTCTATACCAAGGTAGCGGATTGCCCAATGGGCGCGGCCATTGCTGAAGCTGATTACCAGTGGTTAGCACTGCACTGATAAGAGTTATTGGATTTGTACCATCTGCCCCTGGGAGGAAAGTCGTGAAGAGTTGGTGATACTTCATTGGCTCATAATTAAACCAGCTAAGTCGGTATACCCAGTATAGCACTAAATAGAAATAGGAGGTCTAACCTCCCTAGACAAAGATTAGGTCGATGCCTACCGTAGTACTGGTACTGTAGATCTAGTAATTTTAATTTTGCAAGAGTCTTCAATAGAGTGGGCAATAGACAACACATTCAGTGAGTAATGAAGGGGTCAAAATTATTGCCTCCTGAGGTGTAGATACGCTGTTGTGATTGTCATCTGATGGCAGAGATGATGGAAGTTCATCTCTTGTCTCTAATGCAGAGGCATACAATCACATTCGCAAAAAAAAAAAAAAAAAAAAAATCAAAACTGGCTGATCCAGTGAACGCAGTCTAATGTTGCTCATCCGTCACAGCGGAATGTGGTACATTTTGACAATTAATCTTTTGCAGCAGATCCCCAGCTAGAATGCTTTGCTGTGTTTTCAAATGCATGAAGAACAGCAAACTTGCCAAAGATAGCAAACTCAGGGCGTTGGAATCCAGGGTTAATAGTGTGACATCAAGGTGGTGGGTGAGCTGTAGGACCAGACTAGCTCAAGAGAATTGATTTAGTCAGCTGATACATGTAGTTAGATGGCATTTCTTTTAAGTACCGTAGAATTCATTGGCCTGTTCATTTGTAGCCTCAGAAAGTTGTAACTAACACCTATGCTATATACATGTCAATTAGACCGAATTTACACTGCAATCTCCTTGGCTTGCACTCAATGGATTAAGATTACATAATTTTTGTTAACCAACAACGAGCGAGTTGATGCTTGAATGCGCATGTAAGTTACTACTGTAGATCCAGCACCAGTTCAGGTGGCCTGATTTCTAGACTGGAAAGAGTTCATCTGAGTACACGTATGTGCATGTTATTCTCGTTAAGGAATACAACTTTCCAAATGTTTCATTTGAATTATGGCAAGTTAGTCAAAGTTTTCCATCATTAATTCTGCAGAGACTTGATTCAGCACAATGAGTGAGTCCAAGCCAGGGACCTCTAGCATGGACACGGTTGGTGCTGCAGTCCTGAAGGTATGCTCATTTTATATGTCATCTTAGTCTTCTTTGGTTGCCCACCGTAGTATGTCACTGAGAAGTATCTGTATGCCTCTCCAACCATTATACCTCAACTGCCATATCTACCAGTAGTTCCCTAGCTTCTTTTATAGACACAAGCAGTGTTGCTCTTGAGCACTTTATCTAGGACCAATGATTGTCATTGTCCAATGACTTCACAGAAACATTTCTAAGTCATTCCATAGGCATATTATCATATATTCTACTGTATGAATATGTATAGGTTTAGGTTTTCAACTGGGTGTCATTTTCTTGACTTGCTTTGTATACTAAGCCACCTCTTATTAGAATTTCTTTGAAATGACATCTGTATAAGTACCTGTAGTGTGTGTGTTTCTAATATCACTTAGAGCGTAGAGTGTCTTCACAGTTTGATTGAGTGGGAGACTTGGAAGGTGTGTGTGTGATCACTATTTCTGTTCCAGCAATCGGAAGAAAGTGTTCAAAGTCAGAGTATACCAAGCACAGCTGAGGGTACAAAAGATGAGGGAACTAAGAACGCTAGCTTGAGTCCAACCAAAAATACAAAAACAAATAAATCTCCTGTTAAGAATGCAGACAAGGAACAAATATCAGGGGTCAAGCTCAATGGAGAGGAGAGTGTTAAGTCGCCCCTCAAAGAGGGGAAAGATCTGGAACAGGGGGAGAACACTGAAACTGCCAAAACTGGAGGTGATTCAAATGAAAGTGAGAATAGCGACACACCCTCTGCAAAAAATACAGCAGTTGACAAAGACGGAGATAAGACGAAAGCTAAAGAAAATGAGAGTACTGATGATGCTGTGGCATCTGCTGAAGTAGAAACTGATGGAGATAAGAAAAAGGCTGCAGAGAATGAACATACAGAAGAAGACATGGAGGTCAGCCCAGATAACGCAGAAGAAGGGGCGGAAAAGGAGACTCCAAAAAGGGTAGGTTCAGATATTTAGATAGGCGGAGCGAGACACCAGAGACCTACAATTATCTTATAACATCATCACAAATGTACATAGACTTCTTTTCTTGTGATATCCACCTCGGTACTAACAATTGAAGGATTCGTCCAAGTTGCCTCACAAAACTTGCAAATAGATGTACAAAATTTAGAGTCTCGCCAGGAATGGAAGTTTCTGACTTATGTGAATACTCAAAATGGACCTTCCGTGTGAATGATAGTTCAGTGTGTGAGACTTGTTATCCCACTCGTTTTCACTGACAAATACATCCTCTGTTATGCACAGTATTATTAACTACCACAATCTGTACCAAGTGTTAAGATTGTCACTATAGTTAAGTTTGATGCCCAATATTTTAATACTGTTTAACAGATTAATAACTGATTCAGCGGCTCATGTTTGCTATAACCAATAAAAGTACATACCCTGTATTAATATAATACTGAAGTAGCTAGGCTTATTCGGTAATCTGAAGCGTACGGTACCTTATAGTACCGTATGTGTCTGGTGTCAACTCAGGATGCGGAATGTGAGGTACTACAGTATTGTTTTCATAGATAATAAAAGCTAGTAAACTGTGAATCGTTTCGCTCTTCATTCACAGAGGAAACGCTCCTCAACGGCTGATGCTACCCCGGCAAAGGTAACTAACTACATGTACAGTTCATTCAGATCATAAACTGCATTGTACTACTGTTAGTCACACTTATCTTTCTGGCCACGGACACTGATAATAATGTATGAGGATTTTAGTGCCAACAGATGTCAATAAAAAAAAAAGTCTGTTACTAGTTGAACATTTTCAGTCAATATGAAAGTATGCCTTCAAAGTAGCTATCTTATTTCAGACTCCAACCACACCACGTAGTAAGCGAACACGTACCCCTGATTCTGCTGCACCAGCATCAGAAGGAAGGGCCAAGCGGCAGCGTCGTCAAGTGGAGATGTTCCAGGCTCCAACGCCAGATTCTGCACCGCCCACCTCACCCACATCAGTCAAGATTTATGACAAGAACCAGACCTTGGCAGTCCGAGCAGACGGAGCGACCTTCTACTTATGCCGCTGTATTAACCCGGTCTTCAACACGCACAAGCGATTCAAGATCCGCTGGTTTGAGATCGAGAAGACACCAGACCTGTACCGCCTGGCCTATGAAGACCGTGTAGAGCTGGAGTGTGTTATTGGCCCTGCTCATCTACAGCGAGCCAAAGGTGGCCTGCTCCGGCTTACTCAGCCTGAACTAGCCAGAATAGAGCAGCTCATCCAAGCAGCTGAGAACGGAGAGGATGTCACAAAGCTGGATCCAGGTATGTATCCATTATCTCGTGTGACAAACCACAACAGCTTGCATATAAGCCGCATTATATTTGAGGATACACCCTTCCTGTGCCTTATGCAAAAACTCAGGATGGTCCTTTTAGGCAAGGACATTGCACTTGTCGCCCCACTTAAAACCTCTATGTATGGTGCACCATTTCAGACAGCAGTAGAATAAAATTTCGACCAATTTAATGATACCTGCCATTCACTGCAGATATTTGAAAATACAACCACCTCGATAGATCAAATCATGAGAGCAGTTATCAGTGCTTAATTTGCAATCATCAGATGAAGGATTCGATGCCCACATTGGAGGAATATTTAAATAATAATTTAAGATAATTTTTCTCATTTTCATTTTGTTTGATTTTGCAGCTCTGTTTAAACCACAAACCGCAAATATCAAAGCACCTGCTAAGGAATCGGCATCAGAAAAAGCTGAATCTGACAAGACAGAAAACAAAGATGATGACACTGATATGGAGCCAGAGGCTGAAGGTAGGTCTCGATTCCTACAATCTAGGCAATATAAGGCCACACCAAAAAAATAAGTTGGTCTACGGATCGCCCTCTCCACATTTTCCGAAATACAAATTTTTTTTTTCTTTGAAAAAAATCTTGTCTATGCATTTTGCTCGCTTTAGTTTCTACAAGTTTTCTCTTTGTGATGTTCGGCAAAATCTTTTTAAAAAAATTTGTTCGCTCACCTCAATTTCCCAGCAAGGAATCCATTGGACGCCAAAAAATTCTTTAAAAAAAAAAAAAAAAAAAAAAATCGCTCGCTCGCACCATTTTTTCAAAACCAAAATCCGTAGACCAACTTATTTTTTTGGTGTGGCCTAATGGCACAAGTATCAACTTTGTTAATGGACTGGTGGAATCTAAAATGAATGCAAAATATCTCTTAAAGAAATATGATATTGATCGCCCAAACAATACTTGACTACAAAGGTGTACTTTGTCCATGTATTGGTACTGATAATACCCTCACACAGTGAGTCCTGTGAAATGTTGTATTATTAGCGCGGCGACTCTAAGTCCTACTAGTGAGACTTGTAGACTAGTCAATGGTTCAGAGTCGCCACGGTGTAAGGGATAGGGGAGCCCTGATTTCTATTTTCGTTCACTGTTCTTCTCCTATGGACTATTTTGGCACAATATTGAGGCATTGTTATCAGCATATGTATGTACTAATGGTAGATAACTTATTTTTGTGATATATGTTTAGTTTGGGTTTTATGATTAGATTAGACATTTCAGCTCCTGGAGCTCTATGGAAGATTAGCATAAGACAAAATTAAGATTCACCAATACATCTCTGTAGGCTTTATCTGATAATTCTGTGGTCTGAAATTGCTGTATATATGTACTAAAGGTTTCATCTCATGGGGTTATGGTACATTTGGATCATATATTCTGTATTTGAAGAAGATATTTACTGTTTAGAATCTCTATAAATCTCTATGGAGAGACAAATGCTAAACTTGGTGTACCCTGTCTACAGAGGGGAGGGGGTTACCAGTTTGGTGGGGAGGGGGTTGTGACCAGCTGTATGCTGTTGGGGTTGGTAAGACTGCCACACACAACCCTAGTCATTCTGGGGTCCTTGGTGCATATGGTTCTGGGTCATTGAACATGCCCACCTCTACCATTTGTAGTGGTCATCTATGGGCAGGCAGAACTTCTCGGTAGTAGACCTAGTAGTACAAGGCAGCACAAGAGTTACAGGGTGAGCCAGATGGTACAACCTTTAATTGCCTTTGAAGTTAGCTTTCCTATTATTCTATCACTAGACACAAGATTACAAGTTGCCGCGCTATGTCTCACAGGTCTATTCTCTACTATTCTATTAAAATCTACAACACTACAGTTTTATTAACTCGAACAGCGAGTTATAAGGAGACACCCTTGGGCCCTGCACTTTCAGTCATTTTGGTGGTGCGAATAAGTTTAAAAAAAGATGGAAATTTTGTATAAAAGAGGCAGAATTACTTAATGAATTTGTAGTGCCATTAAAGGAGATGTAGGGGTCTTGCAGGAAAAGGTATTTTAAGTTTTGTAAATTTTGAGAAATTGTCAATATTGTACAGACTCAGTTGGTTGGCAGCCATAAGACACTTTTTGCCTCCAATGGTGAAGGTATATGATGTATCAACTTTCCCGCCTTTTTGGGAAATGTGGTGCGAATAGCACAGTTTTGGTGGGAGTTATGCGAATAGTGGCTTGGTGGTGCCAATAACTGGGTGAGGGAGTGCTGATGTCAGACCACAAGCTAGACTTGCTCAAGGCTATTGTTTTATTTCTTTTCGAGTTACGAGCAATGCAAATTGCTGGTTGGTATATTTGTTGCATAGATGAACCAATTCCAAAGCGGAGGAGGAGAGGTGCAGCCAGTGAAGCAACTCCAAAAACACCAAAGGAGAAGCCAGTACGAAAAGCCCGTACACCAAAGTCTGATACTCCGAAGACACCAAAGGCTCCTAAAACTCCCAAAACGCCCAAAGCTAAAAAGGCACCAGCAGCCCGAAGTAAAAGGAGTATGAACAAAGTGGTTAGCATAGAGAAGGCCACGCCCCAACTCCGCAAGACTGCCACTCTACAGCTGGGCAGCCTACAGCGGAAAATGTCGCTTCTGAGGAGGCCCTCGTCTCTTCTGAGGCAATCGTCACTGCAGCGATGGCCATCTCTAAAAGTGAAACGTAAGTCATCAGTATTAATGTATTTTCAGATAATTGATATTACTAAAATTTTTGTTGATGTATACAGTTTTCCATGCATTGTAAGAAAAGTTGGTCTATCTATCTGGCCCTTTCCCCCTTTTTTGTAGATGATATTATATTTTGAATTCCTTGTGTTTATTCTAATAAAAGGTTAAAAGTTGAAATTTGTGAAATGCTTCCAAAACTAACAGTTGTAATCTGAAGTTGGTAAGGCTGCATGAAATCGATTTTTAGCTTTGCGGACACTTTTTGAAAAAATGAAGTGAGGGAGGGAGGCTTTTTATTTCATTTGTTCTATGATATTTTGTCAATGAGGGAGGTAACTTTTTATTTTTTCCCCTTATTTGAAACAATGAGGGAGGTTGATTTTTATTTTTATTATTTTCATGTTTAATTATTCTTGTATTATGCTGCTGTGGTTTTGATGTACTCTCCAATACCCTGCAAAATATATTTCCTAATTATTCATCGTGCAGAATATCAACCACTCTCTTGATCAATTAGCCAGTTTTAGGATGAGATAGAATATATCATAGGAATTCCAAAGCCGTTTGAATTATGAAAATTGATCAAATAGAAGTACCACAATGGTGGTGAGGGTATATTTTTATTATTTTTTCAAGGGGTGCACATTTTTGTAGGTCATTTTTTGTACTATGATGATAAAAAGTGTCCATGAGGCCCTTATTAAGGGGTGAGGGCGCTGTCCGCAAAGCTGATTATCAATTTTATGCAGCCTAATATAAAAGCATGAAATATTTCTTTTCTTAGCCAAACGTGTGAAGTTAGCACCTGGTGCACCAAAACCACCCCGACCTCCTATTGACCCCAATAAGAAACTGAAGCACAACCCCCGCGTGACAGTCTGGGAGAAGGACCCTCTGTTTGAAAGCAGGTCAGTTTTGTTGATGAAGTGTTCATAGATTAAAATAAAAAACAGAGGACCAGAGTCCCTCTTTATAACTGGCCTTACGTTATTCTGCTATTTAACTGACTGTCTGATCATAGATTGTCACTTACAATGAATTAATTCGCATTACTACCATAAGTCCTCGCGTATAAGACGCAGCCTATACACCAGAATTACATCTGAATCCTATAGGATTTAGCCCAACTCAGGGTGCGATTTACAGGGGGGGATTTCAGTTCTAAATGACCAAAACTTGAACCCATGTGCGTTCTATAGGATCTATCTTAACTCAGTGTGCGTCCTATACAATGTAGTATGTGAGGGGTGACCTATATGCGAGGATTTACGATAGCCAGTATTATATTTTAATTCTACTTTTGATGCAGACTTGAAGTACCATTTGTGTCAACGATGATGCACAGTCGCTTGACTATACGAGCTGTGATTCTGAAGGACAAGGACATGTTACAAAGTATTTTTGATGACACCAAACAAGTAGCTCAGGTATGGAACATAAACACGATACAAAGCATTGGACGATTAAGAAGTTAAAACCCTGGATGGATACAAAACTTTATATGATCTCACTTATTGAAGTAAATTAAGATTTTAACTCTAAAGACATAAAAAAAACACTGTAAATCCAAGACTAAAATGGTGAATCTACCTTGACATTGAACAGTCAGAATTTTGCAATTGATGTGAACCTGGTGAGCACTAAATAGTGTAGTAAGCAACCAAAATGGTTTTCCAGGTAAATATTCAGCGCTCATGTCACAGCGATCGGACAACTATGTCGTATGCTGTACTATCTGAGGACAAGGAGATCATCAGGTTACTGAATGATGAGACAAAGAGATATCGGTCCCGTGCTCAATTCCCACACAACCGGATGACTACCATGGGTACCGGCACGTAAGTTCTTAACACTGAAATCTTTGCCTCTTGCCTTTTCAGATTTAGTGGGAATAGGTAGTTTAAACCAAATGATTCATGAATTGTGTTCATTAGGGAATATCATAAAACATTAAACGCTTAAGAAGATGATTAAAAACAAAAAGAAGTGGTTACATTGTGGGAAACACCCCAGAAAGTATAATGCCACTTTGTAAAAAAGACTACAGTATGCACTGGCCGTTTATTTTCAGATATAACCCCCGAACTCTACCAGGAGTGAAAGCTGTCCGAAAACTCAAAGTCAGTCGTGGAGCAAGAGAAGGAAACAATGCCCTGACAAAGGTAAGGCCACACCAAAAAAATAAGTTGGTCTACGGATTTCCCTCTCCATATTTTCGGAAATACCAATTTTTTTTTTCTTTGAAAAAAATCTCGTCTACGGATTTCGCTCGCTTCACTTTCTACAAGTTTTCTTTTTGTGATGTTTGTCAAAAAAAAAATTTAAATAAAACTTTTTTCACTCGCCTCACTTTTCCAGCAAGGAATCCATTGGAAGTCAAAACATTCTTTAAAAAAAAAAAAAATCGCACGCTCGCACCATTTTTTCAAAACCAAAATCCGTAGACCAACTTATTTTTTTGGTGTGGCCTAAGTATAGATGCCTAAAAAGAATCAATGTAAATTTAACTGTGGAGTCACCCAAAAATTATTTGTAGCTTTTATGAAGACGCCACTTACCCTGTGACCTGCGTTTCCCTATTGTAGGACCGAAGCAGGAACTACAACCCGGACATGAGTGAGACTTTGCAGACAGCCTTGAAACAGAATGTATCGTATGAGACTTTCAAGTACATGATGGATTTCAAGATGATATCTACTCAAGAGGTTTTCAATAATATCGTGCATGCTGTCCGATTTGGCAATCGTAAACTGGCGTCTAAGCTTATGGAGGACGCTGCTAAAGGCGAGGTTCATGGCTTTAACTTCATGCACAGGGAGGTGGGTACAGTGCATTAATCTCTCGGTGTAAGGTTGTTTGATAATCGGAACTGTAGACGTATGTTGTCTCAACATGGAGCATATTGAGCTATAATGACTTAGCGGGATTGAGTATTGGCCTATGGAATAAACCCTTTTACTGCAGACTTCTCGGGGGGGGGGGGGAAGGGTAGGAGGCAGATGGCACCCATTTGATAACTTATTAAGAATAACAGGTGGTAAACAGGTGGTAACCAACCAATGGCTGCATCCATTACACATCCCGCAACCTCAGTGTAGTGCTCTTTTATTTTTTAGACAGAAATTGACATCTCTTTTCTCTGTGAAAACAAAAGATCTGTGAATTAAATTCATAATTGATATTCTTAACAGCAAAATCTATGTACAACTTGAACTGTTAGAAATTGAAATTTTGTGTTTCTTTTCATGGTACAGTCTTTGAAGTTTGACAACGGAGAAGACTTCACAGGAAAGTTACTGGAGGCTTCAGTCTTGAAAAACTGCGTGGAAAATCGGAACGTATGTATTGATTGCTCCACGAGTAGTCATATTTTTCAATGTTTGCCCTTTTCTTCCTGATTCGATCTTGACATATTTAATTTTTGTCAGGGGGAAATGCTCAACATATCAAATATGTGAAGCCAGTGGGGCTATTATGTGCTCCATCTGACAGTAGAAGGTAGAGTGGTATGGTTTATTCCTGCATATGGTAGATATATGTACGAGAGAGATAACACCATTCCTACTGGGATATATGTTATTTTTTTTCCAGTTGAGACCTATTCACTGTGCTGCCATCAACCCTGACACCAAATACTTGTCAAAGATGCTGTCTATCTGCCACAGCTGGAATGTGGAAGATTCTGATAAGCGTCGCCCCATCCACTACGCAGCAGCTTGTGAGGGCAGCGGCCCGCTGAAGCTCCTCATAGAAAAGTGAGTACTCCACTTTTCGTTCTGATAAAGTGTTCTTGTACAGTATGTCAGAAACATATCAAATCCTGAGAAAGGAGGAAGTCACCCTATCATATCAACAAAGTTTGTTGCTCTATGAAAGTATCTTCATAAGAAGGAGTTGATCTTGTCACGAGTAGAGCCGTATACCTGTTTGCATCTCTACCCAAAAGTGTTTAGTCAGAAGGTCTTGCCTTAAAGACAGTAATGTCTGATGTAAAACTTGGTAACAACTTAGCACATGACAGATAACACGGCACTTCCTTCTAAACCATGCAACCCATGCTTTCATTAAAACACACCCTTCCAAACCATGCAACCCTGTACATGTTTTCATTAAAACACACCCTTCCAAACCATGCAACCGTGTAACTGTTTCATTGAAATTCCCTTGTTTATTAAACATTAAAATTTTAACAGGCACGTGAGTCTATATGAGGCAGATGAAACGGGTTACACACCACTTATTATTGCATGCATCACTGGCCGTGCAGAAAATGTCAGGGTCATACTCGACAAACTAATTGGTGAGTACTGAATAGTGATTAAAAAGACAAGGAATATAGACTACTGGTAGTAACATGTAGTAAAAATTTTAGAAATGCTTTTGAGGAAACTGAACAATAGAATGGTAGTCTATTAATGGTTACGTTATATTTTTGGCCCAGGTCCTCCTGGGTTATTGGCGGCGGGTTTTCAACATTTTTGGTCGATCAAAATGGCTGACTTTAAGTGGGAATTTCTTATACAAAGAAGGGGTCTATAAATTAATGGAAAGTTGATAAATTTTCTTTAGATCTTTGTCTTTCTGTATATGGTAACAATTCCTGAAAAAAAAATTTCTTATGAAAAAAGGTAAAGTAAAAACTTTCTGAAGAAAATGAACCTCCATAGGCTAGCATTGTGCGGTAGATTTTCACGATAGACATAACACATGGGTTCCTATGGGAATTGTCCAATAAAGACGCTTTTTTTCAGTAGGTATGGGTGGAAGACCGTCCACATAAAACACAATTGCTTGAGGAAAAGTTGGTAAATCTTTGTATAGGACCGTTTAAGACCGTTTATAGACCAACCTTGTAAATCAGACCGACATACTTTTGGTATGGCTATCGCATTTCCGGCAAGGTGAGTTCGGACATGCGCACAGAGTGGTCCGTTGTAAGCTTTTTTATTTTTCATTTAACAGTAAATTGAGGGGATGTATTCGATTCAATTCGATCTATATTGCCAAAGATGTATGGATTATATTCAAAAAGCCATTAATTTCAAGTTAAATCGATAGAATCTATCATTTCTCCGTCGAAAATGCGACTTCTGGCAAGGAACGCGTTGCGCATACGCACAGTACATCAAAATCCAAAATGGCGGACAGCGAGACGAACGACTCACGGTGCCATCGAAACTGCTGGATTATAACAAAATGGAGGAGAATAATATTGTCTCATGCGTTTGTATGGTTAATATGGATCCTTATTCAAGACCTGCTGGTATTGTGCAATGCTTAACTTGCCAGGAGAGGAGTCATTCGCCAATGAAACATGCGACTGATAATGGGTGCATCCTCCATAGCCTTAAGCATTGAGTGTTTGACTCACTGTCACTATATTGACAGTCCCCTAGGGTAGGTAGTGGGCGACCTGGGCCAGTCGTGCATAATTGCACACGTTAAATCTTTTTTACAATGCTGAGGTCATATGAACTTAACTATTGCTCTGTGCTTGGTTTTTATTGTAGAGGAGGAAGGTGACAACGTCATTGAAGATGCAAATGGGAAGAAGAAACCTAGCAAATTTGGTCCTGGTGGAGTTAACAAACCGATGAAGAACACGTGGTGCCCAATACACTATGCAGTTGCCAACAGACGAAAGGTATGTTCAACTTATGTCGCCATGAATATGACCTTAGCTGTTACTTATTTGACATTCACGACTTGGAAAATTTCAAAAATATTCTGTTACTACAATTTGTGTCCCATACCTCAGGATTTTATTCTTATCAACTATGAAAATTCTGGATTATTTAGGATGTAATCCAAGTGCTTGTGGAAAAAGGCGCAGACATCAACAAAAACACAGGAGCCAACTTCAATCGCATCACCCCGTTGATCATGGCTTCTCAAGACGGGGATCTAGATCTGGTCAAGTTTCTCATCCAAAAGTTGGCCAAAATAGAAAAGCCTGGTAAGCTTGAGTCTTGATCTACTGATAAAAATATGATAAAAAGGTGAAGCCAGTATACCACCACATCAGGTCATGCTTACTGTTGACTAGTAAGGCTGCATAAAATTGATAATCAGCTTTGCGGACAGCTCACACACTGCCTAAAAACAGCCGCATGTACTCTTTTTATCCTCATTCTATAAAAAAATACCTAAAAATATGTGCACCCCTTAAAAAAATAATAAAAATGACCTCCTTTATATCCTCACCATCGTTGTGGTACTTCTACTTAATCGATTTTCACAATTCAAACGGTTTTCAAATCCTCACAATATCATATGTTCTATATCATCCTAAAGTTGGTTAATTGATCATGTAAATGGTTGATATGCTGCAAGATGAATAAGTAGGATCCACATTTTGCAGGGTATTGGAGGGTAAATGAAAGCCACTACAGCATATACAAGAATAAACGATGAATAAAGTAAAGATGAAATAATAAAAATAAAAAACCACCTCCCTCATTGATTCAAAGAAGGGAAAAAATAAAAAGTTACCTCCCTCATTGACAAAATATCATATAACAAATAAAATAAAAAGCCTCCCTCCCTCATCACACTTTTTCAAAAAGTGTCCGCAAAGCTGATTATCAATTTTATGCAGCCTAATGACACTTGAAGAGAGAAAATCAATGTACCATGTAGTAGCATTTTGGAACCACTTCATTAAGTTAGCAGTCTATTAATGTATGACATCTAAACATACTTGTCGGTCTTGCAGATAAACTGAAGCGGACAGCCTTGACACATGCTGTGCGGGAAGGTAATGCCAACGTAGCATCCTACTTACTGAACCGGGGTGCTGACCCCAACACGACCGACTCCTCCGGAAACACCGCCCTCCACTATGCTGCAGCATATGGCTGGTACTTCTGTATGAAGACACTCCTGGACGCTGGGGCCAACCCTGATCCGCCCAATGACTGGAAGGTAAAGCCAGATAATCTTAACCAATGTTCAAACTTAAAAACTCTCACTGTCGGTCAGTGGTTCACTTTAAGATAAAGATATCGTATGTGAAAAAAATGAGAAGGCAGAAATTGATTTTTTTTTTAAATTGATTTGTGTGACTAAGGTTTTACGATAAAAAAATCTAAATCCCAGTTGTAAATAAGAATAATGTCACATGAAATTTTCTTTATCTCTGTCCTAAAATTCTTCAATTTCCTCCAACTCATCAGCTGACTCCACTCGGAGCATCGTTCCTGAAAGGCAACACCGGGCTGACCAAGATCCTCATGGACATTCCTGGAGTGAACATCGACTTTCAGGATGACGAAGGTATGCTCTAGTCAGTCATTCATAGCAACCACGAGCATAAAGATTTTGAACAATTGCATGTAAAAATAGCTTGTTTAAAAAGAGTGAAATGGTCCAACTTTTCTCCTCAGGCAAAACACTACTTCACCACACACTGGACCAGACTCCATACTCAAAGAAAACTGTGGACGATGTCAAACTGCTCGTGGTACAGAAGAATGCAAATGTGCTGCTGGTTGACAAGGCCAAAAAGAATGCTGTAAGTGCCAAAGATTCAGATATTGCCTTGTGGTATTGGGCGAGCTAAGTTTAGGAATTTTTGAAGAGTCCATAGGACCTTCATCATTTCTTGTTTGTATGTTTGTATTATTTGATATTGTAATCTATCAAAAAACCTAAAGTATTTGCACTATCGAGTATCAAAATAAACCTCATCTTTGCTCTATACAAGATTATGGCTCATTATGCGTGTCCATTTTCTCTGCAATCAGATTCACTACCTATTCAGCCACTCATTACCAAATGAACGTAACTGGCGGTATAGTCGGGGCAGTGACGATAACCGGGTAAGTAGATGAATACCGTAGTGGACAGTATAAGCACCCGGACACTCTTTGATTTCAACCCCACTGTCCCCCCGGCGCTTATATGAGACAGGCGCTTATTTGAATACTTTTTTTAATGCTTAAGAATAATTTCAGTACTCCTATAACCCCGGCGCATATTCGAGACCAGCGCTTATTTGAGAGCCTGGTGCTTAAATGGGCCCTAACTCTCTTATTATGGATTTTGTGCACCAGCTTGGATGCAGGTGTAGATAGGATGCAATAACTCTTGCATAGATAAGAAGGCCTACTGTATTCACCATGAAGTAAAATAGATTTACTGTCCAGATGCATGTCAACATATTCTAGCGGTACAAGTATATATGGTGTCGATATGTGCCACCCATACATCACAGCTTTTCTTTTTGAGTCGGATAAATCAAGATTTGATTTGATTTTTTTAAAGGGGTACAGTATTTTCCAATAGAAATTTTGGTTATGGTGCTACCTATACATGTATGCATTGGACAATAAGCAGCTTTTGGTAAATCACCTCTAACCTTGTTTTCGTGTAAAAGGATGGCTTCACAGGTCGTATGTATTTGATTTAAACACATTCAAATTTCCATGTTACAAGTTGTGTTCTGGTTGAAAGTTGTTTTAAGGAGGTTGAATCTTTGTACTTGAACTTCCTTCCTAGCATGTAAGATGCAGAAGTAGAGGAGATATCCCCATTTATAGGTGTCACCTTTTACTCTTAGGAATGGAGTGAAGCGCGGAAGGAGGCATTAGATTCGACAAGAGAGATCCTTGATTTACTACTTGAGAAAGGATGTGACCCCTGGCCGAAAGAACAGCACAACATCTTCTATATGACATTCACACATGTAAGACTCCGAGGATTGATTTCCATAACTTCCACTGTCTTACATCCAATTTCATGAAAACTGGCAATGAATTTGTTTTAAAGGAAATGATTTTCTTCATTCCAAAATGTTGCTCTCCGTGTATGAAAAAGAATAGACGGATACCATAATGCATGAAGGCTGAATGAGGGAAAACCAAACACACCCATATTTTCTGATATACCATAGATATTGGAATGCCATACTCGTAGTTGCAGTCCTACCGGTAGTAACATTGACTATTTCAATTATTCAGAGTAAAGGAGACCGGCCGCTGGATGCCCTTCACCGTGTATTGGAGGAGCGACCTTGGATGGAGAAAAGTGACGCAAGTAGCGGCACGTTGCTTAACTTCCTGACAGGCAGCCTTGATGATGAAGAGAAGCTTGATATGCTCCATTACCTGGCCAAGCAGGTAGGCACCCCCTACTGTAAAAGTATCTGTTTATGTATAAGATCTACACAAAAATGTATTTAATTAGGCCCTTGAATATATGTATCCTATCATACATGTACATATATATGTATCGTAAGTTATGGTGCCGATCAAATACTAAAGGTAAATTTGCTAGGGATCTCATTTTATGTCATGGCAGATACGAGCGTTACTTTAGAATAGTACTGTAAATTCCGTATTCAATGGGGGGATGGAATACAATGTGGACGTATTCAATGGGTGTCCGCCATCTTGGATTTTCTAAAGATCTGAGCAGTTTTTCTTTATTTAAAAGCAAAATAACCCCCTAGGTCATGAGAAAAATGCAAATGTCAACTCCTGTGAATAATTTTGCATCGCATTCACCGAGGTGAGGCTGTCCGTAGTGAAAATTATTCACTGGTCGTGGACATTTGCATATGTATCCACTGTATTGGAATGTTTCAAATTTCCTTATTAACAAGCAATATTAGCCAACATTTACGGATTTTGGTATTGTTTTATTGTGTCGAAATATTGCAATATATCACTGTATCTAGACAAATCATTGCGGTAATCACTACCTTTAGTAGCTCACATACAAACAATGTATAAGGTATGGCTCACATGTGAAACCAAGCCATAGTGTGGCTGGATTCGGGTAGTGCCCTATGGGCCAGATTTTCTGGGGACGTGCAATTGCCCCTGAGGAGTCATAAATAATGAAACTCAGAATAACATTCAACAACTTTGTTACCGTAATCTCCCGCGTAGAAGGCGCGTCTTCTACGCCAAACAAAATGCTGCTGGGTCTTATACGCGGGAGGTAAATTGCCTTGAATTTGGGGTGCGCCTTATACGCGGGGTTTTCCAACATCTCATTTGGGAAAATGCGCCGATGACAGCTTGAACTCATAGCGCCAGCACCGCGGCAGACCTGGAGGTGTCAACGCGCTTGGCGGGTTCAAGCCGACCGTGTGCCGATGACAGCATAGACTCAACAGGTTGACAATGCGGTGTGGCTTGCCGGGGTGTAGGGAACACGTGGGCCGATGACAGCATCGACTCATAGCGCTAGCGCCGCGGCAGACCGGGAGGTGTCGACGCGCTCGCCGGGGATAAGGCCCACCATACGCCGATGACAGCTTGAACTCATAGCGCCAAGCGCGGCAGCCCGGTCGCTGTATAGATTTGCTCGGCGGGTTTGACGCCGACCTTGTGCCGGTGACAGCTTGAACTCATATAGCCAGCAGCGCGGCAGCGGAGTACAGGCGCTCAGCGGGTTTGACGCCGACCGTGTGCCGATGACAGCTTGAACTCATAGCGCCAAGCGCGGCAGCCCGGTCGCTGTATAGATTTGCTCGGCGGGTTTGACGCCGACCGTGTGCCGATGACAGCTTGAACTCATATAGCCAGCAACGCGGCAGACCGGGAGGTGTCGACGGGCGCTCGGCGGGTTTGACGCTGACCGTGTGCCGATGACAGCTTGAACTCATATAGGGGGGTGGGGAGGGGGGGGCGCCTTCTACGCGAAACAGCCCCCCTGTGAGTTGGGGGGGCGCCTTATACGTGGGTTTTTCCAGAAATCGATCCAGAGGAGGTACGTGCGCCTTCTACGTGAAAAGGCCTTCTCTGAGTTGGGGGTGCGCCTTCTACGCGAGCTGCGCTTTCTACGCGGGAGATTACGGTAGATTGAAAGAGCAATATCTTGGCTTCATGGAACCACCAGTTGTACACAGTTATCCCTACCGGTTTGATTTTTAGTGCTTTGCAACGGCAACTCGCCAGTTTTCATGTCCATCTGCAGGGGAGTGAAATCTCTGCCTAAAAGCGGAATTCAGCCTTTTTTGTGTTCACCAGGACCATTCCTGAGATCAGTGTAAATCCACTGAGAAAATGAAATACCATTTATATGGGGTGGGGGGGGGGTGACTGAAACTATATGGTCTCACATTGTTTTGATACCTTCCAAACTGGTTTCTGCTGTTATCTAAATCATACTTAAGCCCCAAAAAGGTGGTATAATACATTTAATTAGCTGTTTGAACAACTTTTATCAAATGTGAAATTGACTATAAATCATCACAATATATACTTCAGCCTAAACCAGTTTTAGCGTTTCACACCCCTGATCCGATAGTTTTAAGGAGTGATATAGGTTTATTACACATAGATATACCCCAGAAAGTCCTAATTTGGTTTATAGTAATCACGGCAGGGCTTTTGACAGTATTTTTTGCAATGCGCCAATTGCACACTTTTTAGCAAATAGAATGCGCCATTCTGTAAATGAATGGCCATTCTAGCCATTTAAATGCAACATTTAAGCATTAAATGCGTGTATTACGCACTGCGCAGCCCTGTCAAAAGAAGTATGCAAGTTTAATAATGTCAAAAATGAACATCGCCATCAAAGAACTTTTTAACATATTTTATAAGCTGATAAACTCTAGTCAGTTTGTGACAAATTGAAAAATTTTCTCTCTAGCTCTCTACAAAAATGTTCAAATTCTCATCAAAATCAACTGCATTAACTTCAGCAGGACCACTTTAGAGAAAACCAATCATTTTAGTCCCCACTACCACCAACTTGGCACACCATTGGCTTAAAGTGACCCTAAAATCCAGATTTTAATTGTCAGATGAACACTTTGTAGCTCAAGTGTGTATAAAGCGGAGAATCCCGGTACAAATGCTATCTAAAAATTGTCCAAGGGATGACTACTCTTGATTTAAAACATAAAGATGCATTATTATGAGTAAATTTGGGATTTTGAGCAGTGTAAGGATAATGTATCAACTGTCTTGATTTATAATATGGTGTGGTTTAATTGTACTGTCGGACAGACATTCAAATGTCATTTTCCACTTTGGAGGGGCACAAGGCCACTCCAAAAAAATACTTGTTTCTCATCACCGCCCTCGTCAGAAAAATCGTCATTTGAGATATTTTCTTTTCATTTTTTAGTTAAAATTTTCTGATAAAAATACAATGAGAAAATGGACAAACGTAGTCAAGTCTGGTATCAAATTAACGCTTAGGGCCCGAGCAATGTAGCTAACTATGAATAGTGTAGTGGTTCGTCTCGTTAAGTTAGATTAAATCATAACGAAGAGAGAGAAAAGTTTCCGGGTAGGCAACCGAGCTTTTATTTCAGAGCTTGCGTTACATACGATCACAGCCTCAGAGGACTACATGCTGCTAGTGCATTCGGTTACCCTTTCGGGTAACAACCTGGTTGAGCAGTGGGTAAACCACTACTGAGGAACCTAGGGCTAGGACCAGCCTTATATAGGGGAAAAGCCCGCGAAACTCAGACCGGCCACGTGACGTGTGGCGGACGAGTGGTAGGCCCCCTGGTGTAGTGGATACGAACCCAGAGGCAGGTGCTGCCACCTGCCATCCGGATTCCCCCACCACACCCGAAGGACCTAGGTCTGAGTCTCACGGGTGCATGAACGTTAAAGTGTAAAATACCATACCCCTACACTGCCCCCCTTAGACAATAACTTGGGGGTAATTAAACCGCAGTGTATTAATAACCTAGTAAGTGATTGTTTACAATACTAAAAAGGGGTATTAATTACACTTGCTCGATGTGAAATAGGCTATAGTATAAGACTATCCTATTTCTGAAAAATTATACAATAATAGCATCGAGTGTCGTTCATGTTATTTCCATCACTAGCTTATAACAACCATAAATGATAAATATACAATTATCACAGATTTATAGTAACGTTTTGACAACAGTAGGGTCCTGAAAAGGACCGGTGGTTGTTAACAATGATCGTATTATGGTTATTGAACCCGGAAAAAAAATTTCGACTTTTTAAATTAACAGCTCTGTCTACTTTACAGAGTGAATTAAATATTAATGATCAGATATGGACAATTAATCTGATACTATATGAACACAATTAGGTATTAACCTGAGTAATACAATACTAAGTTTAGAGAAATCCGTTGGACCTTCTCTTATTTTATAGAAAAATATTTATACTTTTGAGACGCAGCTCAGTTTATACCTTAGTGTTTTATATTTACAAGTTACAGAAGAATTATAGTCTCTTAATATATTGAGACCAGGAATGACCTATATAGACAGTTATAGGTCTAGGATTACCTTAAATAACTTTTAGGATTCGCAGATCCAGTATATTTATAGGTACCCTTATATAATAATATATCTTTATAAAAGATATTATATAGTTATAAATACAATTTTACATACAATATAATAATATCAACAAAGTTACTTGTTTTCATGATTGGAGGATGTAACAGGAGTCGGATGCTGCTGATGGCTTGGTATGGGCGAGCTGAACCCTGATGCCTGAAGTGCTATAGTAAAACTTGTTGGTGGGTGTAGCTAAACCCTGATGCCTGTAGTGCTAGCTAACTGGAGGTTATAGTAGATCTAGTTGTAGACTGTTGATGGACTCTATGGGCGTAGCTAAACCCTGATGCCTGTAGTGCTAGCTAACTGGAGGTAATAGTAGATCCAGTTGTAGACTGTTGATGGACTCTATGGGCGTAGCTAAACCCTGATGCCTGTAGTGCTAGCTCACAAATAGTAGTGGTGTAGTAGTAAATCCGGTTTGTAGTTCAAAAGTCCATATTAGTGTAAATTGTCCATGATTTTATAATAGGCACAGTCATTACATTGTGGCACAGTACAATTATGGTGTTTACAGCATTCGTACTCCTCCTCCAGAGTGACTTGTTTGTTTTCTCCTTCTGTTTTCAGTTTCCGGATTAGGGTACAGTTTGGTACCCGAATCAATACGGGTTGGATAAAAAAATGGTTTCTTATCCAACAATGCATGGGTAATAGAACCCCGGGACACACAATTATGTCCGATCTTCATGCAACAGTTTTTTACTGTTCCATGTTCTCCTCGGGTGGCTGGTTTGGACCCGGTTGTTGAGCCAGTGGCTGAACAGGGGGGTTCATACCAGTTCCATCCGTAGGTGCCAATGCGGGGACAGCAGGTGTAAGTTTCACCTTTTGGCGTGCTTCGAACAGCTTCAAAGCATGCTCAGGTGTACCGTCCCAGTTATCCATGATAACTCCGAAGACCTTGAAGAACTTTTGCTGGTTCTTCATGTTCGTTGCTCGTTCTAGGTCGAGCATCTGAGAAGCTGTTTCCTTCTCGGATAGGGCCTCCTGCCGCAGATTAGCAGCTTCCTGCTTATCTTTGGCAACATCCGCTTTGATCTGAGTCGAGATTCGGTTGATCTCTGACTTCTGGATCGCGTCAATACACTGGAGAGTGCTCGACACGGTCCGACGATACATGTCCAGGTGGAGGTTTTCCAGATGGTGCTGTAGCGTCTCAAATTGTTTGCTCTGGATATTGCAAGACAATTTGTCCTTCTTCTTGAAGAAGGTCTCCACTGTCTGGATCAGCTTAGGCCGATGAACCACAGCACCAGGTGGGGGTACCTGACCCTGAGGCTTCGGCTGTGCTCCAGACCCACTCGCAGTGACAGCTACCTGCGTGTGCGAAGAAGCAACCGCAGTAGTAACCGCACTAGCAGTGGTCGAAGAAGGGCCTTGAGTTGGTAATCCCTGAACCAGGGGCAACCGTGACAATTCCCTTCTAAGGTCTTTGGCCGTCAACAATGGTGCGGGTGGACGTTGTCTCACCACAGCACTCATTGTAGGTCGGGGAGCTTGACCTCCTACTGTCGGCAGTTCCTGCTTGACCCTCCCGTACTGATCAAAGATTTGCATCTCTGGTCCGGGTGGGCCCATAGCAGGGTACTGCTTCGGGTCTTTGACATTCAAAGGCGCGTGTTTCCGGGCGGACTGGCCACTCGGTCCACTGACACCAAAGAATGTCGGGTTCTGTGCACCTCGTGGAGTTGGTGCTCGCCCATAATGGGAAGGAGTTCCAGTAGGAGATGGAAGATGTGGCTTCTTCCTTCCCCCATTTGTCTGTCTCTCCAGCGCCTCCAGTGGTGACCTGGCTCGGCTTGGAGATTCAGACGCCTGTCTCTTCCTATCTGCTACAGAGGGTCCCTGGCGGTAATCCCTGCGGCTTCGGACCTGTTCTCCGGATGGAGTTACATAAGCCCCACCACGACGGCGGGCCTTGTTGCTTCTCCATTCGTTTAACAGATCGTACTCCTCCTGAGCGTACTCTAGTTTGCCGGACCCGGGAGTCTGGGCAAACCGAGCCTTTAGTTTCTGGTTAGTACCAGGAACCGTAGGCGCAAACTGCTTCGTACTCGGTGTGAGGGAAGCCAACTTCTCTGCATTGAGGCCCCTAAGGTTGCCATAGAGTTCGGAGTGAATTTTCATCACCCGATCTATGGCTGCCTCCAGGCCCTCTCCATGCGAAGTCACATAGTGCCGGACCATGTCTCCGCGTCGGGGGGTGACACATCCTGTGCATTTAGCACATTTCTTGCCAACCTCTCGGTCGCAGACATATTCCGGCCTCTGGTGCATATGAACCTCCACGAGATGACGAAGGAACGCGTCTTTCTGGATGAAGAATTCAACCTCACCCTCACTTTGAGTACAACGTTGGAAGGGACAATCCTTACGATCCTCCCCGTAGTACTCATCTAGAGCAAACTTGAGCTTGCCCTTCTGGTCATAATTGTACAGACCATTGGGCGAATTCTTAACGAATTCCCAATAGATCCAGTACATATTGGCCGGCTTTCTATCAGAGAGCTTCTTGCGAAGCCACTCCTCCATATCTTCCTGCCTCTCACAGGTGATCCGAGGGGGCAGTCTCCATACGGATTTACTCCCCTTCAGGTGTCCCCTGTGTAGAGGAATGAAGTCGGCAAAGTTGCTATTGGCGTTAGCCCAGATAGCAGCCTCTTGCTCGTCAGTCGGAGTGACATCCACAACTGGGTCAACCGGCTCCTCTCCCTCCGGGTCGGATGGTACATCCACAGGTTGCACAACGGGTTGTTGACCCGCGAGGACCTGGGCTGCAGCATCTTGAGCGTCTCCACTCAAATCGGCCATTACGTCGTGTAGCTTGACGATTGGCACACCGAGCTCAACTTTTACGGTTGGGACAGCCGGTTCAGCTTCTGTATTATCAGCTTGAACGTCTACCTCGATAGGTTCAGGTTTGCGTTGGTCAACCTTCTTCTTATTCCTCCTGCGGGATCTGCCGTTAGTAGAAGTGCCAGGCTCGGATGCGTCCGTCTCATTGCCGGAGACATCCGAAGCCTTAGCGCCCTTCTTATTGGCCGAGCGTGGAGACACCCGACGGGTTCGGGTACTGTCTTCCACACTCGTGCTGGTAGAGGGTTCGGTTCCTGACCGCTTCCCTTTACCCTTACCTTTGGTGGGGGTTGTTTTACCCTTTCCACCAGCTGCTTTCTCCTTTACTTGCTCAGTCTTCGTAGGGGTAGACTGAGCAGTTTTAAGGGAAACATCTGCATCAGGTAGGGCCTTCTCAGGTACTACTGCTGCGCCTCCCAAGGTGGGAGCTTCAGCAGGAGACATGAGACGGTCCATCCGATCGGCCATCTTGGCTGTTACTTGCACGGGTGCGGGTCCGGGTACTAACTCCGGATGCGCCAGTGCATACTGTCTCTCCAATAGACGTACTACGAGGTCTTGTATTACCCCGAGTCTGTCTAGTGGAGACACACCAATACGGGCCTCTTCTGCCTCAATGGTTTGAGACGTAATAGGGACCCCTGGACAGTAATCCACAACAGCGTTACCTGCTGCTTCATACTCATCCGCTGTGCTTAACAGTAGGATCTGGTCTCTGTCTATGTATCTAGAGACCTCATCTGCCTTGACACCGGTGTAACCCGTTTTGTCAGACACATAGGAAGGCCTATAAGAGGTATTCCTTCGGAAAGCCATTTCTGCGTCCCAGACGGCTTTACGAAACCATAAGTGGACTACCAATCCTTTGGCCATCTGATGGTAATCCATCAACCAGGACTCCGGAAAGGTATTAGCCCACTGCGGATGAGCACATTCCCAGATTGCGTTGACAACACGCTCGTCAACCTCTCTGGGCGTCCCATAACAGGTGGGTATCAGCATTTCCTCGGAAATTGCTAACATCCGTCCGTCATATGGACCGGCTACATCATGCCATTCGGGACTGTCTGGGAAGGGCAGCTCTAGGTGCATTGGCCTGTCAACCGGAGAAGCAGGTCCCAAAGCACCGAATGAGGTACTCCCACCAAGACGGGGCGGCAGTTGAGGGGGAGGTGGCATCAGAGCCCTGTCAAGAGACTGGGCTCCTGCCGGTTCTCCACTCAAACCTTCGGATGGAGGGGCTACATAAGGCTCACCTACATCAATTTGTTGTTGAACGCCTCGGCGTTCAGGACTAACTTGTCTGGAGTTGTCGGATGCGTCGTAGAACGATTCTACGTCGCTATCGTCTACTCCAGAGAAGTACTGATCAACATTCATTTGTTGATCCATTTGATCACAATCAGCATCGTATTGCTGATCGTCGTATGTATAAGTGGGACTCTTGGGAGAACCACTTCCATACTCTGGCGGGGTGCTGGCACTGGCACCGCCGCCAAGACGGACGGCCTCTTCTGCCATCGACAGAAGTGGCTGTTCGGGGATAAAATATCCCAATCCACCGGATAAGCAGTGAGTACTGCTTACCCAGTGAAAGGCGGGTGCCTTTTAACGAGGGCACACCTCGGAATATGGCTGTCACGGGCTATCAGACTCCAACAAGAGTAAGACCACCCTCGGCCACGTCTTCTTCCTTCGCAGGAATAAGACAATATGGCGGGATACTCGAACTTGAATCGCTGCGCATGATCAAACCGGCGCCTCACGTGACCATTCGAAAATGGGTCAACAACTTTCCCGCGTGCCCTTAATTAGGTCACGCGCCCTTACATAAAAACAATACAATACCCGATCGGTCGTCCGTCCGTACTCAGGGTTCGTCTATGACAATTCACTAGGTATTCTGGAGTTTATGGATAGCATAAGCATATCCACCGGATTATCCGTCCAAAACCATGGGTTCATTGTCATAGGACCTTTTCCAGAGACTCTTGACCGGCTCAAATATACATTGAACTAGGTTACAACATATAACAGTACACAGTACAGGACAACACACTCGTTGTGTTAACAGGCTAGGTTACGGCAGTCTGTAGCAACCTTGGACTGCGTCTAAGAGGTTTTGAGGCCTCTTTTATTGACCTGGTATCCATAAGAGCCTTTTCCAAGGTCTTCTTAGCCTTAGAGGGACCTTTCCTCTTATTTTTACCTGCGCCTGCCGAGACTTTTTGTATCTTCCCCTGCTTTCCGGATGTTACGACAGGGGGCACCACCCTCTTCGGGTCTGCAACCTTCCGTGGCCGCCCGGGTCCTCGCTTTCGGGTCGGTACCACTTCGAGTTGCTTAACACGACTCTGTTCCATTACTTCCAATAGACCATCGCCGTACATTTCGGTGGAGGTATCCCTCCCCCTCCATGGGCGTAGTCTCGCTACATTTGACTTGTAACATTTACCAAGCTGTGATTTAATAATCACTGTGCAATCACTAATAACCTGAGTTATAGTGAAAGGTCCATCCCAATTACTGGCTAATTTCAGGTTAGCTAGAGGTTGGTGTAGACGCAGTACTCTATCCCCTAGATTAAAAAATCTAGCTTTTAGACCTGTGTCATAGCCAACTTTCTGCCAACGCGCAGTTTTCTGCAACTCGTCTCTAACCCTCTCATAGGCTTGTTTGAAATTATCCCGCAGGGATTCTACAAACATCACCTGGCAAGGGGCTTCCGGATTCATTCTTATTACGCCGAACACCAAATCGGCTGGCATAATCAAATCCTCTCCAAAAACGAGGAGATTAGGAGAACAGTTTGTGCTCGAATGCACAGTGCCATTATAGGCATGAACCACGAATTCACATTGTTCATCCCAATCATCCATCTGCTCATTTACCAGAGACTTCAATACTTGGATCAAAGTCCTATTGAATCTCTCTACTTGTCCATCGCTCTGTGGTCTATAGGGATTAGTTCTTGTCTTGCAGATCGCCAGACAATTACACATCTCCTGCCACAGACTAGACTCAAATTCTCTGCCTTGGTCACTATGTAACATGAGTGGGACACCTAGGTGCAGCACCCACCCTTTTACAAAGGCCATAGCACAAGTAACAGCCTTATGATCCGGTAAAGGAAACACTCGGGTGTACTTGGTATAATAATCAGACACGACCATCATACACGTGTTGCCACTAGGAGTGGGGGGAATCCCACTAATAATGTCAACAGCTATTCTAGCAAACCTTACACCAAACAGTTCCTGGGATAATGGCAGCTTGCCTAACCCGGGTCCTGGTTTGTTCTTACAGCACTCGGGACAGGTCTCCACCCATCGGGTGAGATCTGTACTCATGCCGGGCCAATAGTATCGTCTGGTCAGACATTCTAGAGACCGTTTCTTTCCAAAGTGTCCACTAGTTCTATGTCCATGACAGAAATACATAATATCTCGTCGCATAGCACTAGGTATGACAACTTGCAAGGTTTTGTTCCTATTAGAATGGTTCTTCCATCGAAACAGAATACCATCCCGGACTTTTAGCTCGGCCCATTGAGCTAAGAATCGTCTCATCTCTCTGTTCTCCAATGACACTACGGGTCTTGGGGGACAGATACCCTGATTAAGGAATTTAATCAAACGTGATGTGACTGCATCAGACTTCTGGAACTGCCTGATGGTCTCCAAGGACCAATTCAAGACATGTTCCGGATGGGTTTCGAATGGAACTCGAACCCCTGCCAACACAGCATTGTGTGCTCCACAATCAGTGCACTCAGCATTTGCACATTTCCTCACTGGGATTCTAGACAAAGCATCTGCATTCAAATGCTTTGCCCCGGCTCGGTGTTCAATCTGGCTGTGATTTAGACCGAATTCGGATAGGTGCGCTAACCAGCGACCTATCATCCCCTCTGCATCTTTGAAGTTCAATAACCATCTGAGGGAAGAGTGATCAGTCCGTAGAGTGAAATCACTCCCCCACAAAAAGTGCTTGAACTTCTTCGTATAGACCACCACAGCCAACAACTCACGTTTAGTGGTACAATAGTTTCTTTGAGATTTACTCAACGTGTTACTAGCGAAGGCTATAGGAACTTCGACCCCATCCTGGACCTGAGAAAGGGCGGCTCCTATGCTTTCATTACTAGCATCAGTATCTAGAATGAAATGATCATTCTCCGTGGGGTATCTCAACACAGGTGTGATAGCAAACAAATCCTTTATTTTCATAAAGGCCTCGTCTTGCTCGGGTCCCCAAGGGAATCGTTCCTTTCTGATCCCGGGTGTCCAGTGGGACAAACTCTGGATAGGAAAGGCAACCCTTGAATATCCTGGGATAAAGTCCCGGTAGTAGGAACAGAATCCGAGGAAGGACCTAACTTCTTTCGCATTCGTGGGTGCTTGCCAATTTGACACGGCATCCAGTTTCTCCGGATCGGCTTTAATCCCTTCATTCGAGATTATTCGCCCCAAGTAATTAATAGATCTTTTGAAAAGATCGCACTTCTTGGGTTTCAGCTTCAAACCATTAGTTATGATCCTTTCCAGGACCATACCTAAATTTTCCAAGCATTCTTCGTATGTCTTTCCAAAGACAATCACATCGTCTAGATAGACGAGACATTTCTTCCATAAAAGGTCACTTAATAAAGTTTCCATCATGGCTTCAAATGTCGCCGGTGCATTGCACAATCCAAACGGCATCACATTATACTGGAATAATCCAATATGACTGGAAAAGGCCGTCTTCTCCATATCTTTCGGATGCATACCCACTTGCCAGTACCCGGATTGTAAGTCTAGAGAGCAATACCATTGCTTACCTCCAAGGGAGTCTATAGTCTCATCGATCCGTGGTAAGGGATATGAATTCTTCTTGGTCATACCATTCAATTTCCGGTAATCTATGCAGAAACGGATGTTACCATCTTTCTTGGTCACCATGCACACAGGGCTAGACCAAGGACTGGTTGATGGAATTATTACATCCTGTTCAAGCATTTTAGCTATCTCCTCCTCAGCTACCCTTTTTTTGGCTAGTGGGAGTCTTCTATAAGGAATCTTAAAAGGTTCATTCTCACCAGTGTCAATCGTATGCAGTACTTTATCGGTACGCCCCAATTGTTCACTCGGTGCTGCAAAAGCTTTACGGTACTTGTACAACAAGTCAGTTAGAGCTTCACGTTGTTCATCACTTTCTACATGGCTTTCGGCTACTAGAGTGTCTAGTTCCGGGCTCCTTTCGGGTGAGGAAGGGGCTCCGGGTGCCGAAACATGTTTACAGTCTTCTATCAATTCGGATAAGACAACCGATCCAAGGATCGTATCCTTCTGTACATAGACAGTCTTGTTACCGGTATTGGATATAGGAACCACCGTCCAAGCAGCGTTAGCTACTAGAACATCAGCGGATTCCAATCCGATACTTGACAACATGGCCATGTCTGGCTCTACAACTCCAGTTTTTCCTGAAAACTGTCTGTCCGCTCGACATAAGACATCACAGGCTGTGCCTGGTGGTATCTTAACAGTCTGGGCTACACTGGCTACACTGCTTACTTGCCTAAGTACACATTGTACTTCGAGATGGTACGGGTCTCTCACTTCCAATATTCCCCTCTGGGAATCTAACCTTGCTCCATATAATGCAGCAAAATCCAGACCGAGTATACCATCATCCGCGATGTTCGCCACAGTAGGGGTAAGGATGAAGTCCTTATCTTCCTGTAGACTGAACCTCATACATGTTCTACCGAACGTTTGTATCATGCTACCATCGGCCGTACGAGCATTTCCTTCCGTTGTGAAAGTTTCATGATTCGTAGGCAAAAGATCGTAGAATCTCTTGGCAATACAGGAGTGGCTAGCACCCGTATCGACAAGAAACTCAGCGGATCTACCACTCACAGATACAACTGCGTACCACCTCCTACCTTTCAAGTAGGTAGGACTACTTGCATACTTAGCAAGTTCCGTCTTAGCGCCGAGGTCAAATCCACATCCCTTTAAGAATTCGAGACAAGGATGACCCGGGGGGAACTGGGCACACCCCACCCTGGCCAACTCATTGGCCGCTCCCTCTGGACTGATATCGGGTTTCCCCTCTGTGTTCTTCTGCCGGTTCTTGACACCTGGTGTACTATCAGTCTCCCCAGCCTCATGAGTAAGGAACTGATCAGGCTCCTTAGCTTCACTGCTGGGCGAAATCGCTAGAGGATTCTTGCCAGTACCGCAAGCTGCGATAGGCTGGCAGTCATGGCAATCACTCACTCTGGGGGTAATCCGGTTGCCATTGTGGACACCCCCTCTCAGTTTTCCTTCTTCACTGAGTCCTCCTTACCCGGATTGCTCCGGTAACGAGTGTTTCTATAAACTGGCTTATCTGCCTCACACTCGGCAGCATAATGCCCAGTTTCCTGACATCGGAAGCATGTCACAACAGTCCTATCAGGCTTAGGCCTCCTAAGATTTTCAGTAATCTTCTTTACCAAATTGTTAACCAGGTCCTCTGATAAAGAAGGACCCGTCGTGGGTTTGGTATCGGGTTGAGTCACAGGAGGTTTAGAAGTGATCACTTTCTCCTTGACGTAACCCGGTTTCTTTCCCCAGTTCCGGTTGTACCGGGGGTTCCCTTGGCCAATGGCCCCAACGTTTTCATCTTCGTCAGGTTCCCCTGATTCGGATGAATCGGTTTCGGGTATTCCCTCCGGGATTATCATTGCTGACATCCGTTGGGGTACCTTCCCGGCAAAGATACGGGCCTTTCGATCATAATGATCTAGGGACTGGAACAAATCTGTCAAAGAGGCATCATTCTTCCAAGCTTCACAGGCTACTGTCCTGTGTTCTTGATTCCGCAATCCTTCAATGAATTGTTTAAACATCTCATCTAGGAAGCATTCATCATCTAGTCTCCATTGAGGTCTGGCTTTATGCAACAGTCGTTGACATTCTAAGCCGAACACTTTGGCAGACTCCTTGGGCTTCTGTGTCCTTTTAGTGAACGTCAGCCAAGGGTCTTCTCCAACTATATTCCCATATAAATATGAAGCAATCTCTATGAGTTCATCATACTTCATATGGGCTGAGAGTCCTGTTATTTGAGAATCTCTCCATTGTTCCACGGCTCCTTTTCCGTCGCCTTCCTTTAACCAGCATACTAAATAAGGCAGAGCTTCTGCTTTACCCCATCCATTGCAGTTAAAGACATCCGCGCAGCCTTGATACTCCTCCTTCCAAGGGTTCTTGGCATTAAAGGGGGTAGGTATCTTAGCTACTCTACGAGCCGGATTCGTGGATCCAGTAAGGGTTAAACCCTTACTCCATTCCATGATCTCCGTATCGTCCAGACCTTGATTGTAACAATCAACACCTAAGTTAGCAATCGCTGCATTAGAATCATGCAGCGCTTGTAACCCTGGAGAAAGAGATACTCGGCGACTGAGTCTCTTTTTCCTTGGAGGATTCGTACCATAAGTACTTCCAAAGCCTCCGGATGGTGGTCCTCCTCCACCTCCTGATCCCCCTGCTCCGTATGGAGGCACCTGTGAAAAGGTGTATCCACTGGTTTGGGGAGCCGGCCCTGGACCATTGGTGGGTTGTGTATTTCCACCAAAGCTAAAGAAACCACTATTGGGATTAGTGTTTCCTCCTGTTCCATACGACTGATTTCCATTATTGAAACCAGTCCCACTGGCAGAGGGTCTGCTCCTGGAACGATCGCTTGAGGGTCCGGATCCTTGATCACATCCGGATTGCCCCCCAGCTGTACTGGAACCTCCGGGTGCTCGTCCGGTTGTTCCTCCGGACGTGTTCCGGGTGTTACCATTGGACGGATTCGTTCCTGTTTGGGACTGATTCCATCCATACTGGGCATACGGGCCATTTGGTCCCCCTAAAGGTGACTGTTGTGGCCATCCGCCGTCAAAGGTGGAGCTTCCTGCCGAGCGGCTTTGTTTAGCTCCACTCGCAGAATTATCCCCTTTATTTCCCGTACCTAGACCAAGAGGTATAGAGGTATTATCTGTAAATCTAACCTGATGACTCTTTACTCCTTCATAACGAGGTACAGTTGTCTCTGTTACCCCGTCATTGCCCCTCAAAGAGAACATCTGGTTACTTGTCGTGTTTAGGGCAATTCCTGAAACAGTGAAGTCTGATTCAAGAGTGCCTACTGCACGACCAGTATCTTCTAGATACTTTGACATCTGGATAGCTTTAGCCTCCAGTTCGGAATAATCATCCATCATTTTAGTCTGTTTAACAGCCAAATCTGTGGATTCGCGTATCAATTGATCTTTGAGTTTTTCATGCTCATCGGTCTGTTTTTGGTACGTTTCCCGAGCATCTTTGAAGGCTGATTCTATTTTCTTCAGCTCTTCTTGATACTTGCCGTAGGCCGATTGAGTTGAATTTAACTCTTGTTTAGTTCTATTCAACTCATCATACGAGGCTCTGTATTCCAGATCCGCCGTATATAGTGCATCACGATACTGTTCGTGCTGGAGTTGAAAATCTTGCTTTTCTTTCTCCATCTGATCCAACAACAATTGTTGTTGGCGTCTACAACTCTGATCGTAATCGAGACGTTCCGATATCAACTGTTTGTTTTCAGTCAGAATCTTGTCTCGGGTTCCGGTCAGTGTAATAAGATCCTTCTGGATCTTCTCGTATTCAGCTCTCATGTCTTCAAGCTCGTCCATTTTGTTCTTTTCGAATCCACATTTTTGGTGTTTAATTCGAGAACTGTATGGAGTTTCAAACATACCTGCACTAGGCTTTGGTACCTCAAATGGTAATTTACCAAATTGAGCAGTACTTTTATGCATTGGTGCAGGTTTCGAAGTACCTCCTGGCATGAATAAGGAGTCTCCAAATTCATCCAGTTCATGATGTAAGTTTCTTCTTACATCTTCTAACCCATCAGGGTAGTGTTCTAGTGGATCCCTCCACTCCGTACCTTGGGGTGGTGACTTGATTTCACCATCCTCCATCGGGGAGTCTAGCTCACGATTTGAGCCATTTCCCCTAACTGGGCTCAGCTCAGTCATTTCTGACTGCGCTTACCCGAAGACCAACTGGTCACGGCACCAGTGTAGTGGTTCGTCTCGTTAAGTTAGATTAAATCATAACGAAGAGAGAGAAAAGTTTCCGGGTAGGCAACCGAGCTTTTATTTCAGAGCTTGCGTTACATACGATCACAGCCTCAGAGGACTACATGCTGCTAGTGCATTCGGTTACCCTTTCGGGTAACAACCTGGTTGAGCAGTGGGTAAACCACTACTGAGGAACCTAGGGCTAGGACCAGCCTTATATAGGGGAAAAGCCCGCGAAACTCAGACCGGCCACGTGACGTGTGGCGGACGAGTGGTAGGCCCCCTGGTGTAGTGGATACGAACCCAGAGGCAGGTGCTGCCACCTGCCATCCGGATTCCCCCACCACACCCGAAGGACCTAGGTCTGAGTCTCACGGGTGCATGAACGTTAAAGTGTAAAATACCATACCCCTACAATAGTAACAATTTTTACACTTTTTAAAATGTTATTGATAACTTCACTTTTAAAAGCCATTCTTTCTTACTCACGGGGGATGGTCTTACAGTATTGTCTTAAATTCAGAGGCCAAGAGATCTCTGGCAAGGAACATTAAGATTAATTTGTTATTCAAGGAAATTGATGGAAAGAAAGGGATTGAAGAATTCAAGAGGATGGCCAAAGTACGAAAGACCTCAGACGGCCGAACAGCCCTCATGGATGTGTGCCATGCTTATGCGTCTACCAACTACAACAGCTGGAACGAGGTACGGTTATCTACTTTAATGATGGCGTGAGAATACTCTAGGCTTACTACTTTCTTATGATCATGAAGGACGATAGACATTTAAAAGTAGAATAGAGATGTATATATTTGCTTCTCTATGGTACATGTACACGGGGATTCCACAGTCTAAATTAATCAAATGAAGAAATATTTGGTATCGATTTTAGGACTGTCTCTATCGCTCACTAACTGCTTGTTTCCTGACAAATATGCCAATATCAGTTCAAGCGTTGACACATTTCATTAAGACATTTATTCCAATCATGTACTGTATTTTTAAATCAAACTCTTTGTATTAGGAACTACAATCGTACAAGGATAAGATGGCCAGGTATCGGAAAATCATCAAGTACTTGATAGAAGACTTAGAATCGGAGGTCGAGTACGTCTGGGAAACGGGCAACGACTTCAGTAAGAGGAAATGTAAGTAAAAAATACACAACATTTTGGCCGAAATCAGTGGGAATGATTCACTACAATGAAATAATTGACGATTTGGAGTAATTCATTTGTACATTTCCATTACAAAATGAAAATTACAAGCAGATTGAAATTGCTTAATGTTATTCATAAACCATAAGTTATAAAAAGAAAAAAATAGAGACTGAAGAGAACTTTGTTATTGTCATGCAGGGCATATGACGATTCTGCGTCCTCTGCTGGCCACTGTTATTCAGGAAGACTATGCGGCATTCGACATGGCTTTGACCTACAAAGCTAATGTAGACTTCAAGTTCTCTGATGGAAAAACTCTACTTTTGGAAAGGGTAACAGATGGAGAATATAGAGCGGTTAAGAAACTGGTAAGTTCCACAGCACAGTAAAATAAACCGTCATACTCCTATAATCTAACCAATTTTGACACAGAACTTCTACATTTTGTCAATGTATGTCATGTGTAATTCGTTATGACTGTCGTCCTTCTGTTTCAGCTGGAGTCAGGGGCTGATGTAAATCAGAGATTAGAGGACGAAACAAAAGCAATGATGACCCCTCTCCTCTTGTGTCTATGGTAAATACTTTTAATTTACCATGAAATCTCGCATGTCAGCCGGACTGATGTGTAAAAGCAGCACGCTGAGTTCTGGATGATGGTTAAATCTTTCCCAGCTTTTGCTATGCACATCCCATGACATGACATATTACAGTGTAGCCTATTTTGACACAGAAAAATCACCGTCCGAGTGTAGTCTCATAAAGTTACGATTCTCTTTCTCTTGTGGTTATGCTAATGATAGCTGAGTGATCTTCAAAAGTTCAAATGGTCGTGCCTTAAAAAAAAAATCAAAAGTCCTAGTTTCAAATTGTTTCATACTCTCTAAAAAGAACACTTTTATTTTTACAATAAATTTGTAGGCACAATCGAGTGGCACTGTTACCACACCTTCTGACCAAAGGAGCAGATCGCAATGCAGTTAAGGAGGATACCAAGGAGTCAGCACTTCACATGGCTATTAGTCGCTGTTGTAAGTAATAAATTGGATAACAATATCCATGTTAATACGATATGCACTTTTGCTATTGTTAACATATAGGTAAGGTGGACGGAGGGTCAGGCTGATTTCCCCTCCCCTTTCTGACACTATAGTAAACGACACTTTTCTAGAAGCCCCCATTCTGGATAGAGGTAATGTGGAGATGTCTAATAACTTGAACAGATATGGTCAAGAAGGGGAGCATCCCATACACAAAGCATTAGGTACATACCTGATTCACCTTTGCCTAAGGTCTATTCTTACCCATTTCTTGAGCCTGACCCTTGGGAGAAAGGCCACCATATGACCTCAAATCAACATTATTTTTACAAGATTCTTTTTTTTTCAAATGTATGTACTCTCTTTAGGCTATCCTCCAATTTATGTTATTATCACCAATAACAATCATTTCTATTAAAAAAAAAGTGCTCAGAAAAAGTCCTTTTAAGGTCGATGGCCATTAGAAAAACCCTAACATGGGAAAAAAAGGAAATTACTATAAATAGCTCTAAACCAGACGGACAGGATGCTTTTGGATTGATAATGATATAGGCCACCCCCAGAGGTCGCCAGGCAACTTTTGGGTGCTTGTTTGGGGGCCTATTCCACTAGTTTGCACTGATATATCAATAGAGGGTCCCACCAGCTGGGCATGATAATATGTGCAAATCGATGTACACCCAGTTAAGAAAAACATTATACAACATTATAAATGTTTCACAATGTTTCTCTATGGCTTTATGTCATGGCAAAACGTTATAGAAAATTAGAAATGTTATTTTGACATTAGATGATATATTTTTGTTAGCTGGGAAAATCTGGGTATATTGGTACCTGTGTTAATCACCAGAAGGTAGGTGCCATAGTTGGATATCCAGTTCCAATATGGAGATCCAGATTTGTCAGTAGAAGTTCAGTGGTGAGACATTTTTAATAAGTTATGGGTCAGACTGTAATCAGTCTATCAACTCCCCACAAATAATTTATCAAATGTGAGTATCCAGCCTATAGGTAAGTGCATGATAGTTGGCGATCATATTATTTTTAGTAATGCTCCGGCCACCCTAATATAGGTCAATGGTTCTGGAAGAAAGACGTGCTTACAAATCTGTACAACAGTAAACCCCTCATTAAGGCACTCTCACCTCAAAAGCTGCTCCCTGACTTCGGAATACTCTAGGCCACACTTGGGGCTTTAAATTTGTTAATTCTGCACTGTACTGCTCTAGACTAATGTTAAAACCCTGCCAATAAGCCGCACCCTGAATTCAGAAATTATTTAAAGGGATCTGCAGAGATGACAGAGTTTCAGATTTTCTCTGATTTCAGAGGTTCAAAGGTGATATTATACTACAGAAATAATAGGAAAAAAAATATAAAATGAATATTTTATCATTCTGATATTTCTTAAAGATCTAACCAACCCTAAGTGATTAATTTTGAAGGTATTTGTTACTCTGATTAGGGTCTAACCCCCCTTTTGAAGTGCCCCAAAATAATTTTCAGAGTTTCGCCAAATAGCGAACTGACATCTCTGGATCTGAATCGACGAGCCACGATGCCGATTGTGTGCAAAGGTCCGCAGGGTTAAGTCCTCGCTTCAATGCTCTTTTAAGCTGCAACAGACAGCTGAAAAATCAGCAGTCTATATGCTGAGGCTTGTACATTAGGTTTTACAGTAAGGCCACACCAAAAAAATAAGTTGGTCTATGGATTTCCCTCTCCATATTTTCGGAAACACAAATTTTTTTTTCTTTGAAAAAAATCTCATCTACGGATTTCGCTCACTTCACTTTCTACAAGTTTTCTCTTTGTGATGTTTGGCAAAATCATTTTTAAGATGAAATTTTTTCGCTCGCCTCACTTTTCCAGCAAGGAATCCATTGGACGTCAAAAAATTCTTTATAAAAAAATAGCTTGCTCGCACCATTTTTTCAAAACCAAAATCCATAGACCACCTTATTTTTTTTGGTGTGGCCTAACATAGAATTTTCAATAAAAAAGCATGTACAGAAAAGGGACATTTTCAAACATTGTTGTTATCTTCAGCTGACCCACTGGAAGTATTGAGCCAGCTGATAACAAAAGACTCCAACATCAATGTCCAAGACAAAAATCTACGCACACCACTCCACTTGCTGGTGAACCGGAGTACTGATTCAGCTGACGAGTCCAAGAAACTAGAGCACCTCGTGCTAAAGAACGGTGCTGATCCCTTCATAAAGGATATTCGTGGTCGCATGCCCATTCACTACCTTTTTGTGAAAATTGGAGAGTGAGTACATATAATGGTTGTAAAGGGACTAACTTTGATATTAGCTGTGGCACTTCTATTTATGTACATCTTTAAATATATTATACCAAATGTTGGTATTTACAATGAAAGATGTCATTTAGGCATGAGAAAAGTTCTCTCTTGGGTCATTTTCAATTAGTAAATAAAGCTCAGGAGTAAAACGTGTAATTTTGCACTCATACACTCACTACTTTTTTTAGTCATACACGTTCGAGGATGATTGATCCTGTCGAGTCCTATAGCATCCTGAACATCGCCATGAAAAAACAAAAGCTAGATGAACCAGATGAGTTTGGACAAACTCCACTACACCGGGCTGCATTCAGAGGAGCTACCGTTTGTGCCATGCTGCTAATACAGGTAACCGACAAAAGTGTGATGTGCTGTAATACCCTGCTGTATTATGTGAGGATAGGTCCCTTGTGTGCCTAATACTAATGTTTTAATGTCTTGATCTAAGTTTGAATCAATGTCAGATAACACCAGACAAGGTTTTTCGGGTTAGTGCAATTGGCACGATCTCTACTGCAGTAGTTTATATTACCAAGATAGTCCAGTAGGTGGGTCCTACCTTGACAGTGCTCAAAGTCTGATTAACTCCTTACCCGGCCTTAATGTAGACGCTTGTGTGAGACAAATAGTGCTGCCACAACCCCGCAGCGGCCAGAGATTGAAGTGACCTCTGGTCCTACCGGTAGTAACTACCGTAATCTCCCGCGTAGAAGGCGCGTCTTCTACGCCAAACAAAATGCTGCTGGGTCTTATACGCGGGACGGTAATTGCCATTAGTTGGGGGTGCGCCTTATACGCAGGTTTTTCCAACATCTCAATTTGGAAAACACCCCAAAATAAGGCCCACCATGGTCCGATGACAGCTTGAACTCATAGAGCCAGCAGCGCGGCAGCCCGGTCGCTGAAGATTTGCTCGGCGGGCAAAACGCCGACCGTGTGCCGATGACAGCTTGAACTCATAGCGCCAGCACCGCGGCAGACCGGGAGGTGTCGACGCGCTCACCGGGAATAAGGCCGACCGTGTGCCGATGACAGCTTGAACTCATAGAGCCAGCAGCGCGGCAGCCCGGTCGGTGTAGATTTGCTAGGCGGGGAATACGCCGACCGTGTGCCGATGACAGCTTGAACTCATAGACCCAGCAGCGCAGCAGCCCGGTCGGTGTACAGGCGCTCGGCGGCAAAACGCCGACCGTGTGCCGATGACAGCTTGAACTCATATAGCCAGCAGCGCGGCAGCCCGGTTGGTGTAGATTTGCTCGGCGGGGAATACGCCGACCGTGTGCCGATGACAGCTTGAACTCATAGAGGTGGGTGGGGAGGGGGGCGCCTTCTACGCGAAACAGCCCCCCTGTGAGTTGGGGGGGCGCCTTATACGCGGGTTTTTCCGGAAATCGATCCAGAAGAGGTATGTGCGCCTTCTACGGGAAAAGGGAATCTCTGAGTTGGGGGGGCGCCTTCTACACGAGCTGCGCCTTCTACGCCGGAGATTACGGTACACTGCTCGAGCTGCTCAATCGAGTAAGAAGCTTTGACTATACAGCACCCTATGGGCCCCTATACTTATTATTAGCAAAAGTTGAGAGTTCGCCTTATAAACAATTCTTCATTAGATTATTAGTATTCGACAATACAGATCAATGGTGTGTTAACCGCGGTTTGAAGTTTACTAGAATTAAATTTCTAAATGTAGATGATCAATTCTTCCAGGGAGGTAGCAACGTGAATGCCAAAGACAAGGATGGGAACACGCCACTGAGCTTCGCTGTGTGGCATGGTCATGACAGGTATTTGACAATTTGATACTCCTTGATATGATAAGGCCCAACCTATACTTTCGAAAACCTCTATAGGCTTCTGGAGTTTTTGAAATCCATTATCGTCTCTGTTTATGTAGGCTGTAGTAACCTTGGACCTTATAATTATATAGTTGATTATTCTATCTCTGCAGCTGTGCGTTGATGATGATACAGAAAGGTGCAGACATCAATGGTGATGTCATCAATGACCCTACAGCAGATATACATCCGGACATTCTCGCTAAAAGGAAGAAAGAACAGGAGAAAGCATCCAGTACAAAACCTAATGGTCCTGTGTCCAACAACATAGATCAACATATAAACAGTATTTTTGGATCTAGTGAGAGTGAAGAAAGTGACAACAGCGATTCTGACAGTGACTCGGATGATATGCGTCGTAGACATAGGAATAGAGATCGGTCTGTACATCAAGCTATCAGAAAGAATATCAGCGATATCAAACTCAAACCTGTGTACAAATATGCTACACGCCATTACCCACGGCCATGGAAACCAGGCAAGAGGGGATACCCGATATTCCAGGTAAATACATGATCTGTAACCAGGGATGGAAGTCAGCATGTGTGATATATTTTGAAGATAGACATTATATATCGTGAATCCATAATGAAACACTAAGATAAATTGATCAAAATGAGTTAATCAATAGGAACGCTGGATCAGACAAAATTCTGAGAAACATTAACCATTCAATTTTCAATCCATATGTTCAATGTGCATGTATTGGTGAATTAGACGAGAATAAGTCATAAGAGGGAGTATGCTGCTCAACCAAGATGCTGCTAAACACTCTAGCTTCTCTGATAATTCGGTAAATACAAGTGTCATAAAGTTCTATACTTTTAACTCTTGTGGAGGGGGGTCTACAATAAGTACCGTAATCTCCCGCGTATAAGGCGCGTCTTATAGGCCAAACAAAATGCTGCTGGGTCTTATACGTGGGAGGTAAATTGCCTTGAGTTTGGGGTGCGCCTTATAGGGGGGGTATCTTTTACTAAAGAACAGTACTAAATTAACAAAAATCTGCCCTCAGAGGTGCGCCTTATACGTTATAACAGACCTCCCTGAGTTGGGGGTGAGCCTTATAGGCGAGGTGCGCCTTATACGCGAGAGATTACGGTACTGTGTAGAAAAAAAAGGTTATTAAAGAATAATGCAAAAGAGTCACACTCCACAGTGTACATCTTTAAACCGCACATTGTGCTTGGTTCCTCATTGCATTACTAGCGGTATATTTAGTATTTCTGTCTGAACTGATTCCATCCATGTGTGATATGATGCAGGGTCTAGTAATGAACGGATGGCAAGGCCTGACATTCTTAGCCATGGATCTCCTTGAACCATTCGGTATGCAGTATGCATCTGTGGTAGAGGTAAGTTTTTACATCAAAAATGGATTTGAAATTATTTTCTTGGGTACAAGTTTACCCAAAAAATAACTTTACTTAATTAAAAGCGTTGTGATGATGAAAAATGCTACTCTTATGGATATTAATCAACTCTTTCGTTCTCAAAAACTGTACACCTGTAGAATCTCTAATACATTCCCAGCTTTAAGACTCATAAATAGGAAACAAATTGGTTTACTTGTTGCAGATTGCTATCACGTTGTCCAAGTTCAGGTTCGCTATGAATCTGATGGAGAAACAGCTTGACAATGAGAAGCTGCGTGTGACAAACCCCAATGGGCAGACGCTGATTCACATTATGGCCATGACGCCCTCCGGCAGCAATGAGTCATTACAAGAAGCGGTAAGTTATCTAAAAACTTGAATTGAATGTATTTAACTTTCTTTGATGTTGGCTTACACATTGGGGAGTTGGTTAGATGGGGGTGGGGGTGAAGGGATATATACACATACCACATAATTTCTGAGACAGTGCGGCTAGCCAAATAGACGCAAGAAAAGTGGAAGGAAGTCATCTGGGTTGTAGGTATGGTATTGTTTTTTGTTGTGTGCAGAGCCTATTTGGGGGGTGAAAGAGGGCGAGACAGCAGGATTTTATAGATTGTATACCGCAGTGCTATAGGGTCTCAGAGGTGGGGGATGGATATGTTACACATATATCTTCTTTTGTTCCACCCAAGGAAAAACAGCTTAGATGAAGCGACAAATCAAAAACTGAATTCATGTATAACAGTATTAAATTTAAGAATTTATGCCTTTGTAGATTATTGAGGACCTAGCTGTTGAGCGAAAAGTAGATGTGAATGCACAGGACAAAGATGGTTTCACGGCGCTACACCATTGTATACTGAAAAAGAACTGGGACCGAGCACACCAGCTAATCGATGGTAGGTCCAGAAGATTTAAAAGGTGTCATTATAAGCCACTCTATCGACTCCAGAGTTTAACGGTGAAATCGCAACTATAGATCCAAACCTACCTTAAAACATTATATATCATTAGATTGAGCAGCACTATTTAAAGGATGCTTAAAATAGGAACTCACATCTTTTGCATTTTTTATGCAATATGGTCTTGAATTTTCAGGAAATGACCTCAAGCTGGACTTGGTGGATAAGTATGGCCGGAGTGCGCTCGCAACGCTGATGTGGTTCGAGGATGGCAACAATAGGAGCAAGTATGTTTCTCACTTGATTCTAAAACTGTATCAATTGATCATCTCTCCAAGTCAGCAGCAGCAGGAAACAGTGTACAGAGCTGCTATTGCTATAGAAATAAAGATATGAATGCACCTTGTGCATAAGGCACACCTCATATATGCATGGTCTGGGAGCATGGCCTGCAGAAATGTTCACATTTTCGATGATACAGCCGCCGCAGAAGCCTCATTCAAACAGACAGGGATGACTGGTCGGCCATTTTGGCTGTTGCCAATCCTGGGGGCATTCAAGAACATACTTTGGCCGCTACCTTAATTTTCTCCACCTGGTACCAGTCCTACAATGATCTTTTCACTGGGAACAGGTAGATTGCTGAGTGAGTTAATCACCTTGCTGTCATGATAGAACACAGCCATGGCACTTGATGTCCATTCACCAGTTTCGAGTTCTCTTAGCAATCTCTTCTTTTTTGGCCTGACATTGGCCAGTTTTAATTCCTTCCTCCTGGACAATCATTTAATCTCAGATTCCCGTCCTTTTTTCAGTTTAATCTGCTTCAATAAATCTGAATTATCCTTGCAAATTGATCACCTTGAATTGTAGAGGAGGAAGGAAGACTGTTTTTTCTGTCCGTCCCCAGAAGGGACTCAAACCCTTGTCTCTTCGTCCCCGGAAGGGACCCAAACTCTTGACGCCACTTGGTGCCCGCAACCTCCCGGTCTTCAAGTCTGGCTACCCCCAGTAAGTTTTCAGATTTACATGCCGAATAAGTTCTTCCTGGATTGGCCACACCAAGGTTCGCATATGATGAAGCAAAATAGACTATGGCGATTATTATGATCCGTATCCTTTGAGCTCCTACTCCTAACTCCTACCGTAACCTCCCACGTATAAGGCGCACCCCGCCTATAAGGCGCACCTAGAGTTTAGAGATTTGACCAGAAAAATAAAAAAATTCATATCTTTTGTTCTACTAAATGGATTTTGAAAATTCAAACACCTATGTGTTGCAGACCTCCCAGACCCACTGGACCCCATATTCAGCTGATGAGGTTATATGGGAGTGTAGAATATCAAAATGAAGGTCTTGATCTCCCCCTTGCAGATCCAGGAAGAACTAAAAACTCTCCTATAAAACGCGCCTTATACGCGGGAGATTACGTTACTCCTAACTGATACTGACTGATACTGTTGTGATATACTGAATTCCACTAATACTTCCACTAACTACTATCCGGCCGTCACCCCAGTGCAACAAGGTTGTAACTGCATCTGGGTTTACATCAGAAAACACTGAACCATCAGTGCTTTGATGTTCCAGAGGACTTTCACTGATCCTATGTACTTGCGCCATGTAAAGAGATAGCAGATATCATTTGTTGATAAAGGTGGTCCTTGCCAGGAGGCGAAAAGGCTTAGATGGACCACTGGAGAAAAGGTGGTGAAAGCAGTCATCCCACGCAATCTGACTGTCTATAAAGTTGACAACATTGATGCGCTATGTAGACTGCCAACTTGAAGCTGGGTTAGTGCTAGGACAATTTTTCTGTTAGCCAATTTTGCATTTGCTATGCCTTTGACTAGCCGAAATCACTCTCAATTAGCCAAATATTTTCATTTATTTAAAGCATTCATCATACCTATGTGAGTGATTGGCTTGGCCGTACTGAAACGTTAGGCATTGGCGAATGGCTACCGCGAACCCCGTCAAGGGTTAGCAGTCCCCTTACACAGATGCCTTAGGGAGTGATCATTTTCTAACAACCGGTGCTGGTGGGTCCTAAAAAATATTTGATCCCTGAGCTCTAAGGGGTGGTCAAAATAATTTCACCTGTTTTCAGGGTGCATTTGTGCATGATTTTTGGAGGGAAAAACAAAAATTGTCTTAAAGAGGGGGGTGCATTATTTCCCTGCGTGTCTGCGTGGCAAACCCCTCAACCCCCTCACCTGTCGTCTGGGGTGAGTGAATGGGGGGGGGTGATTTCACATAACCAGGTAGTGGGAGCTGGAAGGTAAGGATGGCCCCCGGGGACAACATGTAGGTCTGCTTGAAGTATGAAGGATTGTATAAGTTATTCTAACACCTCTGTACACTGATTGAGGCCTTCTGTAGCAGTATGTAACGATATATTTATAGTTCAGATCCTTTATGGGCAGAATTATGATATACACAACATGTAATACTAAGCGTTTAAGGACAGTACTATACTATAAGGTACATGTCTCTACTCTGATAACTACTACCCCAGACCTAGTTTCATAACATAATGTTCAGGTTTAGGGGGTGTTATGGCCAGAATTGTCTTAAACTCCGTGTCATTATTTCCTAGTACAGTAAATATAGTAAAGAATTCACTACAGCTCTTTTGTATATTTCTCAAGCTACCTTAGAATCATCAAATATACACTAGAGATACAGTTATCTTTTATCTTGAATAAGTACCGTAAACTCCCGCGTATAAGACGCGTCCTCTACGCCAAACAAAATGCTGGGGGGTCATAGCTTTCTTTAAAGTGGGGTGTGCGTCTTATACGAGGGGTAATTTTACTATAGAAATGTACTAATCTTACAAATTTCAGCCTTAAAATGTGCGTCTTATACGCGAAAATGCATGTGCTGAGTTTGGGGTGCGTCTTATATGCACAACGCGTCTTCTATGCGGGAGTTTATGGTAGTACTCAAACATTCTCAATTTTTTTTTTACAATCCTGAACATGGGCATCCTCGTTTTGAATTATGATCATCTAAAATATGTGATTTATATTACATGTATAAACATTTAGGGAGTTATTAATATAGATATTGATATATTATGGTCATAAATGATTAAGTACCTTTATGTGGTAAGTGATATATTGTATACATGTACAGTAAAACTTGGTTACAACGAACCTGTTGTTACAAGCCTAAACAGTTCGTTATAACCAAATTTCGTTATAAGCAAGTTCAACATCATGGTGGAAGGGGGAGGGGTAGGGGAGGTGGGAGGAAATCAAAGAGGTGTTAGGCTGTGTATCAGGACATCCTTGGCCACCTAGCAGCCCCTATAGGTGACAGGAGGGGTGGAGAAATCAAAGAGGTGTTAGGCTGTGTATCAGGACATCCTTGGCCACCTAGCAGCCCCTATAGTGACAGGAGGGGTGGGGAAATCAAAGAGGTGTTAGGCTGTGTATCAGGACATCCTTGGCCACCTAGCAGCCCCTATAGTGACAGGAGGGGTGGGGAAATCAAAGAGGTGTTAGGCTGTGTATCAGGACATCCTTGGCCACCTAGCAGCCCCTATAGTGACAGGAGGGGTGGGGAAATCAAAGAGGTGTTAGGCTGTGTATCAGGACATCCTTGGCCACCTAGCAGCCCCTAGAGGCGGCAGGAGGGGTGGGGAAATCAAAGAGGTGTAGGGCCGTGTATCAGGACATCCTTGTCCACCTAGCAGCCCCTATAGGTGACAGGAGGGGTGGGGAAATCAAAGAGGTGTTAGGCTGTGTATCAGGACATCCTTGGCCACCTAGCAGCCCCTAGAGGCGGCAGGAGGGGTGGGGAAATCAAAGAGGTGTAGGGCCGTGTATCAGGACATCCTTGGCCACCTAGCAGCCCCTATAGGCGACAGGAGGGGTGGGGAAATCAAAGAGGTATTAGGCTGTGTATCAGGACATCCTTGGCCACCTAGCAGCCCCTAGAGGCGGCAGGAGGGGTGGGGAAATCAAAGAGGTGTAGGGCCGTGTATCAGGACATCCTTGGCCACCTAGCAGCCCCTATAGGTGACAGGAGGGGTGGGGAAATCAAAGAGGTGTTAGGCTGTGTATCAGGACATCCTTGGCCGCCTAGCAGCCCCTATGGGCGGAAGTAGAGGTGAGGGCATCAACTGGGCCGATAAAAGTACCTATTCTAAGCATTCAATTTACATTTTTCAAACTTTGAGGTAAAAACATTTCATTATAAAGAAGTTCTTGTCAATATCACTTCGTTATAAGCAAGTTTTATTACTATAGAAATGTATAGGAAAGGTTTGTGACCAGGCATTTTTGTTTGTTATAACCAAATTTCGTTATAAGGAAGTTTGTTATAACCAAGTTTCACTGTAGTAATGTATGTTCTACATTATAGGGAGTGTAAATGGCAAAATGAACCTCAGGCCACACCAAAAAATTAAGTTGGTCTACAGATTTTGGTTTTGAAAAAATGGTGCGAGCGAGCAAATTCTTTTTTTTTTTTAAAGAATTTTTTTACGTCCAATGGATTCCTTGCTGGAAAGGTGAAGCGAGCGAAAAAAAATTATTTAAAAAAAAAATTTGCCAAACATCACAAAGGGAAAACTTGTAGAAAGTGAAGCGAGCGAACTCAAAGAAAAAAATATTTGTATTCCCGAAAATATGGAGAGGGAAATCCGTAGACCAACTTACTTTTTTGGTGTGGCCTCATGTGACACATCTAGTCATGCTGACTGATATGTGTGAGGTAAATCAAGATAAGGAGGGGAGAGACCGCAAGGGTCGCCCCATTGCCCAGTGTAGTCAAAAGTGCGAGCAAGGGAATCTGGAGGTGCTCACCCCCATTACTAGTTCCCCATTTGTGAAGTTTATCATTTCCAACATTTGACTAAACTTAGCTAACTTGTGAGCTCTCCATTGCGAAAACCTTGAAGGGTGGCATTTGGAAGAGTAGTGTGTTTGAAAGGTCTATAAAATTAGTGTATGTTCACAGATTTTAGTGAGTTTCAAGCCCCTTCCAAGAGGCATACTAGACAATAGTGTCTGTTCAGCAAAGTATAGTCTTTTAGACATGCCTTATGGGTCTAGTTAGGTGCAGATTGACTGAATCTATTCATAGGCTTTTGTGGGCCAACAACCCTCTAACTATTACCTGTAGTGTGCAGGCCTCCATATCAATTAGCATCCGGGCAGTTTATCACGACGATAGGGTATAGCGGGCCTCCCTAGCCCACTTAAAAGGGTCTACTTCTTATCTTTCCTATCCCCTCAGGATGTGTGTGGTGCACATATGCGCGGGCACTGACACATTCCTCTGTGAAGTTGTGTAATGTCGTTCTCGCCATGAATATGACCTTAGCTGTCGAAATGGCGTTAAACATCTATTACTCTCTCTCTCTCTCTCGATAGGGTATAGTAGTCATCCTCACAATTAAAATTACAGGATTATTTGACCCCACTTGGAAAGATTCGTTGAGAGTGCTGTGTTTTGTGTTGCAGATCATTGCTTACAAAGCTCTTAAGAAAAGGGTCAAAACTTGATGTCTTGGTGGACTTCCCGCCCATGAGTGTATTGGACCAGGGATACCAGCCGCAAGTTGATGAAACTGAATACCACCGGGCCTATACCAACAAAACCATCTCACCTCTCATCTGTGCGGTCATTCGGCGCTCCCATGAAACTGTCAAAGAACTGCTACTTGCTGGAGCGTCTCCCAACTTTGCAGATAGTGAAGGAATGACGCCTCTCATGTATGCAGTACAGACGGTAAGTCCCTTGCCACAGAGTGAATCGCTAATATTCATCGTAGAAATATAAAATATCATGAATTATTTTCATGATGGTAGATGCTGATAGTCATATATGCCTAGCCCTATGCCATATGTTTCATCATGTGTTGTACTTTTGTTAGGGGGATGATCTATTGGTGCTACTCTTACTGGATCGACACGTGAACATCCACACCTTCAGAAAGGATAGAGAAGAATTACAACGTCAGATTTGGCATTGTGAGGTTCCTGCACCTGTCAGGACGGATGACAGTGAGTACACAAAGGTTTATCAACGAAGCCCTGCCTTAATAGTAAAGGGTATCGTAAAACTCCGGTTATAAGGAGTCTTCGGGAGAAATTTAGAAGCCAGTTTTGCTTTAAAAAATAGAAAAGAAAATGGCTTATGACCAGGGCTTTATGGTACATGTAGTATGTAAACATGTGTACTGTAATGTACAGTATTGATATTTTCCCGGTATAATTGAAATAGCCCCTGGAAGAAATAACAGACACTAAATTGCAGGATATAAGACCTGCTTCTGGTAATAAGAAAAAGCAGTCGAGTAATATTAAATAGAGCCATATCTTTTATATAAAAACTATGTACCATTTTTCTTTTCATAGATCTCTTTGCTGGGATTTCACCTACAAAAAAGAAGAACCAGATTGATGTGAATGCAGTTGACCACCAAGGCCGTACAGCGATCCACCATCTGCTGACTACATTAGGCTATGGTACATACGAAGACCTTACAATACTCAAGATGCTTGCTGATTCCAGCGCATCTATAGAAATTAAGGACAAGTCAGGAAAGAGCCCGCTTGATCTGGCACTGAAGCGTGGTGCCCTGACGATGGCTAAGGGTATCCAGTCATTACTTGGAATCTCAAAGGAAGAATGGGTAAGTCTAATAGAGTTTAGGTTGAAGTTATCTTTAGAACGCGATTTCATATAATTACTTATGCATTTTAAAGTCAATGGGATCTAGATTCATGTGAATATTATGTCTTTGACAGCGACTGCCTAGCTTTGAACCTTTCACCGTGGCTGATGGCCTAACATGGGATGGTCTAGAGGTTGACTATGTCGCTGATGCACAGGCCATGCTCAAGGTCATGGAGGAGGAAGAAGCAAAGCGCCTTGCACAGATGCCACGTGCTGTAGCAGATAGTCGACTCCAGGTCGACAATGCGTAAGATTTATTTGCCATATATTGTTTGTGTTAGCAGTTCAATTCCTTGTTACAATAGATATATTTGATTGTATGATATTAAACATGCATGTAAATTTGTGACATGATACCAATACAATTTTGAAATTGATTTGATCCTATGGTTTTTCATGTGTCTTGCACAGAGAGGTTGTCATGGATGAAGAGATTGACATGCCCTACGACATCCTGATGACGAGAGTTGATGTGAAGCTGGGAGAATATGGCCTCTACAACTTCTACAAAATGCAGGTGCGGACAGAAATATTGTACCTTCTGACTTATAACTTACATAAACATTGTATTTTACAATTAGTTCCCACAGGTCAGAGAAAGTCGGGGAAAATAAAGTGGTCAGGGAAAGTCAGGGAATTTTGCCAAGAGTCAGGGAAATCTGCCAAAATGTATCACTTGTGTTTGATTTTAGATAAGTCTCCCCGGAGGGCATTTTAAGTACTATTTTCAAAATAGTCTTTTTCGGTCAGGGATAGTCAGGGAATTTCAATCTGAGATTCGCGTGGGAACCATGTTACAACATCTTGACAAGAACAAAAGAAGTCAGGTGGTTTATGGACTGCTGTTTACACACATGTTTTTAACAGTGATTTCCTTGGGGTTCTAATGTCACTTTCAATGCATGCCATGCCACCCCAGGTTTTAAACATGACTTTGTTCGATATATCTTGTGATTACCTACTATTATGGTTGTCTCTCTTTTGTTAGGTGGTCTGTGACACAACAAAAGATCTCTACCTACTCTTCAACTGCTGGGGTCGGATTGGAGACAGAGGACAGTACCAGAGGACGCCTTTCAAGTCTGCCAAGGAGGCTACGGATGAGTTTGCCAAGATATTCAAGGCAAAGTCAGGCAACGAGTGGAAAGACATTAAATCGTACGTTTGAAATTATAGGCAAGACTTACTTTAGATATGATAGAATGCAGCACTCCCCATAGCCGTTAATTGACAATGAGAGTCAGGGAAAGCTACTTAGGCTCTCAGTCAGGAAAAGCTTAGATCTAGGGCCCAATCCATTTACATTTACATGCGATGTGTAATGCATTAATTGTGCTAGGTTCCACAAATGATGTTATAATATGAAGTGAAAGCATGAAGCTTTTCTGTATATTTGACACCTTAGGTTTGAGGCAAAGCCTAAACGATACCGTCTGGTGGATGCTGACCACCGGCGAGATAACATCCAGGTGGAAGTCAAGTACGACCTAAAGACAGACCTGCCGTCCAAACTACCGCCCTACATACAAGACCTAATCGCTGACCTGGTAAGATTGGCTTATTATAGAGTTGTTCAATCAAAATTTCTAGATATCCTGGTAATGAGTTTTCAGACTCTTTGATTTCTTTACATTCTAAAACTGTACACTTTTCAGTCAAATGTGTCAATGCTAAGGTCAACAATGAACAGCACGGGAATCAATATTCCATTTGGGCGGCTCAAACGGGACAACCTGCTTGAGGCTAGAAAAATGCTCACTGAACTACAGTAAGTCTACCACGTTTTCAATTCTAACATAAATTCACATCCAGTGTAATGAATGCCAGAAATAGTCTTTGTAACATGATTGATGCGCAGATTCCAGAATGGTAAATCGTTTTACTGCCATTGAGAGTTCCCATATGGTCGTAGATAGAGATAACTGTATTTTACTATTACCACTTGCAATTTCAGTGACTTGGCACAGAAGCAACAGGAATATGAATCAAATCTCACAACAGAGAATATAGAAGAGTACCGAGCAGTTTGTGAACAGGCAAGTTTGATATTTCCTACTTTTCATTTGAATGTATCTCAGGTATGATTAAGAAAAAAACTATTGGTCCACCCTTTGGTGAAGTTGATGATTGAAATTGTGTTTCTTTCAGTTTTACTAGTATAAATAATATATAGATGTCTTTAAGTGATCTGATATAGATATCAATATACAATGTTCATATGACTGAAATACCTGTAGGTATACGAACTGAGCACCGAATACTACTACCTTGTACCGGTATCCGGCTATGCATACGAGGCACTAGAACCTTTGAAAAATGCGCATCAAGTGGAACAAAAGATCGACGCCATCACCAGACTACTAGAACTGGAGTTTACTGGAACGATGCTCCTGGGTGCGCAACACAGAATCAAAGGTGAGCCCTGGGTACATGGGGGAATGCAGGTCAAAGGTCAATAATGTGTGTACACAGATAATGCAGCGTGTTTTAAACTTCTCAGCGGTACCCGAATTTTATGAATGATAAATAGTAATCATAAGTACAATATGCTCGAGGGATTTGCCCAAATTTTATGAATGATAAATAGTAATCATAAGTACAATATGCTCGTGGGAGATTAATTCTGAATTTGTCTGACAAATAGAATTTTGCATGTTTGGTCTTACAGAGATGAATCCATATGATTACATCTACCGAGCAATGAAAGTCCACATCCAGCAGCTCTCGGAGGAAAGCGCTGAAGCTCAAACCCTACTGCATTATGTCTGTGGTAAGCATCTTATTTATATTGATTAAATCAACGGTAGAACATACTCCCATATTATCAGGCAAATCATCCATTGAATCTTTGGCTTATGAATGTTCATTGTACATGTACTTGGATTTGGAACTATCAAAATGACTTAAGTCGAGGGCTATACAGTATTTCATCTGATTCGAGTTGAACAGCCGAAGCGTAGGATGTGATATGCTGAAGTGAATATTTCATTTATTTTTGGTATCATCAATGTAATATTCAGCTGGTGTTAGTTGTGTTTAATATGTTTATCATTAATGTTAGATCTAAGCCTCTGTGTATAAATTTCTCACGTTCTATGACATCTTCCATCCAGCCTTCTCAATATTTACTACCAGGGTATCAAATGAGGATTACATTTAATTTAAATATTATTGCCATCTTTCTTTAGGTGACAATGGGGGACATGAGATTGAAGCCATATACCGGATAGAACGGAATGGGGAGCCCGAGAGACTAAAAGCATGCGGTGTTGATGACAACCATGTCCTATTATGGCATGGCAGTCGTGTGTCAAACCTTGTCAGCATACTTAGTCGTGGCCTAATGATTACGCCAAAAGATGTACCTATCACTGGCATGGCCTTTGGAAGGGTACGTTGTGTCTACTTACAAAGTATAGGACTCTGCCTCATTAAATCTCAACAGTTGTTGAGATATGTGTAATCATTTTACTTTTCTAAGTATTATTTCCCTATATATTCCATTTTCAAGCAGTCATAAGTTGTCAAATTTAGATGAAATTAATGGTGTATTTTTGGTTTCTTTCCTCCACAGGGAATCTACACAGCGGATTACTTTGGCAAGAGCACTTCATATTGTTATAATGAAAGTGGAGGTCGGAATCGTTACATGTTGATCGGCGAGGTAAAGTAAAAGATAATTTGATAGACTTAATCATTTGATTTAAGGAGTCAAGTATGAAGTGGTTTAAGTTGAGGCGGTGTAGGTAATTTTTGAAAGGCGTCGAAAAATCCCTCCCAATGCTAGAGAAGGAGAATTGATGATGCCATAGCTTTAGGGCCTTATTTGGCATACCCACAGATAACATTTAGAACGCAGCACAAAATGGCATGGGTGTGCAAGGAGAGAATGGTGTACAAATCAGAATGACTTTAGACAGTCATAAGTTATCATTTGCTTTATTGAGTGACACTTGTCTATGTTTCTATCGCTAGGTGGCCCTTGGTAAGATGCACGAGGTTGAAAATAACCATGCCCTCCCAGAAGTCCTCCCTCCAATGGGAACTAACTCACTCAAAGCGAATGGCAGACAAATACCTGATCCACGCTACACCGCTATACTCCCCACCGGTAAGTAAATGCTACGCACATACCACAGTACAGATATTGGAGAACACATTTACCATCATTGGTGCATTGAAAACAGATTTGAAATCGTTCACTGGTGTTGTGATTTTTGTTTTTTATTTTTTTTCTTGAATATCTCACTACCGGTAGCTATTTACCACGCCCTTATATTACATGTATATCATGTACGTTATAATGATGCCATGGGATTATAAAATAGGCTCTATTGTGAATTTGGGATCTTTCTGTTTTTCAAGGAACAACGGTCCCACTGGGTCCTCTTGTGAATAACACTGCGCCCTACAAAGAAGACGCTAGAACTAGTTATTGGCATAGTCGATTCCAGCGGAGCATTAACTACAATGAGTACATCGTCTACAGTGAAGACCAGCTATGTCTGCGCTACATAGTGCAGTTCAGATGAAGACCGATCTGCTAAAAGGGAAATATGTTGCCATAAACTTGTAACTCTTGGTAGGGAAGTGCGGGGATAGAAACAGATGAAATCTTCCTATGGAAGGCCACAATGTGTGGTTGCGGAAGCAGAGGTGGAGCTGGCCATAAACAAAAAGGGACCGAGCGACGCACATTTATAGGAGATGGACATTATGAAGTATTCTGCAGTAGATGTTCTGCTTTGTATCTAGACTGACACAGGCTGTTGGTATGGCTATTCTTGTAAATGATTATTGACATTTACACACACTATCAGGGAGCAGATATGCCTGAATCTTAGAGAGAAAAAAAGCTTGCTGCTTAATTACATATGTATCCATTACCGGTGTAACCTTCCTGTACAGACGGGTCCTTTTATTGTACATAGTGATCCATTACAGAACATCCTTTGATAATCCTTGATCATGCATTTCCCATTTTGGAGCGGTCAGAGACCTGTGCCTCTGAATTGAACGGGAAAGAGATTCATGAAAAGACGCTTCTCTTGTGATTCATAATGAGATTTGTTAAAGAACTTATTCTGCAATTGACATGGTGCATTGAAGAATGAGATTTACTTTATTTTTGTTGTATCGCAATAGCAGATTAGATTAGTAACTCCATTTCTTACAAATCCATATCAGAGTTCCATGGTATATTGCAGGTCTATACATGATGCATACATAGTGTACCACCATTATCCCTGTCTTTTTCCCTACCTTTATATCTTTATAGAATATATGCTGTATTTTGGTCAGTTGACAACGTACGTGGTTACCTTATAGATGTCCCCTGTACTCTTTCTTAAAAAATATATAAAATATATTTGTATTGTGATAACCCCGTCCCCACCCGATGCATGAAACCAACAACACATGGAACTGGTGATGGGTTAATTGGTGTTCTAAACTCCAGCCGTAAAGAGGACAGTTCTAACTGTGAGAGAAAATGTGTATGTTAGATATCATTGGGGAAATAAGGAATCGCAAGTGAAACTTAATTTCGTACTTGGGAAGGGTGGCAAACTTTTCAATCAAACATGCAGGTATGTATGCATTTTAGTAGGTTTTACGTGAATGTGATTCGGTGGATTGAAAAGTCCTTTCTTTGTTGTGTGAGGTATATAATCCTAGACAATATACACGTAATTTAACCTATTTGTACACCAAAAGCTAGTGCATGAAAAGATAGCGTGGCTCGGGGGGCATTCGACCAGTAGTCAAGGCAGCAGATCTGAGCTTGTTAGAAAAGTAGCACTAGTATATGATTTGACATACCTACTAGGATTAGGAATCCTGTTAATGAATTTAAGTGGAATATTAGAATGAAAGATGTGTCAAAATGACAGATTATCCCATGGTAATTCTACCCAGTAAGGGAGTGATCATTTTTTAACAACAGGGGGGTGGCTGGTTGGTTTGAGGGGGGGGGGTCAGCATTTTTTCAACCCCTTGACCGGGGGGGTCAGAATTCTTTCAACCACTCTGATGGGGGGGGGGCAAAATAATTTCACCTGTTTTCAGTGGAAAACCCTGTGCGTTACTATAGGGTAAAAGGGCACGTTCGTGCGCGATTTTCGGCCCTTACGGGGGGGATCAAAAAATTTTTACCCCATCAAGAGGGGGGGGGGTCCGTGCGCAAACCCACCAGCCCCCCCCCCCTGTTAAAAAATGAACACTCCCTAAGAATCAATGAAATCTTGTTTGCCTTATTTCTGTTTCTTTGGTGTCGATGGACTGTCCCATTTTTGTAATATTCATTGAAGAGTATCTTTAACGGGGTTTCCTTTAGGTGGCATATACATTCAGTGATACACACCGCGAATGATTTATCTGTGGTAGGCCAACTCTCTTGATCCTACTGACATTCAGTTATGCAAGATCATTTTTATCAGGTTTCCTTGTGTTATTTTCTTATAGAAATCGGTCTGAGAACAAGATGTAAATATGTAGCATTCCTACTTGATTTATTAGATAAGCTTTCACAGTGTGCTTACGTGTCGCGACATGTACTGAGACAGTGCATTTCTAGTGTGTAGATATAAAGTTCTGTGTAAATCCACAATGACTTAACAACGCCCAACTTGGACATGAGCTGCAGAGGGTATCACTTGATAGGGTTCTTCTAAATCCTGAAATCACTGACCGATCACAACCATAGAATATACGCCATCAATATCTGTAACCTTTCAAGAACTACATAGGGCTAGCAGAGATGCCACTCACTGGCCGACAAAAACCAGGAAAACTGGACTTTGGACACATGTTCCCAGGAATTTGACATACCGTAAAACCCCGTCTATAAGTAAATTTGATACAGAAATTTTGGAATCAAAACCAGGAATTCCTGGTAAACCAGGAGAAGTGGCATCTCTGGGCTAGGTTATAAGTGGCCAAACGTAATTTGACCAGATTTTGGTGGCCATTGTATCACAAACAGCGTGAATTCTTCTTGTATTTCACTATATTTGGTTGTGATACAGAACAAGATTAAATTATTTATAGTTGAGAGGTCATATTCACATTAATATTTTGGCAATTTCTATTCATAACTACTTTTAACCCTGGAATTAATTCATTGATATATCAAAAGGCACTTCTGGTGTTGCATTCCAATAGTACTAGATATCATGAGAGTACATCTAGTTATATCAAGAAAGCGGCTTTACACATTAATCAGAATGCAAATGTATTCACATTTTTGAAAAAAGGGGGAAAAAACAGGTTACGCATGAGTACACTAATATTAATGAATTAACTCTGAAACGCCATTTCTATGGGAACAAAATGCTTTTCAAAATTACGGAGGGAAAAGCAGTGAATAAGTGGTGAGAAGTTTCACAGCACTATAATACTTGGCGTAGTGACATAAAAATGACTTGTTGGTCAGTTAATCAGTTGGAAGAAACGCCCTGTGTGGTGAAAGTGTTCATAGATTGTCTAAGTGTTGGTTTAAGGGGATTGCAGTCAACAGAAAAATAAAGTATAGTTTACCAAACTGGGTTTTGTCTCCCATTATTATTTGCAAGGGATTTGAGATGAAAAAATCTGGGTTTATGTTGTATCAACTAATACTCAAGGCAAACCAGTATCATTTACAATGTGTGGATTGATATACCTGCTTCTTCCACATCATATTATGCATTTTATTAAATGTATTATATATAGGGGGAATCTGTCAAGCCCCAAACATCAGCACGGCTAGACAGGTGTCAGTGGTCGGTGCTATCATTTCTTTGTGTTCTGTACAATTGTGTAGTAACTCAATCCACTACTATCCCTGAGGTAGTTTACCATCAATAATCAATGTGATGCATAAGAGATTTACCTGTATCATAGGAATTCAAATCATGCTGAGAGGGAAAATTACTACCGATACATAAAACTAAGGAGTACCTAATTCCTTATTTTACATTTTCAATGTTGATAATTAAATGAATCAGATTATATCATCTACCCTATGATTGTTCGGTATATACAATCCAAATTTCGATTCCACGTGATAAATAAGCACTATTGAATTCAGTTGCATCGTGCACATTTCAGGTAAGGCACACACCTATACCTGAGTAATTTATCATAATCCAATACAGCATTTTCATTAAAAGTTCAAGTGTAAAATTTCCTATCCTGGTCCCATAGGTATGTGTACATCAGCCTGCTGGCCTGTACCTACTATAGCTTAGAGGTAAGGTGCTGTCCTGTACCCAGGTCTAGTGGCTTCTTGTACAGCGTGACCACCGCAGCACCACCAATACCAAAATTGTGCTGCAGGGCGACGCGCGCTCCTTCTACCTGACGCTGCCCTGCCTCACCACGCAGCTGGTTTACTAACTCATAGCACTGGGCCAGGCCTGCACGGGTTAAATAAACAGGATATATTTTGGCACTGCATGGGGAAATAGTCACAAGTGATCTCATTAAATCACTATCATCTCTTATCTACAATTTGTTGGATATTATATAGATAGTCTTTATGTGCAGTATAGATAGGTACATTTTTACAAGCCTCTGAATTTGCTTCAAAATTACTGTTGAAATATTTTGGAATTTTGGGAAACTTACCGTAGGGTACCGGAGGGAAGTTGAAGTAAAACTTCTTATTTTACCGAGGGAATACGGGGTATTGGAGGAACAGATGAGATGCGGCCCGAAGCGGTCACGTGACGACAGACTTGAAAACCTAAAATCTATGAGTAGAAAAACACACACAATTTTCTGGAAACAACCAGATTAGACATTTCAATTTTTTATATAATAATAATAACCTCGAAAGAATACGGGTAGGGTGGGAAGGGCATCTGTTCCTCCAATACCCCGTATTCCCTCGGTAAAATAAGAAGTTTTACTTCAACTTCCCTCCGGTACCCTACGGTAAGTTTCCCAAAATTCCAAAATTTTACCTCGGGAATACCTCGGGTATTTCCGTAACCGATGAGATGTTGAAAGCGAATGTGTTTTTCTAGTCATAAAGATTTTTGGCTATTATCAATAATTCTCAATTATTATCAATTTAATAATTGACCAAGACCAATACAGAATCAATTCAACACCTTTAATTTTCTGACCTTTACCAACTTGGTTAAAGCACAGTACACTAGTTATCTGGAGTAGTCAAATAAACCAACCAATGCAATTAATACACCAGATAACCCATACATTTGAACGTTCAACAAATCTAATCTGCTAGTCTCAGCAAGTTAGTAGCTACATGCTCTGTATCAACCTCGATGGGCTTGTTGTAGAATTTCCGATATGAGTCAGCTGACTTCCACCCTGCCAGGCGCATTACGGCATTCAAGCAGGATCCTACCTTGGTGGAAGCTGAAGCTGAAGCCCCACGAGTAGAATGGGCCTTCCAACGTGAAGTGTCAATCTCAGCCATGTCTAGAGTGGCAATGGTCCACCTGGCCAGGGTATCCCTACTGATTCCGTCATGAGGCGAAATGTAACTCATAAGGAGCTGCAGTGGATTTTCAAGAGGTGGGAGGTTCAGCTTCCTCCTAAGTCGTTCAGACTTTTCACGGACCTTTTGCCTCCTAGTGAGATATGCTTTGAGGGTGCTGACCACACAGAGTTTTTCATTCAGGATGTAGGGTCGCAAGACCACAGTGTTTAAAGGGTCACCGACTCTGTTAGACTTTAACAGAGTACTGAGTCTGAAGACAGCATTTCTGTCTTCCCAAGACAGTTCATCTGTCCTTAACGCTAAGATTGTCTGCCCTCTTTGAGATGTGACAAGCAAAATTAAGACCGCTAGTTTCAACGATAACTTCTTAAGTGACAAAGAACTGTTATCCCCCCAACTTTTGAACAACTTGAATACCTTTGTAACGTCCCAAAACGTGTCATACCTTGGTCCACTAGGTCTATCTTCGTATGTACCCTTCACCATATGGCAAATGTTTGGATGTTGCCCAATAGGCGCCCCATCTACCTGTGGTAACAGGGTTCCCAAAGCACACCGTGCCACATTCATAACTCCGTGACCTACTCCCGAGTCATACAAAGTTCTCATAAATTTACACACTTGTGGCATAGTGCCCTTCATCCAGTTATAACCCCGTTCAACACAGAAAACTATCCATTTGTTTATGTAAGTCGTATAAAGTTTCCTTGTAGATGGTCTCCAAGCTTTTATCATAAGGTCAATGGAAGCCTTGTCATACCCTTCCTTTTGGAGGCGTCGCCTCAGAAAAGGAAAGCTATAATTGGTAGACTTCCTATGAACTGTAGGCTTGTAGGGGCCCCATGAGGTAGTAGGTTGTTCTTTCTCTTGCGGAACCGTACGTAGTCCACCGCATACTTGTGGGCTTTTGCCTTCCAGGGTTGACTCTCCCAATCCGGCATCACGAGGATTGCCCTTGCTCCTGCCCTCAATATGCGTTGAAGCACCCGGCCTGCAATGCTGAACGGAGGAAAACAATATAAGAGCTTATTAGGCCATGTGAATGAGAAAGAGTCAACTTTCCATGCTTCTGGTTCTGGCCTACGTGACACAAAACATTGAACTTTACAATTTCTAGAAGCGAACATGTCCACCTGAGGCCTCCCAAACCTTTCACAAATGATTTCAAAAATTGAGTCATTTATCTCCCACTCAGTCTCATCTTGGAAATGGCGTGACTCATGATCAGCGATGACATTATCCACTCCCGGCACATGAGCCGCTGTCAACCAGATCCCTCTAGACTCACACCAGTTCCAGATGTTTCTTGATACCAGATTACACATTGGAGACTGCAGCCCTCCCATATGTCTCACATATGCAAGTGCCGTGGTATTATCTGTCATGACCCTAATATGAGCCCCTCTCACTTTACACAACGATTTTAGCCCATATTCTATTGCCATGGTCTCGTGGATGTTGGTGTGGAAGTCCACCTCAGAGGGAAGCCATCTGCCATTAGTTCTGACATTCCCCCTGTGTGCACCCCAGCCGTCATCCGATGCATCCGTATACAATTCAAACTCTGGTGGACCTACATCCAGTGCCTTCTTAGCAGTTGGTATGTTGGCTTGCCACCATAGTATGTCCTGTATAGCATCCTTGGAAAGTACCATTTTTGCATCAAAATTCCCTTTTCGGTAGGCTAACCATTCATTCTTGCATTTCTCAAGTCCTTTAATATGTGCAGGCCCATATTGAACTCCTGCCGAGTAAGCTACCATAAGACCTATGAGAGATGCAACCTCCCTGATTTTTGGCTTGACTTTCCCCAGCAGCAAGTAGGAATCTGACATGAATTTGTCTACCTTCTCCTGAGTTGGATATATAGACATATCCACAGAGTCAATCCAAAAACCCAAGAAGATCACCTTTTGCGAGGCTACAAAGGCTGATTTATCTGGGTGAATTACAAAGCCTAACCCATCCAGGGTTTCACACACTCTTCTGATAGATTGCTCACAACCTTCTTTTGACTCATGCATAATAAAAGAATCGTCAATGTAGGGGAAACAGATGTGTCCCTCCTCCCTTAGCTTTGCGAAGGGGGGAGTGAGCAACTTAGTGAATACTCTTGGTGCACATGAAAGACCGTTTGGCATCCCTACAAACTGGTAGAGGACCCCATTCCACCTGAACTTCAGAAATTTACGATAATCTTCTCGTACAGGAATAGAGTAATAGGCATCCTTTAAATCTACACTCCCCATAAAACAATTAGGGGTGACAAGGTCCACAGCAGTTTGTAGGGAGGCCATCTTAAAATGCTCATACATGACCTGCTTGTTCATATCTGTCAAATCCAATATAAGCCTGTAATCCCCATTGGGCTTGGGACGCAGGAAAACATTGGAGATGAATTCGCCCTGTTCATGTACTGTAAACTCAATAATACCCCTAGCTACCATTTTATCTACTTCCTTATCCATAAAGGCCACCTCTACCGGATCAAGTTTATATGGAGGAGGCACCCAGTCCTGGGATGGTAAGACATTAAAGTCAATGGTGACACCCTGAAACATGGCTAAGATCCAAGGGTCCTTGGTGAGTTTAAACCAAGCATCAGCACACTTCAGAATGTTACCCCCTTGAAAGGATTGGACAGTGTTATGTAGTGGGAAGGGACTCACCTGCCCTACTTGGGCCCCTTCTTGGAAAAACCCTGTTGGGCTTGCTGCTGCTGACCTTGGCCCTGCGGACGAGGTGCTTTGAAGCGGTAACCCTGGCCTTGTGTCTGGTAATTCTGAGAGTAAGTCTGCCTGTAGCCATGAGCCACTTGAAATCTCGGCTGAGCGTACTGATGGCGCGGAGCAGGGTAGCGGCCCCTAGGGCCCTGGACATAGTAGTGGTTCTGTCCATAAGGGTGTCTAGGCCCCCAGGCTTGAGCAGGTGCTGTGCCCATGACCTTCTGCCTCTTCGACTGGGAATGAGAATCCTGCGGCCCCGGGCGTTTGGACGCTAGAACCTTGTCTGAGATCTTCTTGTCCTCCTCAGCTTGTTTAATACGAGCCTCCAGGTTGCCCCCAAAAAGCCATTGTGGGTCCCCATCAATGTTGGTCTTAGTGAGCGCCTTAGCATAGGGCTTAGCAAGGAAAGGTTTTAGCAAGTCCCTCCTCTTCACCGATAGCCCATTGCATACATTGACCAGTAGTCTGGTTGCCTTATTAAAATCCCTTCCAAAAGCATCCAGTTGTTGGTCCTCGGGCCCTTTCTCCAACATCATCGAGCCTAACGGTGCCATAGCTGCAATGGCCGAGACCACCCCTTTCTGCAGGGTCTGAAGAGATACATCCAGCATACGCACTGCCGCATTCTTGGAAAGTGCCTCAGAGTTGAAAATTGCTTCCTCTAACTTAGGTGCTACCAGTCTCTGCACATTTGAAGGCCTAGGAAAGTCTTTAGCCGCTTTCTCTAAGTCCTGGGCAATATAAGTCTCTTCAAAATAGGAATTGATGGCATCGGAGAGGGCTTCATGTACGGTGGGGCCTTCCTTGGTTAGTTCCGCTTTTTCCCGTCTGTAGGACTGGATACTCTCAGCTAAGCTTCCGGTTAGCCCCTTGAGATGGTCTAATGGAGGTGGCTTAGCCTTTGACGACTGTGCCTCAAAATCACCTTGCACAGAAGCCACTTCCTCCTCATCATCAACGACTGACAACGCATGTGTCTGTCCATGTGGTCCTAGCACCACATAACCCTGACCTTCCTCCTCTACTGGTTCACACTGGTAGGCCATGTGATCCATACCATAGGCATAATCCATCGGCTGATAAGGGTCCTGATAGTAATCATAACCCTGCTGGTAGTAGGGCATAGGAGGAGCCCATCTTTGAGGTGGCTGCTGGACCAACAGCACAGGAGCACTGGGAGTCTCAGTAGTTTGAACTTCAGGCTCCTTCTCAGAGCTTACTGAACTCACAGTGTCTTTCTCAGCCCCCTTATCCTTAGAATGCCTAGATGAAGATCTAGCAGAGCTGGAACTTGAGTTCTTATGTGATTTCTTCCCCTTCTCCACAGCAGTGGGACTGGCCTGAGATGTACTTGCCATCCTGGAAAAAGACCAGAAATAAAAAGATTATAGACTAGCTGTTGATCGATATGTACTTAGAGCAGGACTAGATACATGTACCTGGAGCAGACCCGCTTAGCGGTAACACAACGGCAAAACTCGCCGAGCGCTATGTACTTAGAGCAGGACTAGATCGTGTACCTGGAGCAGACCCGCTTAGCAGTAACGGCGAAACTCGCCGAGCGGTATGTACTTAGAGGTATACTTTAGGTAGCTCTCACGTTGTCCTACTCTAAGTACGCAGGTACAACAGCGCTGGAGCAGACCCGCTTAGCGGCAACGGCGAAACTCGCCGAGCGGTATGTACTTAGAGCAGGACAAGATACATGTACCTGGAGCAGACCCGCTTAGCGGCAACGGCGAAACTCGCCGAGCGGTATGTACTTAGAGGTATACTTTAGGTAGCTCTCGCGTTGTCCTACTTTAAGTACGCAGGTACAACAGCGCTGGTGCTCGGCGAGCCCCAACGGACAATTTTTCGATCGGTATCGACAAAAACTGCCCGAAAAAGTGCAAACTGAAGGCAAAAAGGTGCCATAACATCAGGGAATGCTCAAGAGCCCCTGTAAGCTTCCTGTAACGAGAGAATTCCAGCGGAATTCCTCCAGGAAGTTGTAAAAATGTAAAATCTCTCTACGGCCCGCCGACACGACGACCGTCTTTGAGAGAAAAACTTTATTTTCTAGCGCTAAAAGGGTACCCCAACGGCGTAACCCTGGCTAGAAGCAAACCAGAACAAAAACCCTTGAAATAGGGCAAAAAACTGCCCAAAAATGGGCAGTAACAAGGGTGAAAACGACAAAAAACTCACCTGGAAATTTCAAATTGTCTGCCAAACACGGACGCTCGATCCAAACTGTCGTCACGTGACCGCTTCGGGCCGCATCTCATCGGTTACGGAAATACCCGAGGTATTCCCGAGGTAAAATTTCTGATTTACTAGTAAGCTTACCTGTAGCACCAATTGGATGTCCCTTTGAGACAAGTCCTCCAGATGGATTGACCACCCACCGTTCCCCCATTTTGTACGCCTTGCCACCAGAGCTGTTCCTCACCCATGTACCACCATTAAACAGCTTGCTGCCCTGCCCTTCTGCTGCTAGTCCCATGGCCTCATACATAAAGAGTTCATTACAAGAGAAGCAGTCATGCACCTCAAGCACATCCACATCAGATGGTGACATTTTAGCCTCCTTGAAGCATTGACTTGCCGCCTGTTTGGCCATACTGTACCCACAAAGATCCTTATAGCTGCGGCCAAAGGAAGAGTCCAGGTCAGTCACCATGTGTTGAGAGGCAATCTCCACTGCCCGGGCCTGGAGGTTCTTCATGTTGAGGAAGTCTAGACTACAGACCACTGCTGCTGCCCCACCATCAGCGGTCATGGCTGACATACCTTGCGTGATCGGGTAACATAGCATGCGATTCTTGTCTCCAATCGACTCAGCGGTGATAGGCTTGGTGAGAGCAGCTCGCGGGTTCTGCCTGCCCTGTTCTCGGTTCTTCATAGCAATGTTAACAAAGTCCTTGTAATCAGCTGAGGGATTCTCATCACAGTACTCACGGCCAGCATAGGCAAACATCTTGATGACATCTGAGGTCATGTCATTTAGGCCTGGTTTGATTGGGCCAGGTTTGGCCCCCAGACTGTTCATGTGCTCCATGTGACGACCTACCGGGGAAACCTTGTCATTGTAACGCTCGGACAAACCACTCTCCATCTTCTCGAATCCTGTTGAAGGAACAACGGGTATTAGTTGTGAACTGCCTAGGTCAGAAATTTTGGAAAAACTCATCTGATATGGGAATCTGAAATGTGAGTCATGGTATATTCGAAGTGAATAATAGTTCCTTGACATTGATATTTAGAATTCAAAATACACAAAACAAAAAGAGCTTACACAAGGGAAACTTACCCACAGCCATTACACAGTCCATGCCTGCTTGTATAAGAGTGCGTGCTAGCATGAGTGCGCTTGACCCAGAGGAACAGTTGTTGTTGACGTTGAAGACTGGGATACCAGTAAGTCCTAGCTCGTACACTGCTCGCTGCCCACATGTTGGTTCACCATAACAGTAGCTGGCAACCACAGCCTGAACTGATTTGTAATCAATGTTGGCATCCTTCAATGCATGCTGTCCTATGGACGAAAGAAGAAAATAACAATGTATCCACTGTGTGTGGCAGGAATATATAAAAGGAAGTTTCGACCTGCAGCAAAACTTCAGACCCCCTTTTTAGCTGTTTGGAAGCCACCTAATTAAAAATTTTCTAGAATAATTAAAAATTTGGTTTCTACACCTCTGGTACATATAGAACTAGATGTACAGAGATAGATATTCGGGACATAATGAAATAATCACCTAGTATTATATCTTCACATTTATAAAATGTAATGTATATAAATATATGAGTTATAGGTATGGTACAGTTGACCCACCTAGGTTATGTATGCTGTGTCTGTATTTGTGTATCTCTGTAGGGATTTTTTTGTCTACATGATACCTTGTAAGCGTGCTTGTGTGTGTGAATGTGTGAGTGATCGTGTGAGTGATCTGTGTTATACAGACGTATCTGTTTTCATAGATTTAGTTCTGTAGTACTCAGGGATAATGCTAGCCACTAGCCAAATCGCCAATGGCTAATCAAAGCTCAATTTGGCTAATGCCAGACCCTCAGAATTCGCCAAATTGGCTAAGCATACACACAAGCAAACTTCTCAGGGTTTTATATGAAAAAGTCGCCAAATTGGCTAATCGGATACAACCCCTAGCATTATCCCAGAGTACTGTATACTACGCATGTAGTTTGTAGAACAGAGCATATAATTATTTAAGTAGACTTACTGTATGACACATAGGTCAGCAATGACCTCACTTTTTGTTGTCAATAAAAGCTTATTGTTATTATTAATAATGTGATTTGGAGAAATTTGGAACCTGTTGGTACTGGATATTATGAAGTAATCTGACCCTGCAAATGGCTACAGTGTAGGAGCATTGCCCAAAGAGACATGACATATCGTACTCATGTATTTTTCTGCCCAATGCATATAAGTGGGCCTCTGGTAGGGTAAACAATAGCGGCGGATCCACTGCCATGAGTGGCCATTAGGGAGTGGTCATTATTTATCAACAGGGGGGTGGTGGATTTTCGCGCGGATGCGCAGAAATTTTTTACGCCCCCCCTCGACGGCAGTCAAAAACTTTTGCGCCCCCCCGCGCCGGAGGCGTGAAGAGTTTTCGCGCCCCTCTTTGATCTATAGTAGCGCGCAGGCTTTTTTGCTAAAAAGAGGGTGAATTTTTTTAGCCCCCCCCTCAAGAGGGCTCAAAATTTTTTTAGCCCCCCCTCGGGAGGGGTCTGAAAATTTTACGCCCCCCCTCAAACCCACCACCCCCCCTGTTGATAAATAATGACCACTCCCTTATCTATCAACAGGGGGGAGGTGGTGGGTTTTTGCTTGGACTCACAAACATTTTTTATGCCCCCCTTCACGGCAGTCAAAATATCTTGTGCACACTAAATTTTAGGTGGGGGGGGGCTTGTTAGCAAACTGCTGTGTGTCGGATGTCTATTTTTATTTAATAGCCTCAGTACTACTTTCTGGTGTCTCCTCCCGTGTCTGTCGATCTCTAAAAGTGGCGTGTCGGATTTTAAATCCCCCTGTGTCGCTGTGACAGATACATGTGCAGCCCTAGATATAGGCCTAGTGGGGGGGGGGGGGTCATTTTGAAAAAGAGCCCCTTGTGGGGTGGGGGGGGGCAAAACCCAATAAACCTTCACACGGGGGGGGGGGGGTCAAAACTAAATGGGCAATTCAAATACCCATCGCGACGCATCATTCCACATGCGTATCCGATATTTGGGGGGGGGGTCATTTTGCAAAATCTGCTCTTAGTGGGGGTTCGCGATCATTTTTGTCTTAGGGAGTGGTCATTATTTATCAACAGGGGGGTGGTGGGTTTGAGGGGGGGCGTAAAATTTTCAGACCCCTCCCGAGGGGGGGCTAAAAAACTTTTGACCCCTCTTGAGAGGGGGGCTAAAAAAATTCACCCTCTTTTTAGCAAAAAAGCCAGTGCGCTACTATAGATCAAAGAGGGGTGCAAAAACTCTCCGCACCTCCGGCACGGGGGGGGGCGCAAAAAATTTTGACTGCCGTCGAGGGGGGCGTAAAAATTTCCGTGCGTCCGCGCGAAAACCCACCATCCCCCCCCCCGTTGATAAATAATAACCACTCCCCCGCCTAGCAATATTGAGGGGGTCTAGATGGGGGGTCCCCATGTCCCTTGTGACTGTCGTTTTAAAGAAAAGCCCATGTCAAATGTCACTAAATTTGTATTTTCCTGTGTCCTTGTCACTAAGCTCCATGTCAAATGTCGATTTTAAGAAAAGTCCATGTCCCCTGTCACTATCTTTTTTTTACCCATGTCCTTGTCCCTTGAAGCTCCATGTCCTTTGTCGATTTTAAGAAAAGGCCATGTCACACTGTCGATTTTAGGGTTCTAGACCCATTATTGAATAAATGACTCGTTACACTCAGTAAAACATCAAATACAATGTACTTTTTTTCTATATGCAACTACCTAGTTACAGTCACTCAGTGGGAGTGGCCTACCGGTAGGCCTACCCCTTTGCCAAAGGCTTTGGTTTAGCCTACCTGCTTCCCGTCCCATATCTGGGTAGTCCCATGCTCGAGACATTGGCCGTTCAAACTTTGTCATTCCAGCTCCAACTACGAATGCTCTGCGTGTAGCCATGTTGATCACTTCAGTCTGATTTCTATAGGTTTGCAGAACTTTGGAACTTGACAAGAGCCCTGCGATGTTTACTGCCGTGCGCCTCATTAACTTCAGTATCGCTCCCTTGTGGCCGGATGCACAACTACTTCAGCCGCTGCTCACTGCGCTGCCCTCTGATGTGGAGAGTATCAACTAGGCCTATGTTTGGTTGCAGGACGCAACTTGCTTGGTCGGACTATGCTGGGGACATAGACTCAAGCTCATGAGTTTGCAACAAATAAAAGTGAAAAAATCGTGAACAAATAAATATTTCTTTTTGAATACCGGTAATTTCTCAATTGCCATGGAAAATATAGGTCTTTAGGAACATGCACATAAAATTTCATGATATAGGGAAGTTGCCTAATTTGGACCCCCTAAGAACTTTTTCCTGTCCAGAGATTATTTCTATGAATTTGAATGTAAAATTTATACACTTTGTGATGGTACCTTATAGATTTATGGTGATAGCATAAAAATCTAGGAATTTGAATTTCTCTAGTCAGGGTGTGCAATTAGAAATCAAAGCCTAATGGTCCAATTTAGGCACCTGGTTGCCTAGGGTAGGAAGGGGTAAGATGCCCTTTGGGGTAAAAGGCCCTTTAGCTCTCATGCCTAGGGTACTAGCTGTATACAGCCATTTAACACTTGGAAGTAAAGATTACCTCAGTGAGACCTCTTTTGTAGGTTTTCATTATAATTGGATGAGAAATAGTTGACTTATCAGACATTCAGTTTTTCACACCTGTTAAGATCATCATGTTCAATTTCAGATAATTAGAAATAAAAGGTCCTGAAATGTGCATATTTTGTTCGATAGCAAGTTTAAAAGTATTAGCTGAGATGCTATAAGGTAAATATATCAAGAGTAGACCATAAAGATACATTTTATTTACCTTCCCTTTTATTCCAACAGCTACATGGGCTTTTTACGCAAACATTTTCTTAGCATTGGATCCATGGGCCTTTCGCCCCATTGTTTTGGGCCTTTTACCCCAGCCTTTCGACATGCGTTGTAAAATGCCCCGCTTTTTGTTAAACATTCTAATGGAATATTTCATGAGGCTAGGCTTACAACCTATTCCACAATTATCATACCTTGTTCCATCCCTTGATTAATGTGAAAAATATGTATTAATTGGGAATTATTTTCTTAGAACTAGCTCATTTACTTGTTATTAAGGTATTTTACCCTATTCTACCCTGCCATCCCTTTAACTTCAACATGAAATATCTAAAGTGTTACTTTAGGTTATTTACCATATCCAAATCTTAGTTCTAGCTTATGGAGATTATTTTTAGTATCTTTTCTTATTATAAGAATCTAAATGGAGCATTTATTCCAATTATGATGCTCTTTTATGTGTATGTGGGCCTTTTACCCCAAAGGCTGTGGGCCTTTTACCCCAGCCTCTACGATGGGGTAAAAGGCCCACTTTTTTTCACACATGCTTTATCGTAACATTGTATGAGGCATGGCTGACAAGCTTTTGCACATGAAGAACATATTATTCCATCCTTTGATTAATGTAAAAAATATTCTGTAAGTAGCAATAAATTCCTTAAAAATGACACAGTTTTAAATTAAGGGCGTCTTACCCCACCCTACCCTAAATTGGACCAGTTGGTATCCTAATTTGGACCAATATACACTATTGTTCTGTATTTCCTTATACTTTCATTATATTGAAAAATATATAAAACTAGGGAACATTTGATATGTGATATCAGATGTCCTCTTAGTGTTTCCATCAATATCATGTGAATTCGCTCCGTACTGGAGTAAGAAAAATGTTACACATTGATCCAATTTAGAAAACTAGGCCTAGGCCCCACTGGGTGGTCCAATTTAGGCAACTAAATTGGATCCAATATTACAACTATGGTCCAATTTAGGCAACTCAAGCTGGTCCAATTTAGGCAACTTTTCATCTTTCTAATTGATAGTTTGTTTTCTAAATCATGAAAATGGTTTTTATCAAATTTCATTTTAGTCTAAAAGTATAATATGACATCTAAAAATTTGAAAGGATTTTGAACAAAAAAATGTTGCCTAGCAACCAGAAGGGCTTAAGTAAGTAGTGACATAAATAAGATCAAGACTTCCAAAAACCATTTTTCACGAAAAATGTGCATAAAAAACTGCAGCATTGGAACCTATTCCTACTGTCACAAGGGGAAATAAGGGTGGTCCAATTTAGGAGCTGGTCCAAATTTGGCAACCTTCCCCTAGCTATGATTATTTCTCAGGAAATATTCATCCTGAAAATATCATGTAAAAACAAATTATTCATGGTTGTCACCAAAATTGGAATATCTTCTAATAAAAGGGCATGTTGCTAAGCAACCGTTTGAAATAGAAGAAAATGGATAGCACCATTAGATTCTTTGGTATTGATTTAGGGATGTAGGATGAAAACTACCGAAGCTAGGGCCTGGAATGTTTCAGAATTTTCTATTCTTCATATCGCCCCATATGACCTCATATGACCCCATATGGCATAACGGACACTCTTAACATGGTCGTTTTGTGACATTGACTTTCAGCCTCTGTAAATTTGCTAGAAACCTACATTTCTAACCCCCAAAGGTGACAATTTGTATCTACTGGAAATCCTCTGTCGTTCTGTATCATTCTCACTCATGTGTCTCTCTGCTGTATATTTTAAATAAATTTTCTAAGATAAAAAGTTATCGAGAATTATTTTATTTGTTTTCATGATGCATTTTTCTGGATAACACAGAAAACCAACAAAATGTCATAAAATTCTTTGATTTTACAACTGGGAAGGTATAATTATAAACTTTACTTTCCATTATGAATCTTATTTGAGCTAGCATCAATTCTTATTGAATTTTCAAATCTAGTTTTAACGTACACCTTTGTGACACTCTCTCATATGTGGTCTGTGGCATACTCATGAGCTTCACCCCATACCGATTGCCGCGTGAGAGTGACGCGGAAATTACACTGCAGGAGGGGATGGAAGGCGTCATTTTCACAACCTGGCCCCATGGAAAGAACCCTAAGGGCATAACCAGCATGCCCTCAGGGAATTATACAGACTAGTTGAGGATGGGATGTCCTGAGGGCATCAGCAGTAATATCAATGCCCTCGGGGCATTTTCATTTCTTTCTCTCAATGAAACTACAGATGATTAAAATCTAAATTTATGCCCTCAGGGTACCAACATCAGCTATGGGGCCATCCATAAATGACGTTATGCAAAATTTGACCTTTTTTGACCCCCCCCCCTGTCCCCCCGTCATGTTTTTTGCCAATTTGGCAATGCTGAAGGTGTACAGAAAATTTAATTTTGTCATGCATGATGTCATTTGTGGATGGCCCCTATGGCCCCAGGGAATTGATGATATGCCCTGAGGACATCTACTCAAGGGATCATGCCCTCAGGGCATAGGGCATTCTACTGTAGGCCTAGGCCATTGAAAAATCTCTCCCTAATATATAGTAATATCATACAAGTCTAATATGCCCTTGGGGCATCAGTGGTAGTCCTATGACATTGGGTGATGACCTGAGGGCATGCATAATACTGGTGATGCCCAAAGGGCATGTGTGATTGCTTGCTTGCTTCTTCAAACTTTGACCAAATCATGCCCTTAGGGCATGCTGGCCCTAAGGACATATTCCTAACCTACACTGGTTGGCTAATGTAATATGCCCCTGGGAAATGTTCGAAAAGCCAACATTTGCACTTGCTTACATACAATTAAACCTATATACAATTAAACTATGCTCTCAGGACATCGTTAGTGTAACACATTCCCCCAGGACATAGGCCCATCCCTTCCCTCTAGAGTCAATTGACCAATGTATGCCCTTGGGGCATTACCAATAGTGTCAACAACATCAGGGCATTAGATTTCGTCTATAAAAAATATAGTGAATCATCTGATACATGTTCTTAGGGCAACTTAAGCATGACCTATGCCCTAAGGGTATGTTCTTTCTTACCATAGACAACATTAACTACAAAGTCCCAAGTCTGGAAATGTACGCATCACTCCCGCGGGGCGCGGCAGTATGTCCTCAGGGCATAGACCAACGTAGCAAGTTGTATCCTGCTGGTAATCTTTTAACAACAGGGGCAGCGGGGGGCAATTGACAAGGGTGGGGGGGGGGGCAGTCTGCAACAGGAGGGGGGTTGGTGAATATTTTACGCCCCCCCCCCCCGATGGTGTGCCCCTCTTTGGGCTAAAATGGGGCAGTAGGGCCTATATCATACACTTTGTGAGCGATAGGCCCTACCACCCCATGCATGGTTTTTGGTTAAAAGTCGTTTTAATAATGTAAAAAGTAGGTCTTTCTCAATTCCCTACCATTATGGTCGATTCAGATAAACCAAACCACATTTTGGTTTACTGTGTAAAAGGCCAAGTAGGAATGATTATTCCAATATGATTTTCCCTGTAAATTAACTGAGGCTATATAGGAATCTAGTAGGCCTACATCAATGATTAGTTTTGTAATGCAAGTGGTTCCCAGCTTACAATGATTCTAAGATTTTTTTGAAGTGGTTCGCTTTACCTGAATATTATTTAGATAAGGCGAACCATTTTTTTTTTGGATAAAGGGAACAAACATCTGACGAATTCTGTTTTTCGGTGCAATACTCATCTTACATTAGCTTTTGAAGGCACCCAGTACCTGTCCTTTGCTGGCATCTGGCACCCAGTTCTCTGCGGTCACGTGGTACCCAGTTCTCTACGGTCACTTGGTACAGTCCTCTGCAGTCACCCAGTCTGGCGCCAAGCCGCCATCCATAGAAAGTATACCTTACACATTTTGTAGCAATATCGCCAAAACTAGGGGGAATGTGATACATATATACTGATATAGGCCTATGTATTTAAGACAAAGGCTACCAATGTCCAATGTTAGATCTTCTTTTGATAATCTCAAATAACTCTGGATAGTAGTAGTTTGATATATAAAGGATAGGAAAATGCCAACAAAAAATCCAAGATGCTTATCAACTAAACAAGATCTCTAGAAGTCTTCGTGAATTTCCCAATTGCATCAAATGTATTCTCTATAGGCATTTAATGGAGAGGCCCATGACCTGGAGGCATGTTTAACACTGACAATGCCCTGAGGGCATGCATTCTCTAATCATAGTGTGACTGTGAGCCTACAGAAGCATGAAGTGCAAACGTTAGCTAATCAAATTCTACAAGTTACCTGTAAGTGCGGGGGTGCCCCGCATGGATAGAATTACTGGTGAAGTAGTGAATATGCCCTTACACTCTCAGCCCCGATTGTAAATATGCAGTAGATTGCCATGTACTGGGTACGGGGTAATCAACTGTAGAGTCAATAGATTTGTACTAACAGTAGCTCTTACTGTTTTCTAAAAATACAGTAGAATGTCCTGTAAATAGCTTGGCACAGTATGACAATGAAGGTGACAATGCCCTGAGGGTATGTATAGCCCCTCTTACCCTACTCCACTTCCCATGGGAAAGTGACGCCTGCTACTCGCGTTATTTCCTGTATGCCCCGAGGGCATAGACCGACGTAGCAAGTTGTATCCAAAAATATTAATTTTCCCTTAACTATAGGGTCCTATAGGAATTCAAGTGGCATATAAATATCTATAGTGATCAGAACTGGACTGAAAAATATATGTTCACATAAAGTTGTCCAGTTAGTGTGAGAAAAAATCATTAAAATAGTAAAACTGACATGTTCTGCTTTTTGCCACCAGCTGGTGGCTTCTGTTTACCCTGTAGCGTTTGTCTTTAGTTTGGTCTATCTGTGTGTGAAGAATAATCAGAAAAAGGGTATCAATCATAATGACAACGACTAAATGAAAATTATACGGGTTGAAAATAATTTATTACAATTTGGTAAATTCCCATCACAGATCAGAGCAGTATACATAGTAAACCAGCGTCTTGGTACAAATACTTGAAAGCATAAACAATTTCCAATTATACTATCTCTATTACCGTTTTGATGATCTACATCATTCCCAATTAGGCGGTACACTTGTTAGACGTTTTATCTGATTACAACTCTTATAATTGTAACCTTCCCCATCTACTGATATATGCAATATGCTTCTATACTCGACTGCACAGCAGTCCTGTCAATGATCGTGAAGAGGCCCGTAACTAGGGGGGGGGGGAGATCGTCGGTTCGAACGCCCCCCCCCCAGGCCCCTGATGGACCAGAAAAGTTCCACCCTAGCTAGCCTAAAATTGCACATGATAAGCTACATGTCAGTTTTTGCGGCTTGTAAATCGGACAATTATTAAGGATTTTAGAGAGTAAACCTTAAAATCAGGACATTTATGATCCATTACCATACAGATTTGTATACAAATTAAGTAAATATTTGCTGTTTATTATATGAAATCTTTAGTGGGTTCCACCCTTGAACTGATGGAGTTCCACCTTATCAAAAATCAAACCACCCCAGGACAAGGGCTAGTTACGGGCCTGTTGAACCAGTGTACTTTCCTTTATAACATCTTCAAGTTTATTACACATACACTTATAACAGATACTAATGTTAGTTGATATCCTAAAACATATTTAGCGTTGTTGGTGGTTAATCAACTTATAGTACGATAGAGTGAATGTTGAAAGTTGTGTGCATCCAGAAGCTACTTACAAGTCATGTACAAAAGAAGGATTGGGTTTATTTCTAAAAATGAGCTGAAGTGTAATTGATTGCTTTAATACTAATGAACCAGCAGCAATACCAATTAGCGAGCTTCAGAACTATGTATATATGTATGGCAAATGTGTACGACATTAACAATTCAGTCTAATCTCTAAATTGCACAACTATATTTGCATATCACATTTTAATCACAAGTAGCAGATTATTCATACAAATGTGTCCTTAATTTCTGTACATGTTCTGTACCACTGTAACTTAGGCTGTGATGGTCCCTTGCTGTTTTCTGAAACATGTGAACTCATAGGCTTTATTGTCCTCCCTCCATATAACCTTGCCTCTACTTTACACGTTGGGGTACTTGGGGGCACAATTGTCTCCCTCACCCAGGAGTCCTTACTACTACGAGTTACATGTTGGTATTGCTGTCCACGTGACCACGTCTGAGAACGAGGTCGAGGCTGTGGAGAAGTTGAGGGAGGGGAAGAGTCTGGCCTCTTCTGATTTATATTTTTCTGCTTTGCAAAGTTTCTCATAGGCAAATTACTGTTTTTACTAGAAGTATTCTCATTTAGAATTTGACCAACCCTTTTGTTACTTTGGACGGCAGTAATCTTAATGTGTGGCGTTAGTTGCCCGTGGCCAGCCTTTGGACACAGTTCCTGACTGTGGAACATACGTCTGGACCTCCTCAGTGTGTCAGCATTGTCCTTGGCACGCGCCTCAGATGAACTGTGTGTCAATGGCTGAGGAGCCAAGGTCCGGAAGCCACGTGGAAGAGTACTGCTTTGTGGGACTTGTAAATTGTCTCTTTTAGAGTCAGCAGTGTCTGGGGGAAGAGTAGGTGTCCTGGCCTCCACCCAGTCCCTAAGGAGTTCATGGATATCTCTTGAACTAGGAGTCTTAGGTGTGGTCGCCAGAGAATCGCCTATAACACTTGGGTACTGGAACACATTAGTAGTATCTGACTTAGGGGTTCGTGAGATGTACTCCCTTCCTGGTGTTGGCTGCAGCTGAGCCATGGTAGAGGAGGATCCCTTTTGTGATTCCTTTGCAATTGGTTTGGCAGTTGTTGCTTGTTTTGGGCTGTTTTCCTTCTTGATTACGAAGTTAGAAGGAACAGTTTTACCAGTGTCAGATTTACTCACAACCAATGTGGAATTATCACATTTATGCTTAGAAAGTCGTCTTTGCTGCTTATCAGCTAGAGAAACAGCACTGACAATTGCCTCACATTTCTCCTTGTTTCCATCAGTATCAACATCAGAAATGTCTACTTTGAGATCAGATCTCTTCAGTCCCTCACCATGTGGACTAATTCTTATTTTGTTTGTTGACTGTTTGCTTTCCAAGGTAATTACAGGTTCAGATTTGTCCTTACATTGTTCTGATCTTGAAAGTGGGGTATTTTCATCGGTTGAGACCGCATTCTTGTGGTGCTTCCTCCAGCTTGGTACTTTAGGGGCATTGCATATTGGTGGAGACAGCATTACTACATTGTCCCTTGCTGGAGAGATAGAAAGTTGCAAGAGGGCTGGGGCCTTTGGAGGATGAGATTGCTCTTCTGTGAATTCTTTTTCCATCTTCGGCTCTTCTTGAATTGTAGGTGTCCTAGGACACTCGAAACGACTCTTTGTGCTTCCATTCCCTAGTGAGTCACCTTTTGGACTAGCTTGACGCCATTGTGACAGTACTCTAGGGGCGTCTGGAAGTAGTTTCCCCCAACTTGGTGAGTCCTTCTTTACATTAAGGCTGTTGGAGCTATCAACACTATCCTTAGGCGAGCCTAAGCTGCTTACCTGCCCATCGAAATTACATGAGAAGGACGTTTTAGGGGAGCTAGATGAATCCCTTCTGGTGGATTTCTGCTTGGATACAATGTTGATAGGTGATGATGATTTTGCTCTAGTGATTGTTATCTTGACTTTTTCTGTTGGGGCCTGATTTAGCTCTACCTTTGAGACAGGGAGTGATTTGGCCAGTTCCTTAAATGGCGTAGACGTGCGTGGTAGATCCCCTTGAATGGAACCATTGCCCTTTGAAACACACAACACCGATGTAGAATGTCTCCTTTTAGCACCAGGACTTTGTTGTAGGTTCAGGATTTCTATTGAACCAGAGTTAGATGGGGTGAGAGTGTCTGTACTACTCGGTGATTCAGGTACAGTCCAATCCTGCAACTTACCCTGTGGTGAATCCAGTAGATCCTCATCACTATACTCACTCTGGTACAGAGACACATTGCCACTTGATGTCAGACTGGAGGCAGACTGGATACTGAACCTATTGTTAGTGTGTTTGTTCTGTGGTGACCCTGGATGGGAGAAGTAACCCTCCTCTGACGACAAACTGGCCTTACTGGAGGTGGAGCTCCTGATGCTAACATGAGACCCACGCTTTCCACTGGAAGACAGATTTGACCCCTCCCATTGTCCACTGTCTGCATCAAGGCTCTGGGAATGTTCTGTCTTAGAAATATCATTGTCCCCACTTGCATCAGATGTTGACCTCAAACTATTTGATAACTCATCAGATGTGGAATTTTCAACTGAAGAATCAACATCATCAGCCTGTTTCGTTTGCTCCAGTGCATCAATCATTCTCTGCTTTCTCCCAAGTAGCTCTTGGCGTTTTCTGGCCAACCCACGGTTAGCTAGCATTTCAATGAAGGCTGACACATCTTCGTCATTGTTCTTGTCTTTTGAACTATTTTGATTACCTTTGGAAGAAGAAGCACCAAAAGAACCACTGATAGGCAGCTCACCCAAAGAGCTGTCCTTTCTAAGTTTGTAAGAAACTTCTTGTCTGGATGATCTCCGACCAACAGGGCCACTGAAAGAGGCACGACGCATCCTTATCTTTCCGTCTTCATCACAATTACATTTGGCAGTGCCTTCATCTTTCAAAACAGGACTGGCTGTCTTGTCATAATGTAACAATATGGCATGCATTGGACTGGGGAACTCATAGGCCAGTTTAGATCCCCTGAGACTACGTGAACTTCTAAAGTGGCTATCAAAGTCTTTTTCTGTCAGTGGTTCCTCTGCAGCAGCCTGCAAGGATCTGAACCTGGGGGAATTAGGGGAGCCCAGACTGAGAAAGCTGCCACTGAGAGAGTTCCTTGTTGGCCCACAGTTCTCAAGGTCATTATGTTGGTCAGGTGCTTGTTTTTGTCTTCTTTCCTTGTTCAGAGATAGGGTGGTCATTGATTGCCTCTTGAGATTTTTCTCAGCTTCCTTGGCAGCACATTGAGGATGTTCAATTGAGAAACTCGAAGAACGTGTCCTTCTTGTTGTTGCCTGATGGTTTCTCTTGTAGCTGACAGGTGGGGCAGCAGTGTGACCTCGGAGCTTCTGGAAAATATAGAGCAGAAGTAAACATGAGTACACACATGTACAGATAATCATAGTTCATATACGAAAGCTTTACAAAAAGTGTAAGTTTGGAGTTATTTAGGTAATAGACAATACCAAAAGTGAGCATAGTATAGTGGCATTTAATTGACGCCACCGTGTGTGCATCCAACAGTAAGGAAGGGATTGACTTGGGAGGTTCTGCTGTAGGGATTACTGTTAAGGAGAAGTGTATAGCCAGAGTATATTTATCATGGACAAACTGTAAACCAAGTTTAAATAATACTAGGGGGTCTACCCTACTGGTACCAGTTTTTAAGTGATAAGGACGAGGCACATCTATACACCTCTATTCACCGATTACCCTCTTAGAATATTTGGAGATAAATATTTTGGAAGGGAGATCTCCTGGTGGCATAGTGCCTACCCCACCCTTGTCAATACTGTACAGGGGATTAGGTATCACATACACTGAAGGCTGCTGCACAGACCCATAGCATTTTTTTTCTCTCACAGAATTCTTAGATGGTGGTAAGTCGCGTAGAATTTCTTGCAATCTCTGTTTGGTTTTAAAAAAGAAAGACTCAACTGGCATCGTAGTATTGTGTGCCATGGATTTACAACACCTAGGAAACAAACACGGGTTGTTCACATGTGTGCATATAGACACGACTAAGTAGTCTATTGGCATTTAAAGAGGATCCTTGTTAATGTTTTGTGTTGTGGAACGTGGTACCCCCCCCCCCCAACATAGCGACCATAAGGCTCGTGGAAACCCACAGAGTAAATATCTCCTTTGTGCCTTAAACTCATAGTGTGGTATTGTTTTATTTGGAAAAAGGAATTTGCAAAGCTTTCATCTTCTTCGAGCTGAGCCTTTGTCTCCGTGATATAAAGATCACCTGGGAATTCATTTGCTCAATATACAGACGACTGACTGACTTTTAAAGGTTTAACCTCTTCATATCAATGGATTGAAATAAATGTAGGACCCCCTAATAAAGTGAGCTATTAAAGCCTACATCCTTTAAAAAGAGGGAAAGACTGCAGGTTAGCTAGCTAAAATAGTACCTTCACATGCTGAAAATCACTTATGTCCCAGGTTTTTATCTTCGTCTATTGAACCAGTCTGGACACCTCTAAAACCTATGGGTACACTAAAGCAATATTGTTTCATTCCCCCAACATAGATGGAAGTTAAGTCAAGTATACACCCATCGATTGCCTACAGGTATTCCACTGGGGTGTCGGCACCACCAAAACATTGGGTTTGTGGCGTAAGTATAAAGCCTATCATGTTCCTCCAGGGCGGGGCCATTATTTGCTTGTTGTTCCAGTACTTTGGGCATCGCCCCCAGCCATGCTGTACCGGTACCCCCCATGAAGGAGGGACCACGTGGGGAGTTGGCTCTACCTCCAGGAGCCGTTGGTATGTGACCAGGTATGCCATTGATCATGACCCCACCTGGAGGTCACTCCTCTCTCCCCTGGAGGAAACCTCTTGTGGAATTGCCACCTGCTGGGATTTTTCCGTCGTTCCCCGTGGTTCGTGATCAATGAATACTAACGCCTCATGTGGTTAAATATACACGTCCAGGTCTATAACTGGATTTACAGGTATTTGGGTTATGGTAATGGTCTATAGAGAGCAAATACATAATGTAATATATAAATCCCAGTAAGGCCCTGTCCTTCAGGCCTGTATAGGCGCTTTCTTATTGTGTAGATGGTAACCACACCTTAGAGGGTTTTGCATAGCAACTGTTGATACGCGACTTCTATGAGATAATATTTTATCACTGATATCTTATTTCACTGCCTCGAACAAGTCTAACTTTACAACGATCCCGTTCATTTTTTTTTTCTGAACACTTTACCCACATACCTTATCCTTTGAAAACGCCGGAAACACGTTCATGCTAAAACGTTGATAGCACACGCAATGAGGATGATGGGTGATATAGGGCGTGCGTGCTATTGGTTAGAAGATCCAAAGTAGTATCTGCCAAATGTCGGTGTTTATGTAGGTATGCTGAGAGTATGTCACACAAAAAGAAATCATATTACAAGTGGGCCTACATGATGTATTTTTACCATTATGGAGTCACATTCGTGTATATAGGCACATTGTACTTAGTTGTGGGAGGGGGTGGTATCCCAGTATGGAAAATTTTCGCTCTTTCATGACTGTGGTATTGCTTAATATAGACACTCAGAAACAAAGAGGGATAATTATAATCAATATCATTGGGAATTTAGATCATATAATATCCTTCACATATGATATATCTCTCCATGTGCCTCCATGTACGGCCTGATGAATTATCGAATCCCATAACCCATACATTAACAAAACAGGGGTTTCAGGTCGTCGGGACCCACCCCTTTAAACGCTTTACATGACCCTCCTCCCGAACATGCAATGTAAAGGCCGTTGAACTAAAGGATGTATGTCCTATCTCCCATTTTCCCAGTGTATTTATGTGGGAAAGTCTGGTGTGACGGGTGACAACGATTAGGTATATACTTATGCATAGTGGCCTAAAAATGATTCATAATTATATTGATCATCACTAATTCATCAGTAGGCCTATTGGCAGGCACTGGCGACTTTGAAGTGTCTATCGGGTTGGTACTGGGCTGACCGTCTTTCAATGCCAACTTGTACCAATAGGGGAAAGAGCCATTGCTAGTACCAAACAAATTAGCTAGGTGGCTCGTGTAGTGGGGGGCTAGATCAGCAGTTGGCCTCTTTGTACAGTTTACTTTGGTTGTCCCTCCCTAATAGTCTATATGAAGCTATATTCTAAATATCGATACCTTTGGATAGCAAGTACTTTAAACTTAAACAATGTAAGCTATATATAGACTTAGTAGTTTAAATACAAGAGAAATTAAACTTTAAAAGTTTTCTAAGAGGGCACATGTAATCCAGGCTGAGTAAAACCAAACCATTGTCTCCCTATCAGGCTAATCTCCTCCATTCACACCTAAAACAATGGACAGGTACTCAAGGTGATTAAGATAGAAGCAGGGGCAGCTTATCTTATCAGTCTTATCACTTCCCATTGTTTTCTGTGGGTGGAGGGGAAGATAAGAAATTATCCACAACCCTCAGCCAGATCCAAGATGGCCGTTGGGGGGGGGCAGTTACATAACTAATTTCAAGATGGCCACCTCCATACAGGAATGGTTCTGTTCCCTATAGGCCCTGTCCCCTCTCCAACCACACAGCACCTTCCAGCGTTTCCGTCCATAACAGTGCCACCACAGGGCTTCAAGTTCCAAAATCAGTAGCCTATATAATTCATAGCCATACATGATAAAACTCTGAACATAACATACATGTGCCTATTCAATACGTTCTCTGTATTAATGCACTTGTTTACCATGGCCTACATCTTTCATGGTGATACATATTTACTCCAGTTTATAGCCTGACATGCTGGTGTCCATATTTGGAACGGACTAGGCCTACATGGGTCCATGACTCAGCCTATTTATGACACAATAAACTAGGCGACCACAGATTATCCAACTATTATTGATTCGGCAGTACTCAGCTATACATGTAGCTGATAGACTTCAAAAATCTTCCAAATCAATAAGATAAAAATACAGCTTTATAAGGGTAATCAGTTCTCTTAACTAAGTATGGCACTGGCGTATATATATATATATATATATATATATATATATATATATATATATATATATATATATATATATATGAAGGGTCTAGGTCCATGCTCTACAGGACCTAGATAGGCATGTCGTGCGTATACAAATGGCATAACAAGAATGGAGGAAGGAGACCCCTGGCACCCACAACTAATGGGAAGTAATCATGAAAACAGTAGAAACCACAGAGGTCCACGTACCTCGGAGAACCAGCCATGCCTCTAGATGAACACTGCTTACAGATGGTATCATAGGGACTAAGATCAACAGATAGTATACTTGGCCCCTTGCTCTTTATCATTTACTTTCATAACATTACGTCTGTTATAAAAAAAAATTGGTGTTACTCTCTTTATGCTGCCGATCTGCCGATATATAGTTGTGGTCTAGATTCTGTATCAGTTCTGAGACAAATACAAGAAGACCTTGGTCGAATATATGACTGGTGTTGCTTAGGGAGTGATCATTTTTTAACAACAGGGGGGCTGGTGGGTTTGCGCGCGGGCTTTTTCGCTGAAAACAGGTGAAATCATTTTGATCCCCCCCCTAGTCAAGGGGTTGAATTAATTCTGATCCCCCTGGTCAAGAGGTTGAAAGAATTCTGACCCCCCCCCTCAAACCCACCAGCCCCCCCCCCCGTGGTTAAAAAGTGATGACTCCCTTACATAAGTTGATTGTGAATGTGGAAAAGACTCAACTACTCTGTGTGTGATAGATAGAGCCTAGCAGTACACTGCTAAAGGTAGTCCCAGGTTTAAAATACCACAGGGCAAGCATTGATAGTGAATTAACCTTCAAAGATCATCTGAACAAGGTAAAAACAAGTTTCCAGCATAAATTATACCAACTACCAACTATGTCAGCTTAGAAAATTTATTGCCCCTGAGCTTGGTGTTAAACTGTATAAGCAAATGCTTTACCCGTCATAGAGTATGCAAATTTTCTTCGTGAGAGCGGCCCTAGATTCAGTTGGGGAAGACATCAAATTGTACAGACAATGCAAAATCACTGCCTCAGACTGGGATCCGTGATCCACATTATCATGATTTAAGAACAGGTTGTAAGCTGCTGAAAGTATGGCACAATACGAGCCTCCCAAGTCTAATATTTGATTAGTCAAAAAATGCTCAAAATTTGAGAGTCCCTGTCAGAGAACTTAGAAATAATAACAATGTACAGTTAATTGTAAGCAGGTCATAATTATGATAGGTCATCCCTTATGAGAGAATCTAAACTCTGGGACGATTTATCTGTTGACACGCAACAGATTTATGATGAGAATGACTTTATGAAACATATAAAGTAGGTGGATCTGTTACTTTATAGATCCTCCATAGGATATTTAACTATGTTACTTGTTATTTAATTGTTATCTATATGACCTACCATCTACTGAATGTACTGAAATTATTTACCTATCTATAGTCAGAAGTGTTGATCTGATACATTGTAATTCGTTAACCCATTGTAATGCTATTTGCTAACTGTGATACTTGATCTTTAGATTGAATGTCTTTTGTTAGAGGCAACCCATGTGCCCTACCCATGCTGCTTGCAATTTGATGTCTTCCCCAACTGACTAATATATTCATTATTATTTGCTTGTTACATTTATGGCTGACCTGAAAAGTATACTTGTATGATGTTCTTTGCCAATAAAATTGTTAAGCTCAACTCAAACAGAGAATAAGAATAAATCAAAACCAAAGGTTATTTACTGCTCTGATCTAATGGGTGAAAATGTGAGATACAGATTCCCTTAGTTATACACCAATGGAGTCATCATATTTAGTATGAAATCATAAATAACCACAAAGTTACCACAGACCACGAAATTACAAATTTTGTTTCTGAAAACGAAAATTTCACCTGGTAGGTGCAGTTTACACGGAGGCTAAACTGGTAGTTTAAAGCTGACACAGACTATAAACTTCACGAGTAGAGTCCGTCAGTAGAAGATGATGTATAGCAAACAGGTCACGCCTATCCAAACGGTTTTATATACTTTCTATTTATCAGAGGCATTTTTTCCTCCACAGTATTTCTATCGGTGGCAGGTGAAAGAACCCCGAGAACGTGATTCACACGTGGCCACACACTTTAAACGGCATACAGGGAGAGTTATGATTAAGGAGAAGGCTCCCTCCATTCAAAACTGACTTGGTGTCTGTATATTTGTGCCCTCCTTACGCCTGAACCATCTATAGTCTGATTTATAGTATACTATACAGTTTTAGTGAGGATATTTTCTTTTTCTTTTGACAGGAATCTCTTATCTACCTACACCCGGGTGTGAGTTTAGATAGGTCAGTATTGTTCATTGTCCTTCTGTTAGACTTGCATTGAAAGTCCATGTAGGACTCCACTAAGAAAAAAGAAGAATATGGCGGCAATGCATAGTTCGCCACAGACAAATGTTCGTTATCTCATTGTTTTCACTCTCAAATGAGATATGATACTTCATTTTAGAACCTGCTTAAGTGTTGCTCTATGATACCTGAAGCACTTTGTATTATAGAACTTAGGATGGTGTTCCTCTGTCATCGTGGTGCGAAGTAAGCTATACCGGCAGACGGCTTTTTTTTTTTTTTCTCGCGCAAACAAATGGCGTCCACCGACGACATCATTTTAAGTGTTGACACACAAGTGTGGATAAAAAAGTGGAATTTTGAATTTGAATGGCTGAGTGAATCCCCCCACTAGTGTCCGACTTAAAGGGATCCCTATCTCCCCGCCATTAATATGTCACTAAAAGTATAGCTTTTTTGAAGCATGGAATGCCTGGCGAATAAATACAATGCTGTGTGGGCTAGGGCCATTCGGTGCTTGAATGGAGGGTGTGACTGATCTGCATGCTTCAAAGAGGGGGGGGGGTATACAGGTTGCTACAAGGAAGTTTGGTCGATCTCTATAGTTTGGTGTAGTCTGCCTGTAAATAATCATAAGGCAATGCATTTGTAAGTTTTGATTTGATCCTATCTTCAATTCAAAGTATGCTTCACTCCAGTCGAAAACGGCCATTTCTTATACTACTTTCGTTTTTACCGCCATAGAAAGAAACCACCAGCGCATAAGGCAGTGGCTTTCTCACACGAAGCATATGAACTACGCCATTGGAAAAATCCATCGGTCTTGCCCCTCTACATGTATAGGTTGTATTATCTATCTAGCTTTCCTCAGAATCTTACACTCTACAACAGGGGAATGTCATTTTATTGGACCTGGTCACGTCTCAGTGAATTGAGTCCATCACATGCCCATAAACACTGTCAGGACACCGACTACGTTAACTGCAGTTAGTCGATCAATGATGGCGGATGATAGGTATACCATGTTTATGTGTATTCTTCTACTTTGTCATCTAAATACTTAATGGGCAGACATGAGAAGCGGCACAATTAAAGTTAAGGTGTGTGTCCTTATGTAGAAAGTTACTGTGCTTTCTAAATCAATGGAATTAGAGAGAAATCCACCTGAAGAATAAAATGGTGACTATACTAACTCTAAGTGAATGACTATGCTAACTGCTATCTGTATTAGAGGCCTTGACTACACTAACTGACAAAAAAGAGACTATGATAACTCTGTATTCCTTCTGGTTGCTTATTTACAGTGATAAAAATTCTATGTTGAAACTTTTTTTTGGAGTTGCAAGCCGCGTCAGCGGCTGGGAGCGTAGCGACCGTAGCAACTCCATAATGTTTTCGGTTTTCTCCCTGTCACCTATGACGTCATTGGTGATGCCATGCTGCCTCAGTGACGTCACCCCGCAGTGGCTAGGGATGTTGCCATGATCTCTGAGCGCAACTCCTATCTCTGGTCCTTGCCACATTTTTCTTGTTTTTTGTAGAGACTAATGATTCATTTCAAAGGATAGTGCAACATTCAATCTGGCACCATATCAATAAAAGCTTCTCCATGAGTATATTAGAAGTTCTACAGGAAGGCTGAAGGTTAATTCAAAACTTCCTACCATCAGGCCCCCAGTGATGGTAGGAAAATCCAGCCCTGTTGCTTTTTTTTCATCTGATCGTAGTGTGTGACTCGCAGGCATTGAAACAGACAGTGCTATTAATTTAGGTGGTGGTAGGCTGAGCCCTGCATAGACCTGTCACCAAAAAAAACATACTGTGCACAGTGTCAGGCCTATTGCGAGAGCCACAAAATAAATCAATATCTGTCGAACACTCCTTTTCAAGGGCATAAACAATCACTCTCCTTTATTCTATGAGCTATTTATAGTGTGTACCGGCTCCCACTCAGGAAGGTAGGATGAATCACTTGATGTAACATATGAGTGGCTTTTGAATAGAGGAGTGGTAATAATACAGACAATTAGCTAGTCCTGTGGTCAGCCACTATCAATTTCTTTTCCTACCACCAGCACAGCACCCTCCTGACCAGGATCAATTTCCTAGACATTTCAATCAGTTGAATTCCTATAGACTCAAGATTTAGTAGTTACCCTAGTCATGTTAGTTAGTTTAGTCCCAACCACATGACCTCTGTTATGGGATACTGTTTTACTTTAGTACTTCAAGGTGTGTTGTCATGATACTTTATAGACCTTACACTGTACAAGGTACATTAGCAACATAAATGTACATCAGGAAATCACTCTAAATGCCTTTTTGAACCTAATATCCACATCCTGCTCTTGAGCAAAAACAGAGTTAGTGTAGTCATAGATTTGCAGTTAGTATAGTCCTGACCATAATTTATATACACACTGAGTTAGGGTAGTCATCTGGATATTTTTTCCATTGATTGCTGCTTCTCTAGACCACTACAGGCTCTGGTAATGTGCCCATAATTTCATGTATGCCTTTACCTTCCATCACACAGCTTTTCAGCTCATAAACCCAAGTAAATACAGAGATGTCACATCCCTTGTTTTGTTTACAAACTTTGTAGTGATCTGCATATCTCCATGTGTCCTAACAGTGCATAAAGACCTGAAGCTTGGTGACGCAGGTATATGATGATTACATGTATTAAACAATTGCTACTGCCACACCATGTATACTCACTAACAGTCTTATCTGAATGGACATTTTACATGTGTTCCGACCAGATGAGTCCCATCAATAGGTTTAGAGTAGGTTGACTGTGCTCTTCCACCATTCAGTCCTATCCCCTTTGGTTCACCTGTCAGGACTAATCTAGTGGTAAAGTCACTGACTGTAGTAGCTATAGGCAAATGAGTTACATATAGTTATAAGCCGAATGGTTTGTTGAGGTAGATGTAAGGACATTGATTTCAAACCTATATTACCTATGTGTATGAAGGTATATATCATACCCCACACGTGTTTCCTATGAGGGAAGGCCCAGCATAATAGTTTAAGCTTCAATCCTTTTCAGAATAAAAACTTCAAGATCTCGCAATCTTTCTTGAATGTAAATAAATATGATCCTATATATCTGGAACACTTGGGATCTATCTCTGAGAGTAAATACGTTCTTGCTTGAGTGCTTTTGTTTTAAAAAAGTGAAGCGCCTACATACATACGGGACCATAATAGCATAGTTTATCTTCGTGAAGACGTCACCTACCTTTTTTTTGCCAAGGAATATTTGGCTATTTCCTATTTGACTGCATTGAATCTGATAGTAAAATATTGTTTGCATATTGCTTTTCCTAAGGATCAGCTTAAATTCTTTGGGTGGACATTGATAATCATAAATATCAAAACATCAAAATATATTTTTGGAAACTATAACAACATGGACATTCCATCTGATGATATAAGTAGATTGCTCAGGTGTTCATAGTTCTGAATCATCTATTCTTAGACTTTAGTAGTGGCATTAGCCTGACTTATTGGTGATCTCGAATATCTCTTTGATATGGCGTTTGGTTCATAATAATGTAGTCAATGATAGATAACGCAATATACATGTATGTGACATATCAAAGACTTAATGTTTACAGTAAGTACCGAACCATATATATATATATATATATATATATATATATATATATATATATATATATATATATATATATATATATATATATATATGCCAACGCCGTTCATGTACACATCACCGGACCTAATAACCCTAATGATTATTGGTATAATTATAGACCTATCCTCATGGGCAATATTACGTAATGGAGCATAAATTAAGGATTAGGGATTATCATGTGAGTAATTTGCCCAGTCTGGATGCAAATAAACCATCGCCATAAGTGTTGTCCACGCTTGTACATAGCCTTTCAACCTTTGCATTTGTGCACACATTCAGAAATTGAACGGTAGAAACATTCAATTGTGCAGATAATATCCTTGGAGCACAACATTGAATTAAAAAGAGACTGGGCGGGATAAGTCAGTGGTGTGTAAACCCTTTGTGTAACGGTGCAAAGTGCCTTTCGTGACTAGCCTTCCTAGTGCCTGGAGGACCGGGGCTCAAGGCCCAGGGGTCCCGCCTCACACCTCGGGCAGCCTCCGGCATGCTCGGTCACGGCTCCGGTGGGATCGGCAGGATCACCTGGAGCCAGGTACCAAAGTGGGAGATGGAGGGGTGTGAGGGCCAAACCAGTGTGGCAGCTGCCACATGCAGACAAGTCTTGTACAGGAGGTCTCTGCACAACATGCTATGACAGCTCATAACCTCTGCGATTTGAAACTCATGGTTATCGTATGTAATGATCTGTTCTGTGTCATACCTTATGTTAATAATTACACAGGGTTTGATAGGGGGGTCGTAGCAATGCAGGAACTTGCACCCACTAGCATTGTCATAGTGGCTCTTATTACGATTTAAAGGGGGGGGGGAGTGCAGTCGTAGAATCTTACGAAGTAGGTCTCCGGTCTAAACATCTGAGTCTTGGCATCTAGACCTCATGCATGCTCCTAATTTAAACCAAGATGGTCACATGTATATATTCTCAGTCTCTCTCAGTCAGGAGTTCGGAATTGAATCGCGATACACTTTCTTACAAGACGATGTCTAATACTGAGTAGGCCCCTAGATGTTACAACTTCATTAGCTTTCAATGAGGGAAGCTGGATTCTAAAGCAATATAGTATTGGCACTTCGGCTTGGGGTACGATTGAGGAATTTTCCATGAACCATTGAATATGCCCCAGTATATTACAGTCTGTGGTATGTCTTATAAGTCACCTCTCCCTTTCATAAAGGCACGCATACTTCACAAGTTGACGTGAAGGCTCTATATGAAGAGCAACAGCCCCGGGGCCATTACAGTCCAATGCCCAGGGCGTAAAACAGGTACTAAAACATCACCGGCCTTAATCCCCACGGGATCAAACTCTTATGAAAATATGTAAAAGCATACTGTGGCACACTGGGCATAGCGTTTAGGATGGGGGTGAGGAGTGGATGTGGGCTACAGGTAGGGGACCAAGGCATATACAGCCATAAGTCCTGAGGAGGGCCGTTCTAAGATCAACATGTGAGAACATTCCACTCTGCCATAGTGCAGGGGTAATATTTTAGTGCTAGATGGTGTGGAGCACATTCCTTACTTGTTTACATCTACACACCGTTATAAGGAATTCTACCCAGGCCTGCCATAAAGTAAACTTGTCCCCAAAGCATGCCATAGTATACCCTCCAGGGTGGGAAATCAAAGCAGAGGCACGAGCTTGGGCCTCAGACCTGTATGTGCATGGGCAAGTGTGCCGCTGATACTGGATCCCGATGGGCAACATCCTAAATGTGGGTGTACTAAGGGGGAAGTATTGAATGATAAAGGTTTAGGTCCTTAAATGCCCACTTAGGCCCCTATGATGGTTGGTAGAGCATGACTCTCCGACAGGAGGTGCAAAAACACTTGACCGAGAAGGTGAGGCAAATGGTTGGAGAGGCAGGTGAACTTCACCAGTATGGGCCATGGAGTTGGAGATTTGTCAGGGGCGACGCTGGTCTACCATCGTCTATCGTAAGCAAAAGCATTCGATAGACTTGTTTGTACATTACAATGAATTTGTACTTAAAATGCAACTGACAAAGAACAAAAACACAAAGCCAAATATGCATGTTAGGGGTAAGGGTAATTATGGTAGTTAGTTAGCCTTCCCCTGACAAAGAACTATATTATATGACAGCATTATGGTGTTTCAGTTAATCTCAATGAATACATTACAACTTCCTACTTGGAAAAACATAATATTTGTAACGTTTAGGAACGTTTATTATGTCAAAATGACATTATATTATTGCCTTTTGGGCATTGAAAAATGTTCAGATGGAAAGGGGTTTTGAAACGTTTCTAAAACCATATGACGTACGTTTTTGAGGTCAGAATTACATTTTTAATCTTAATATAGTGTAATAATAAAACGTAAAAACTTAAGCTTTTTTTGTCAAGTGGGCCGTTTGGTCCTAGCATACCCTTACAGCTTGATAGTGTTTAGCGTCAATACGATCTGCCCTATAATCACACCCATGACTAACTATTCTCATAGAAATGTAATATTTTTTCTAGTTGACAAATTCTATCATATCTAAGTCTGTGTAGTATGGGATATCTATTTTTGTCATGTTCTCTATTGGTTTTAACACTGCGGGTGGTTTTCCAGGAAATAAAACTTTCTCAAACCGAATCTAACTCTCACTGCAAGAAGTCGTACAGACATAACGGTTATACCATTGACATGGGCGTTATCAACCTTATGTAAATAATAGTCCAACGGCATACAAATTCTAACCAATCAATACAAGCGAATTGGGGAGATTGGCGTATTCATTGGAAATTGGCTTAAATTATGGTTATAATCATCATTGACACCTCGATAATTCTAGTTCAGTTAGTCTTGATAACAATAATGCATAATGTTTATTAGGCAAAGCCGATCTAGACGTGTCGAAAGCAAGATTATCTTCCAAATGTCAATGTTTGAGTGACTGTTGGCTGCAGGGGATTAGTATAGCCTGTTTAATTAGATTAGGTTCATTATATGATTAGGATTATACTGGCAGGGGGTTTTCAACCGAACTAATAGCGAAATCTGGGCCAACTGCGGTCAGGCAGACCAATCAAATCATATGGTCTATATAGAAAGAGAATCAGAATACACATGCACAAAACAATATTAGAAGCAGTAATCCATAATAGGGGCCCTATATTCTTAATACTGGTGGTTATTTGGAAAGGAGTGTCTAAATCAAATTGAAAAAAATATATGCAGCTTTATGATATATTCTGTAGCCATATAACCAAGTCCTTTTACTGGATAAGCCAGTGGATTATACATCTGCATACTGACCCGGAGCAGACTATCAGGGCGACACTATACATCCGGCGTTTTTGAACATCCCTTTTCTCATAACTATAAACCTCACGCCAAGTGAAAAATACGAGTTCCCAAGTAGGCAAACTGGGGCAAACCACATTGTGAACCTCTCACAGGGGTCTCTGTGCCGCTATAGGTAAGGTGATGTATGGAACAGGTAGAGGACATGCAGGGGGAATAGAAGCTGGCAGGGGGTAGGGGAGGATGGGAAGGCCATGTAGGGGGTAGGAGGGACAGTGAAAGGTCTGGGATAACGATGGGAAAGGGGAATGGACTGAGGGAAGAAGGTGGTAAGGTTAACTGCCTGTCCTGGGGGGAAACAGAATTGGCAGCAATGAATAATTCTGGAATGATTGGCAAGATGCCGTTTGGGGCTTCATAGAGGCGTCGATCCCCTCTCTACTATATGGAGGAATAGTGAGAAAATGGATATTGAGGGACATGTTGGGAATGTAAGGAATTGATGTAATGATACATAAAGAAGCTACAGGTGATAAGTAAGAGATTAGACGAGCCCAAAGCCCTGTCAGCATGTCACCCTTCCCGTTATGGCTTGTGGTCTCTACCAACATAACTGGTATAATACATCCCCAAGTATACAGGTGCCCTCCAGTCACACAGGTGTGTCAACCACAGGTGTACACACCAACACCCTCCCCTCCTACCTGTCTGCATACCTACAGGTAGACAGCACCACCAGGGGAAAATGTAACATGTGACGTTAATCACCTTAAAGAGCCTTTTTATGGGAATTTGCCTTAAGGCCATGGGCTATTTTCCCTGTCCCTTTTAGCCTGACCCCCTGCTTTTTGACGCCATTATTGGTGTAGCCTCCAATGGCAAGATATATGCAGCAAGGCATAGGATGAGTGGGTGTTGAGAACTATGCACGTTTTTAGTATTTCAAATACAGTTCAAGTTCAAAATTCTCTACCCCTAAGGTGGTAAAGCAACGCCTTTGGGACTTAATTAACCTGTCAGATTTTGTATATAACCCCTAACATGTGGTCCGATCATGTGATCCACTGAAGTTCTGATGGTCACTTCATTATCAAATGTTATTATCCAAATAGCATTTTGCTTTTCCGACAACACAGAAAAAGGGACCTCCTTGTAGCCCCTTACAGAGGTACCGTAAACTCCCGCGTAGAAGACGCGCTGCGCGTATAAGACGCACCCCAAACTCAGCACATGCATTTTCGCGTATAAGACGCACATTTTAATGCTGATATTTGTAAATTCAATACATTTCTATAGTAAAATTACCCCTCGTATAAGACGCCCCCCCAACTTGAAAAAATCCTATAAGACTCCCCAGCATTTTGTTTGGCGTATAGGACGCGTCTTATACGCGGGAGTTTACGGTATGTTTTAGCTTGTTGATTCATCAGCTGAGTGTCTTGTATACTTAAAGAGATTGACAAGATACGAACATTCCTTCATATCATATCCAATACTGCCATCACTGACGCCACTATTACCTGATGTGACATTACATGTTATGTTATAGTAGACATTATCCTAAATGTATGGTATCCCCTGCTAGCTGGCCATTTCCACAATGTATATAGTGTGTAATTAATTCGTCATCAACATAAGTGCTGTTGTCACTAAATAGTGATTCCCCTACATTAGCCTAGTTTACTTATGCTCTAACCTGCTGAAACATGTAGGGCTCTCTACATGTTGCTATGTATGTATACGTTTGACAAATCCCCATTTCCACCACACTGTTTATATTCTATTAGCAAAATAGGTTGAGTGCACTGCTTTGGGATTCTCTTGAAAAAAAAAAAAAAAAACAGGAGAGAGAGGCAAAAAAAAGTCTGGTGGTGGGTTTCTACGATGCTATTTTGTATGACTTTCAAAACAGCTGTGCACTTTATGATATTCTGACTCTTCCTATCTTCAATACAAATAAAGTTTAACCGAGAAAATAAATGATAATATCACAGAACAGTACATGCTGGTCTATTGATAGAATTCCAATATACCATTACCTTGACAGGTTAGCTGACATATATCTATTTACTAAGGTGGTTAATCCAACTTTAACAATAACCAGTAGTTGTCTAGACATTTTGACTACAAGTTCGGCATGTTGACATGCATTCTACAGTACCCACACACTTCATTTTAAAAATCCGCTGGGTGACATTTATATGTGGGTGTGCCATCATTTTAGAAAGTGCCCGTGTACCATTAAACAAAGGCCACTCCCACATGGTAGGTGTCAGAACACAATGGTTGTTGGGCATGCACGTTCTGCTATTTGTACAGCATATTAATGGCTATTCATCAGGAACTAGTTTGGCATTTACTACTCCACATAACTATAACACATATGGTGCAATCATTGTGAAGCACTTAATATCGCCCGCTATTGTGAGCCTTTAGAATTAATAGGATTATCATTAATTGAGAATGGCATGTCGTCCAGGCCAATATATCTGAAAGCGCTTACCAATCATAACTATACTAGCGTCTATGAGATAAGGATAGAATCTATAATCATTATAACCCAATCTTGTATAAATGGGATAAGACGACTTTCCCTCTGCCCTATAATTATATGCATTTGTACTACTATCGCATTGCCCCATGCATAAGGCATAGCCCACCTATACGTCTGCAGACTTTGTAGGCGTTCCACGAGAGAAAAATAAAAATGTGATAACTTCTGTTCAAATCAATGGATTTTCAAAATTTTGAATAACGGCAATCTCAGAGCTTTCCCAATTCTTTTTTACCACTGTGCACGGACAGAGGAACTTTGGGGATTTTCTTTTTTAGAAAAAAAACTCCCTTAAATTATCCTGCTTCTTTAAGGCACAACAGGGATCCATCCTGGCATATAAGATACACCTTATAAGCGAGGCATTGCGGTACTATGCGCACATAGGTGATTAGATGACAAGATTGTAGATTAATATTAATGGGTGAACAACATGAATCTGTTGCCGAAGTCTAGAAGGCCTCGAGTGCACTGGGAAGGAGGGATAGTTCAGTTATAAAATTTCTTTTGAATTTTGGTCAAGTGGTTACATACAACGATATAGAGCAGAGAGAGTAGACCTGCATGTTTGATGAGTATCATATATATAATGTATATGGGTATGTTATGGGGCGGGGGAATAGGCGGAGGGGGGGGGGTATTCCTCCGGCTGGGGCTTTGTGATTAAGAGATGAGGCGTTAATTAGACCTGAATGCTGGTCCCCATGAGTCCCTATGGACATGGAGTGAGCTCGGTGAGGACCCCAGGGTGAGGACCAGTAGTGACCGTGTCTGTATGCTCTGCTGTACTATAAGGCACTTGGCACCAGTTCAGGCGTCATGCTATGTGAAACATGGAGCCAATGGCAGGCTAGACATGTTAAAGGGACTGCATGTTAAAGAACTATCGCATGTACCCATATCCCATCCCCCCCAACCACATATCTTTACCCCCGCCCCGCCAAGCCTCAGCACACTCCTGCACGACTGGGCGGCACCTCGTCAGAGTAGGTATGCATGGATGCCTCTCCATACGTGGTGATATATGGCTATTGGGGATGGGATGGGGGCTGGGACCCCACCCCTACTCAGACCACTCATCCTCCCACACAGGCTAAACAGGAGAAGGGGAAAAACTACAGGGGAATGTGTGAACAGTTATTTGTTGGCATATATACCTACCATTTACTAGCAATTGTAATTGATCGTGATCGTAAACACATTACCTGAATTCATGTGTTCTCCTTATTATAACAACAAATCTATTGTAATAGAGGTTTGTCAAACTGAGATTTTGTTTAACTCATGGGGTAGATTGAGTTATAAAGCGCCTATATATAAGGCGACACCCCTGGCCATCATGGCATATCTCTGAGATCAGAACAGAAGTGAAATGTTAGCAGAGATCGTATCAAGTAAGCCATGGTTAACCATGGGGCCACAGCATTTGGTAATTGTGATTCCTGTATATAACTTGATTCTCTATTGACGCGTACTAATCACATCGCCTATAACCCTGACCTAGAGCACCACCACGGGAGGTGCTGCCAATAGGCTTAACTTCTCACCATCAGGTCCAGCTTAAGTAAAACAGCTGACTTGATTCATAACACCAATACCATTACTACACCTCCAGGACATAGCGGGGTATATATTCTACACTAGCGATATAGATTTAATGTCGTATCACAGGTTTAAAACGATTTAAATAAGAATGAAGAGATTTTAGCACAGAGAATTAATTAAGTTAAACAGGAAAAATGTCTCTTGTATGACACATTTCACTTTTCTCCAAAGAATCACGAGTCTTCGCCACAACTAAGGTGACAGTGTTACACCCGATGAAGGCCTATCCATTTTATTCTGCCAATATGTACCATAGCCACGTTAGGGGTTACACTGAGAATAAGATAACATTAAGATAATAAAGAGAGCAGATAGGACCACTTTGCCTCTGCCAGGTCGAGCAACACTTTTAAAGCTGATTGATTTCCATAAAACTCAGCCACCCCTGTCCTTGCCAATTACAAGGTGCATATCCGAAGGCCCCCAACCATTCCTTCATATAACTACTGTAATTGTGACACACTAATTGTTATGGGTAAACCCACCTTTGCCTTAAGAGCCAGTGATCTGGCCATGGAGATGTCCATAGAGGAGGCTCTCTTCCTACAGCAGCTAACATCTTCAGGTGCCTCCAGGTGAGCTGTCACTGACTCCACCTGACATCCTTCTCCAGTGTGCTGCTCAGTTACAGGACGACCAGGTGCACTGGCACCAATACTTATTGTCTCCACCAGGTCCTCCTTCACAAGACTGGGTTCCGCCAGTGGCTGATCAGCCTGGTTAAGTCCTTCCTCAGGGATATTGGCCATGAGCATTGCCTTCACCATCTCTATTGCCCTGCACTGGTTCTGTCGGAGGAGGTTAAGTTCTTCCAATCCCACAGAGGAGGCTTCCAGACGGGCTCGGAGGCGGCCATCAGTAGGAGACCTAGGGGAGCGTAGAGGTGCCTCCACCTCCATTCTGTTTGATATTCCCTGACTGTTACTTCTGGGTATGTGTGTCCTGGGGAGCTAGTTGAGGATGTGCTATCAGACGTCATGTGGCCATGGCAGTTATCTTCTTATCTTCTAACACGACCTGACCCCTCAGAGGCTACTAGAACAAAACAAAGTGCTTGGTCCAATGTATAGAGAGGATCTCAACCTTGATAGTGAATTGAAACCACACTCCACTGACAGCTATATCTCAAGTGTCTCTTGAATTGATAATGTACCTCCTGTTGAGAATACACAGTCTATGGCAATATATGGTGTCTTTTATACCCCGTTGTATGGGTTGAGTCGGTGCATGTATACTCCAGACACCGTTGTCAGGTAAGCACAGAGGTAGGTGATATATGTCTGTCTATGCTGTAGTAGTGGTGTCTCCCCAGTGGGCACAGCTGATGGCTGTGGTTACCTCCTGTGCCTGAATCTGGTCTGAAGCACAACCCACCACCTTTGTACATATATAGTCCCGTCAACATTCCACCACAGGCTGGCGGGCGCTGCAGTCTGTAGGTGGGGGCGTGACGTAAGGTGCTGGAGGTGCCTGCTGGTTGTGGTGTACAGGCAGGTGAGGTAATGCTGGCTGCTGGTTCCAGGAGTCTGCAGGTCCAAGGCCGTTTCCCAGTCCTAAAGTCTGCGCGCGCACTACACCAAGTGACAGTAATGCCCCCCCCCCCCCCCGTGGCGGAGAGTGCAGCCTTCAGTCCTACAGGTCTCCCTAGCTTGTATTATCTTAAAAAGGGCATGTTTATATATACATGTCTAATTTTCTGTCCAGTTATTTTCTCCCTATCTTCCTGCCTCAAACCTATCTGCCTGTCTGCCACCGGGGTCCCATTCCTTCTTGTCAGCCAACACCTTTCTGCGCCCTGTGGAGACTTTATCCTATAAAAGTGTCTTTATGCTACAAAAGGTTTTTTTTGCAGTTTGATACCACCCTTGTGGCCTTGATGCTACAAATGTGACATCAAAGCACAAAATGGTTCTTATGCTACAAAATGGTTCATAAGCTACAAAGTGGTTTTTCTACAAATGGTTTTTATGTTACAAATCCAATTTAACAACAATGTAGCCAAGTTGGTGATAATTCTTCCCCATATAATGCAACTACAGTTCCATACTCCACCTCCCGATCTAGCTATGCTTCCTTTTGCCACTCTGTATGGTTATGAACTGCAGAGGTCCCATCGGAATTCCAATTTCAAACTCCCTGTCCTCTCCCTCTGTTTTTTCCCTGTGCCAAGTCAGAATTTCCCTGTGCATCAGAATGGTTTTAGTTATACAATTACCCTAATCATGCTGTTGATAATTTAGCGCTTGGTTCTATATAGTTATGTCTTTGATGTGTTCCTTTATTTTGAAGTTTCGAAAATAGTGGATACCATGCAATGGATATTATCTTTACCAATTTTACCTGGGGCGCAGTGGTTATTTGAGACAGATACCACTCTCCCTAGAGGGCTTTTATATGTGCATCACCTGCCACACAAAATAGTGCTACTACATCTGAAATGTCGACTATGGACTGTTGCTTTGAAGACAGCAAATTGGACATGTAAACACAATTTGCGAATACTTCAGGCCAAACTGAAAACAGAATCTAATCTTTTATAAACATAATATCCCCTGCAATATCATGTGAATCTTAGCCCTTCCAGTATAACATGAAACCCCCAGGTCCATACTATTACTGTTATTACACCAATGATGATCCTACACTGCATTATCATACCATGCCAACCATGTACTGGTGTACATTTGTAGGTCTTATGAACCATTTTGTAGATTATAAATAATTTGTAGTGTATGAACCATTTATAGCCTGTGAACCATTTGCAGCATAAAACCCATTTGCGGCTTAAAGACTGTTTGTGCTTTAACATTGCTTTAAAGTGTTGCAGCATTAAGGCCCCAGGTATGGTGATATGCTACAAAAGAAGACCCTTTGGTAGCAAAATGCCACTTTTGTAGCAAATAATGATCCACATCCCTCCCTCTCCCTTCTTTATATATATATATATATATATATATATATATATATATATATATATATATATATATATATATATATATATATAATCAATTCCATCTATTTTTGAAATTTAAATAGTTTTGTAGAAGAACCATCACTGTAAGGTGGAAAATAAATCAAGGGCCTATGTTCTCAAATTTGCAAGAAGATAAAGGCCTACTCACAGCATACGTTTAACATCTCAAAACGTTCAAGTGCAAATACATGAATCCTCCTTATACCTTACCCCCTACGTTCCACCACTGCTCCTTCCCCCATTGCCTGACATAGGTGTGGTCGAATATGCTGTCTGCAAGGAATTCCATGCTAGGAGCAGTGACTGAATGGGTCATATCTGCAGCGATAGTAGAATTCTTGCCAAGAATAAGTCTTTGTACCAGCCATAAATAACGACCCTCAGAAACAGAGGGGCCTTGTTGCTTTTATTACCTCACACGGTAATCAGGCTTTTTAGGGAGCAGCTGGTATTTCATATTCTAGTTTTGATTGTCTAATTCTCTCCTCAAGATATTTAAACGAGTTTAATTTTGAAATGTCCAAAGTCCACCCACAATCACGTGCATGAACTCGTCTCCCTCCACATAACAGAACAGGATACCTGCCACTTATTGCCACATCCAGTGTCCAACAGTGTGTAACGATCTTCGGATTTAAACATTTGGAAATATAGCTAGGGTGGGACTGTAGAAGTCTGAAGTGTGGGGTCACCTGTTGGATCCCCTGCCAGGAGCCTGGTGACAGTGACAGGTGCAGACAGGACCCTGGGTGAGGCCCATCAGCATACCTCCTGGCCACGTTACGGAGCAGGAGCCATCGAGGGCCGCCAATCCCACCTACATTAGGAGAAGAACACTTAAGATCTTGCACGGAGGGGTAAGAACTGGATCTGATTCCCGGGATCCCCGGGCCAGGATCTCATTACACCTACCTGACCCGCCTTGTGTGAGACTGCACTGTAATTATGTTAAACACGCCCGTAACTAGCACTTGGAGTTATTGTGTGTAATGATACCAATTTCCAACGAGAATTATCTTATTTAAGCGGCAGCCTTTTTGTTTCAAATCCTTAATATTTATACAATGTGTCTTATTATATGCTTACATCATTCAATATTTATATATAATTTACAACTGATTGTATTACTAACAATAATTGTATTTAAATTTTGAAACAAATAAATGTATTTGAATTAAATTGAAAAAAAGGAACGTATCATGTGATACCATGTAGGCATATTAAAGGGATGACACAAGGGTTGACACCTTATATCTCAGTGGGTACAGAACTTTGAAACAACGTTGAGCAACAATGGCCAATGTTGTTTCAACGTAGATTCAACGTTCTATGCCCACTGGGAATATCATAGAAAAAATGTAACATATCACATGGCATATGACCATGTTTATCATAATCATGCATTTCCCTGATTCAAAGGGTCTGTTTCGGTCAGTATGTGTTTTCAGTTATTTCCATCCATAACTCTAGACACCTCAGATGATGGTGAACACCCTTGGACACGTCCCCATTGATAAGGAAGTATTCTTGTCTCACCAGAGAGATAACGTCTAAGGAGGGATAGTCAATATGTATGCCATGGTCTCTGTCTGGCAATATTTGTCAAGACCTAAGATAACGCGATATACCCACTCGTATCCAAAGGACTTCCTGTATTTACTATCAGTGCACCGTGATCTTAATCACATGCTACTCTCACCTACTTGTTAAATACCAATCGTGCATCTATTACCTTACAAATGTAACTCTATCTGCTAACAACTAGGTAATAGCTACATTAAGTACCCAGTCATCCCAAAACCTCCAGGACAACCGCATATCAGAACCAATTGAGGACATGAAGTACAAGTGTATCTAGATGGGGGGAATATAATTCTGCAGCAACTGATGCAGATAGTTCGTCAAATAGATAGTTCAGTCTAATGCATGTCTATACAGCTTGGCAACATATTTATGTAGTACACCAGCGCCTGCGGCGCTGCTCGCACGCAAAGAAGTGGCGCCACCATGTGCCAAAAGCATTGCAACTTCTACCGTTGCAACTCTGTACTTGACACACAACTTCTACTGTTTTCTTATTCACTGGGTCACTTTCGCTGGTTGCTATCTGATAGAGTGTGAGTGGCAAACTACAGAAACATCCCACGTGAAAGCGGACAACTTCCGGGGTAGCCGTTTTGGATAAGTAGTGCAACAACACTATATCCAGTGTATTGACAATGACGTCACAAGATGTCTCCTTGTCGTCACAGACCTATGGTGACTCAAGATTGACTGATATGGCTGCAAATTAGATGCAATTTATCTTTGGACAGAACAACCAAATAATTACTATGATATTGATTTCCTCACATTATTTGCCCATCACTCTTTTGCACATGTACCCCCTACATAAATGATTGTTATTAGCTGTATATAGTAGCAGACATATCTATACACATAACCTCAATAATTTATAAACTGGCTGCCCCCCTCACTACGTACCACATCTATGAGAGTTGACAGGTTCGAGTGTTGTACCCCAATTTGGGTGTTGCTGTTACGATGGAGTAGATCACAGCCTGGTGTGGACCATTCTAGGGTGGGACAACAGATAGTGGTCCCTACCTACATGGGTTGACACTTGGTTGCCATCCACTGTGTGGAGATCAGAGCTAACATGGGTGAAGGGTCAGATAATCTCCTAATCTACAAACTAAAGGGTAAATCTCCAATATAGCACGATACATGTTAATGGTATAATCCTTCCTTTAAGATCTCATAATGTGTATTTGTATGTTTTAATCTGCTTCACATACCATTGTTTCTGTTACAAGGGCCTTGCTTTGTTATATTGCTTAGCCCTATATAGCATGTTTGCAGTCCTGTATTTCCAACTACACCAAAAGGGGCACAATACTCAAGAGGTATTCCTGTCAAAAATAAAAGTAATTTATACCACAGCCTTAGCTTATTGTCAAGGTCAAAAGACGGTCATATATTTAAAATAACAGTTGCGTACACTGGAGAAGTGTAGGCTTACATTTTTGTGTGTGTGATTCTCAGTAATCTAAGTATTATGACAGCAGACGACAATTTACTCGTAGTGAGGGGTTGCAGGTAAATTACACCTGTGTGTGAGTAGTACTTGTGATGTTTTCACCACCTCCTTATTTCAAAATTCCCGCCCAAACCGTTTTCCTGCATCCCTACGAAGGATATGATTGTCCCATGAGTAATTGCACATCAATGCATCTTTATATTCGGATTTCTTTTTGTATCATAGATCAAGTTTCCCCTTTATCAGCTGGAATACACATTCAGTGCGATATAGTGCTGACAGGGCTAATGAGGATAAAATCCAATTCCACAAAATAGTCACTTGTTTATGTGCCAGCATTTCACTGTAAGCAGGTATATATATATATATATATATATATATATATATATATATATATATATATATATATATATATATATATATATATATATATATAGTTGAAGATGACAGCACAAGAGCACAAGCAAAGTCAATCCTAACCATTGGCGTTATATAAACATTATGCTATACATTCTGGATCTCATAATGGTGCATTTGCCACATTGAATTGATACATATATACCCATATATACCCAACCTCTCTGCTATGCACATACACATCCAGGTCTATCACCCTCATGTCTTCCACTTTCTGCACCCTGATCTCTTCATGTACGGCCTGGTGATGGGTTAAATTAAGCCTTTCCACCAGGCCCATCACCCATATACCCCATCCCCTCTCATCCTTAATACGTCATCATAGCGTGAGGAGCACCTAAATTATGGCCAGGGTCCGTGGCATTTGCAGAGAGGTCAGGCAACACCTAACATGCACACTGCTTAAGAAGAAGGCCCATTTCTACCTACATCACCCATGCATAGCACCATCTACTGCACAACAGATGTTCCAGTGTCCAAACAGACCATAATCCTTCATGATTACCCACAATGATCATTAAGGGATATTGTCTAATAACATCTGATTTAGGTAGGGTGTATTGGAAATCGAAATTCTACCTTTCTCTCGGAAAATAATCTAAAAGGAAAATTGCCAGTAGAAGACATAGCAAGTTGATCTTGATGTAATATCACATTTTATATGAGCTAACGAGCGCCCAAATTGCAGTATAGTTCAGCAATGCTTGACCGATTGTTGGGTATACTTTAAGAAGATTATAGGTACAAGCTGGTGTAGCTGGAGTGATGGCTTGCACTAGCAGGAAAGATGGAGATGGATAGAGTCACATTATGCTTTATACTACTGTATTTTCAAATCACCCTAGATTTATGTCCACACGAGGAGAAATCTCAGATTGATACGACAGGCCATCCCTCTCAGGGAATGTGTCTATTCATCATCCACCTTAAAGATTTGCAAAACATTTAATGGATCTTGAGGACATCCCAAATAGAGTCTACATATTTGGCATAGCTGAGTTTCTACAGAAAATCAGTAGATAATGTATTCTGTTGCATCCTTCAATTACCGCTGTATGTGGCAATGGGGATTTCAATTGCCATCCTCATACTCTCCTGTTCATTCATCATGGCAGATGACTGTATTTACATAAATGGATTATATGGTCTAAAGCATGAAACGTGTTATCATCTCTTACCAGGTTTGACTTTCTCTTGCAGCTCTGAAATATCTAGGTCGGGTTTAATGGAGTGTGCCTATGTCGGATTCAATTGGATCTAAATGGGCTATCACTTAAATCATTATTCGATGATGTCAAAAGCAGCTAGAAACGCAATTCAATGCATCCACATTTGCATTGCTAAAAAATCTGATACTATAATTTATGAAACCATTAAAAATTCTTTGTCAGAACCATCTCGACGTGCACAGGGACAAGTCATATATTGATCGGTGAGGGACACGTCATGGATTAAGGAAGGGGGCATTTAAAAAAAGAGGGCCTCGGTGGTGGAAAGGCTAAAGCCCTCCACAATGGGGTGCCCAAACTAAATACGGCCTATTCAATTACTCTTCGTGACGTGTCTTTTCACATGCATACACAGCCTTTTTGGACTTTGCTCAATCAGGCTATTACTATAATACAATACGTCCCTTGCTATTGTTGGACGTTATGGCTGAGATTGACACTGAACTGCCCTACTAATATCACTAAATATCCTTGGTTAGCTCTGGCCCAGGTATATTCACATCAGGGCTTATTGTTTAAAAAGGAGCCCCCCCCCCCCACACACACACACTCTCTCTCTCTCTCTCTCTCTCTCTCTCTCTCTCTCTCTCTCTCTCTCTCACACACACACAGAGCGGCCAAAAGATTTCCTGGCCGACCATTTTCTTCTTTTTTCTTTTTACAGTAATTGGCAGACTTTTTCGCTGGAAAACAATACGTTCTCCCATCCCTTGAGGCTCAAAATGGTAATACCTTGCATATTAGGCGTGGGGATGCACTCCTAGTGTACCTCATTGGTGAGAAGGGGGATTCCTCCACCCCTTAGCATGTATAGGAGGGTGAGTGAACAACTCATTGCTGAGCACTCCCTAATTGCCCCTTCCCCCTGAATCAATGGCTGGTATAATCATAATGGAGCATGTTAATGGTTTTTCGCAAATATAGCAACCCACTATTGGCTACACAATTCACCCGAAACAATTTACGCCCCCCCGGGCCCTGTTTCTATACTTTTCAAAAATGAATGGCACCATCCATGCCCACTAATGCAAAGCTAAAAGTGCAGATGGAGCAAAAACTGCTTTCTGTTTCTTAACTTGAGTTCTACTCTCCTGCTCTATTGACAAGAGCTGGCTAGGACAACTTAAGAAACACTAATGCAATGGTGCCATCCACCTCCAGTGCACCTCTCACTGGTATATCCTTAGGGCCTTCCACCTATTCATTTGTGCCTCATATCTTATGTGTAATCAATTGAATTACATGGATCCTGTTTCTATAGTAGGCTGTGGATGGCACCATTTGCATTAGTGTTTCTTAAGTTGCTCTCTCCGAAATAGATTAGTTTGAGTTCTATCTGAGCTCATTTTAGCCAACTGCCTAAACCCAAATAAATAAAGCAAGAAGGGCCACTGTTTCTAAACCTTAGGATGTAGCTCAAACTGAGTCCCATCTGCTCCATTGATGAAGGCAAAATTGTTGCTTTTCAAACAATTCTTCCGCCAACCCTTATAGGTGGTCGGCACAACTTTAAATAAGTGAAATACACATGAAAACTTGGATGACTCATTTGATGATAGATGAGCTGAAATTCAAGGATTTTGATGGCACCATGGCATGAGTGTTTCTGAAGTTGTCCTATCCAGCTCTAGCCAATAGAGCATTAGAACAGAACTCAAGTTTAGAAACAGAAACATGTTTTTGCTGGGTCTGCACTATTAGCTTTGCATAAGTAAACATGGGTGGTGCCATTCAGGTACACAATCAGGGCCATGATGGCAGCAAAGTTGGTTAGAAAACAACAAATTTACTTCCACCAATAGAACAGATGGGACTCAGTTTGAGTTCTATCCAAATGTTTAGAAACAGTGGCACTTCTTTCTCTATTCATTTGGATCTAGGCCCTTGGCTAACACAGGCTCAGATAGAACTCGAACTGAGCTATTTTGGATAGAGCAACTTAAGAAACACTAATGCAAATGGTGCCATCCAAACCAACTATTGAAACAGGGCCCAGGGGCAAAAAGATCCCCCTCAAACCTACTACAACCTGAATGTAGTAATTGAAGCACCCTAGTATAAAGTACATACATTTGAGTGCGCCTATTGCTAGGGGTGAGTCTTCTATATTGTGTGTATTACGTAACACCAAGAGGAGGGTTTGTGAATTCAATGCTCCCCCCAACATAACGGCCAAGATCCTTATAAACAAACATGATCCTTTTAAATGCTTCACCCGATGCCTTCCACTAGGCCCTCCTAGTTGGCAATTGGTGACTTTTCCCTTATAAGTGCACACAAGTCATATAATCTTTTCTCAAATGTAATAACATTATTCTATTGGAGTTCCTGTTGACATTAATTGCAGTTTCTTTGCATGCCAAGTAAAGCTATCTCAACATATCATATTCTTTTATGAAGAACGAAGGTGGAGTACATTGACCCCTTCACAACATCTTTATATCTGTGGAGTAATGTATAAAGATAAGCCATTCTCGTCGCATTGCAGCCAGGATTCTGCCCTGATGTTTGGATCCTGCCTAATATGTACCAGTTTCTGGCATAGGCCAACACGCTTCCAGGTAACATTCAAACTATTTACAGACTTTACAGGCTTTTTTCGATGAAAAGGATAATGATCTTTTGATCTTTTGCCCCCTCCTTGAGGCTCAAAATACCATAGCACCCACGTATTAGGTATGGCATATGTGCGAGGATATATACCCCGGTGTGCCTTATAGGCAACTTGTTATAAGTGAGAGAGGGGCTTCTCTAAACTCTTCTCAAACCTCCACCTTCCCCTAGCATACATAGGCGACATATGTGGGGTGGTGGTGGGGTGGTGGGGGGGGGGGTTTCCATAAATGTTACGATTTTGAAATCCATTGATTATAACGCAAGTTATAACACTTGTTCTAATTTTTCTACTACATCCTACAAATCAATGGTCGTTATATAATGGCACATCTTAGCATTTTTCGCGATACCTACAACCACCCCCTCCCAGCTGACAAGTAATGATCCTTCCCTTAAAAGTGCACAAACGTCATATATATATATAATCTTTCTTTTTTTTCAAATATAACGCCATACAGTTTTTAAAATGAAAGTTCCTTGCATACTATTTCATCATTGGGCATCAATACAGATTATAATTGCAATTCCTGTTGACATTAGGTGGAGTTTCTCTGTATTCCAAGTATAGCTATTCATTATATTTCCTACTGGTAGTTCTATTGTGAAGACCAAAGATACAATACATTAACCCCACCACAACATCTTATCTGTAGATGGCATCTATAAAGATATGCCATCCTGGTAGTATGGAAGCCAGGATTCTGTCGCAATATTTGGATCCTCCCTGATATAATATGTTAACAGTTTCTGTCATAGGTCTTCACGCATGCAGGTAATGTTCAAAATATTTACTTAGTCCAGAGCAAGATACTGAACCCCTGTAGGGGGTCAGCCTCACCTCTGGTATAGGTCACATGGAGGTATCCAAGGGAGTCTAAAGGATTGTGCTCAAATGGCAAGGATCCAGTGTTGGCACCAGGGCGCACCTGTCCTAAAAATAGGAACACGCTGAGGACCTTACATATTGGATGCTTAATTAGTGTTAACTAACGGTGGGGTGTGTGAGGAATGTGTAAGAAATGTGGCAGGAATGTGGGGTGGCACAGGAGGTACAGGCCGTCCCCTGCACGGTGTGTGGGTAATGGTTGTAAACCTGATCATTTAGACGTATTACGACTCTGTTTTGTAGAGTGACATGAAACCAACCCACCTCCCCACCCATACGCAGAATTAATTTACAAGAGGCTTTCTGGAATCAAAGTAATGGTTGATTTTTTGTTTATTTCTTTGTTCTCAAAGTAATAAGTTGTTGTTGAAAATTTTTTATTGACTTATTTCATCTACAATCAGTGAACTCCTCCAACACAAGTCATATCATAACACATAATAAACATAATATTATTAAATGAACCTGGTCGTTCCCTCTTCCTCCAATAGAGACTTATACATAATATTATACTTCAAGGCATATGGTGATATGGATAGAAAGCCGGGATTATGTCATTTAGGTAGGGCTACATGGTTTATGGGTCGGTTTATGCACAGATAATTGGTTTAGTTTTCCTGACTGTCTCTGGGGTGTGACTAATAATGATAGAAGACATTTTCTGATGACTGATTGTGTAGATTGATAGTATCATCGCCGCCTTGTTGATCATAACAGGGGCAGGACTATCCTGGTGTTACTTAGACTCATTAGTCTCTCACCCTGGAAATGAGGAGATACACTTCACATTGTATTCATGGCCGATGTGTAGGGACTTCTTGCAAATCTAAACGTACACCCACATTGAAAATGTATAAGGTTAAAAAAGATACTCTATAGTGATCACTTTTTGTCATTTTATTGATGATCCTAGGGGAGTGCCCCAGGATATTTAGCAATCACATGTGGGTGTCCATATGTGATTACCTATCTGACTGTGTCAGAGAGAAGCAGGTAAATGATCATTCTGTCATTAACCCTTTAATGGCCGACAATGCATTAATGCATCATGCCCATTGGTCATCATGATGCTCCAATGAAGTGTTGGCAAGCAGTCATGCCAGCACTTCATTGGTGCATCATGACGACCAATTGGCATGTTGCACTCCTAAATTGGCAGCCTTTAAAGTGTTAAAGTGCCAGTTAGATCTAATGGTCGGAGTATCTGTGACAAAAGAGGGTTCTCTCTTCAAACAAGCTTATGTCTTTGGTATCTTTGCCAAAGTTACTTTTTCTATCAATTGATATTCCAGTGTGATAATATTCTTCATACCTTCCGCCTTATAAACCCCCATGATGAAGAGAACTGAAGATAAGAATCAATATATTATGCAGACTTTGGGTCTAAAATGTAATAAAGTAGTATTAAACGTGGGATATTTGCCTCTTTTTTCAAAGTGGCATTTATTGTGTTTTGGAACCAAACTCTTCATATTCAACAGAGTGGATGTTGTATTTTCCATTGTTGTTAACTAGGGCTGCTTGTGGCAGAAAGTGAGAAAGTGATTAACCAAAGAGATCAACATGATTACCTTGGACCACCAACATTTTACCTTCACAGAGAGAAGAACACTGATCGCTTTGATGCATACTGCACAGGTCACAATTTGTCTCCCACATGATGTACATGAAGGCATGTCAAATGGGGTTGACACTCTCACATTTGGTTTGTCAACTCCACTTGACATGCGTAATGAAGACACGTCACACATTCCTAACCCATGCACCTGAGTGCTAGGTAATACTGTGAGACAATTATGTAAGGGTCAAGAGCAGTCAAGAGCTATGTACCAATGGTTCAATCAAGGCAGGCCTATAATAGATTATGGGTTAGCATACAATCTTTTGGTAATTTCACTGACCCACACATAAGGTGTCTAACCTCTCCTGTTGAGGAATTCAGGATTGTCGATGTCTACTTTTGATATTCAATAACAGATGCAAATTTAACAATGAAATAGAATTCACTACCATTCATTGATAGTATTTACAAACCTTAGTGATCTTTTCTTCATGAAAACAAAATGACACAGATACATCAAATGTCTCAAGTCTTGGTAGTACCTCTTGGTATTGATTAATCCTGGTACCAAAATGGTTGTTTGCCCCATCTAGTGGAATATCCAATAACAATTATGTATGTCAAACTATCACACATCGAGTGCCTTTGACATGGCCTTGACCCTAGTCAACTGTGTGCTACAGTTGTCATGGTGACATATGTGCACATGTCCCAATGATGTGTGCTCTCTGTGTCAAATCAAGTTGACATGGGTATACATGTCACTTTGTCAGGAAGACTTTTTTCAGTGTTGGGTCATCAACATTGAAAGAGGACCTTAAGTCATCAATACTGATCACCTTTATAGAGACCTATATTTTCAGTGTATATCAATGCTGTGGGTAACGTTTACAGGTGAAGTTACCATTGGTTAGCGGAAATGAACTGGCGAGGGTTGGGAGTCACGAAGTTATGCTATGGATCCGTTTAAACCGATTTGCTGAAAAATATTTGTAAACATAAGTTAGGGGTGGGGATCTTGAAAATGTAGGTGCGCTTCCGGAATAGATGACGTCCTTTATGAACGTACCCTGGAGAGTGAGCCTTCATAACTAAACCTCTGGATTTGTCCCCGCATGATTCCAATACAACTTACAAGCATAGACGCCTCACATGTTTACCCTCCTCAATGTCGTTCAATGGCGCTAGGTTCCTAAGTGATGTAAGAATTGAACAAATATACTTTTCCTCATAAATACCCTAAGCTTTCGGCGAACTACCCCCAACTTCCCAGACATGTATATTAGCACAGGAATTAAATAGAACCCTCACTGCCATTGACGACCACGCACAAGAGACTATTCAATCAGTAGCATTGCCTTTCATCTTATAAACTCCTCATTTCTCTACATATGTATGCTCAAAACCCTTGACAAGGTAATAAAAGGTGTCAACCAGCAGGTCCTTCTCTTTTTATACTGACAGCAATTGGAGGGGTCCTTTCTAGCAAGCGCTCAGCTGGATGTCGACTTCCGTTTGAGGCCGTCGGCACGTCCTCTTATGATAGGACACCAGAACAAAACTCCGAAACCCTTAAAAAGAAAAAGAGAGAAAAAATGTTCAACCAGCTGTTATGTTTACTTTTTAAACGGCAGCTCCAGACAATCGCCCATGACGGCAGTAAAATCAGGACGAAACGTGTTGATGGTCGTGATAAGCGCATCGGCTTATCATCGTGGTCTAGTAAATTGTAGGTGTTGGTAACTCCCCAAACGTCTATGGCATTGAACCCCAATAATTAATTGATTTAATTTTGATCTCACTGTTACACACTTGAAGGAAATAGATAACTATATAATTATGTTTGCATATGATAGCGAATTTACTGATGGCGTGAAGCTCGGTTTGTGGTAGGCTTGGCAGTTGACTTACTATATAAATGTATATAAACTGGATATGAATAATGGAATCGAGGCAAGCATTTACCACATGTGCAGGTTAACAAAAGCGAAAGGGCTAAACACATAGTGCCAAAATGTTCATATATCTGAATCCATTTATACAAAATACAAGCAGATTAACATGTTCTGATTTACACCAGTATAAGAAATCCAATGAATTTCACTGAAAGATCCACGATGTAGTAATAGGGCTATCATATATTGTGCACTTTGTAAATGATATATGGCCTCTCCAAAATTCACTGAGAGAACCAAAGCACCCAATACAATGCCCCATTGGCGACACACTGTGGGTACACAGTGATTATATGGGCTACTATGGTGCAGCTTGCGATTCCTATTGAAAAGATTTTTGTAACCGACCAAGGTCACACTGGCGAGTTTTTTTTTTCCAGAAACGAATGGAGATCTGCAAATTGCAGTTTCCAGGAAATGGCTGTGCGCCCACATGTTCGGCCAGGTGAAAGTGTACAGCTCGTTCTTGCGCGTAATCTGTTAGAAGACAGGATTTTGCATCATTCATGTTCACAAAAACAGAGATACAAATGCAGTTAGAACAAAGATTGAAATTTTTTGCACTCCCCCGTGCCGGAGGCCCAGAGAATTTTTGCACCCCTCTTTGATCTATAGTAGCGCATGGCCTTTTTGGCTAAAAAGAGGGTAAATTTTTTAAGCCCCCCCTCAAGAGGGATCAACATTTTTTTAAGCCCCCACGAGAGGGGTCTGAATTTTTTACGCCCCCCTCAAACCCACCAGCCCCCCCTGTTGATAAATAATGACGTTCATGATTCATGGCGCGGCAGACAAATGCTTTGGAAATCACACCTTCCATGAAGTGACTGTCAGTTTGAATTATGTCAACTGTCAACAGGGATTTAACAACATGCATGATGAGTAGACGAAAATGAAGACGTCTGTCACCGTCAAACCACAAAGCCACCATGTCCTTTGAAGCCATGTCTTGGAACTTGAAGTGTGCAGAAGGTGAAAGTGCCCGGTGAAAGTGCCACACGCGCCTGGCGTGGGAAACCTGGAAATGGGACTAAATGGGCTATATAGCGTGCAGGTGTGAACATGAAAGTTTGAAACATGTCTATTGTACCTAGAAATAAGCCACATGCATAGGACCTCATAATATGATGTCCTTGTGGAGGTTGTGGAGGCACGTGTATGTGTTGACATGTTATGGTAGGTCCCTCACTATGAGGTATGTACACATGGTTGCGTGAGGTGTGTCTGTGTGCTGCCCTGCTACAGTAGGACACACACCCCTCATAGATTCATACAATACCCCTCCATGTCCTTGGTTTGGTAACTACAACATATCAATAATACTTCGATACTACTGAATAGGAAACATCATGTATAAGGCTGTATATCAAAATTCATAAATTTGAGCTGACAAAAAAGAGAGAAAACGGTCGAGGGCGTGGCAGGGGGTGGGCATTAAAGACCCATCTTCGGGAAGGGGGGAGTAAGGAACATTTTTAATGGTCATCTCTCTCTAGCAAAGAAACAAAGTAACAAAAAGATACCCCAAAACGCGCTTTACTTTAGAATAAAGGGGGTACTGATTTAGACAGTCTCTAAAACAGAAAAGTGTGTACCCCGAGGAAGCTTAAACGCTACGAAGAGAAAACATACGGACCAATGATTCAACTGAATTGTAGGTTTAGGCTTTTGTGTCTAACCAACAGTCCAGTCACATCATTACTATCTGATATCACATACAGTTATACATGTAAGAGTGGTTATGTTCAAGATTGTTAAAAGGTGCAACACATACTAAAGTATTTGAACATTACATCAAGCCCCTCATGTTTAGTAATTGTAAAAAGGGACTAATCAAGGTAATAACTCGAGGTCAGGACTCCCATGAGAGAAAAAGGCAATGACATACCTTTTAAAATTGTTACCTGTCCCAAATAAACAAATATGAGGAATTGGTAATGCATGTAAACTACACCAGCTTCCCCCTCCAAGCCCTTCAACTCCCCCTCCATGTGCAATTATATGTGGATAACTGGTTAAGGAATAAAATATAAACTCATTTCCACGTTATATCTATATCATTATAATGTGTGCTTTTTTAACCCCTTCCACCCCATAAAGCAGGATTTGCACGCAAATCCCATAGAGTAGCAGAAATTCAGGGGTGAAAGGGTGGAATGGTTCGTTTAAGTTGTGGAGGAGTAGCCTATTTGATAATTACTGCGTATGATAATATATTTAGAGAATGTGTATAAAGACACAGCTAGATTGTTTCCAAGTTGGCATTTATCCATACTGTTTGTAACACAGTCATGTAAATGGGCAATGGTATGAGTGTTGTCTGTCTGATTATGATTACAGACAGAGGCCTGAGGTACAATAGTGAGAAAGTATCCCTACAGGCTGCTAAGTTTTGAATCTTCTATGTCAGGAGGTGGTTAAGTACTTTATTTTGCTGTCTCCTGTGATGCTATAAGTGCCCTTCAACTGCCTCTTAGTTGTAACAAGCTGCGTGTTATTGCTTATAATTGGGTAGGAACGCCATTGTTGTTTGCATGCCACTAGGAAACATCTCTGTATGTGGATTATGGCATTTATCTTTGATACTACAGGCAATGGCACAATGAGAAAAAGAAAGCCTGCAAGCGTGTTTATCCACACGAAGAAAGGAATGGTGGATGGTAAAACACAAAATTCACAGAATCACTTGCTAGTTTCTTTTAATGTATGCAAATACTATCTTTTATATGCCGTAAAGATTGGGATAAAACAGTGTTAAAAGCATCTTGAATTAATTTGATTTCGTCATTCCTTTTCGTCTGTGTGCATGGGGGGGGGGGGTCTGGTTCCAATCGGTTTACCCGATGTATACACGAAAAAAGACGGTAACCATTCCTTGTGTTACACTAGGGAAATCAAAGCAAAATATGTGACATATACTGGGAAAGGGGGTCTTATTGCCCCCTGCACTAAGACCCCTTTTCGCAGATCGTGTCAAATATCATGTATTTTCCGGATGGCAGTTGGGGCGAGAATCAAGAAGACTTAGACCTACATACCTTATTGAAAATGCCCCCATTTAAAACGTTATTCTTATATGGAATGCATGACTTTCATCTGAGTTTTGTAACCCTACATGGTTGCGTGCATTCTTGGGCCAATTATACGTGACGAGGGTAAATTATGAGACAAATTGGTTACATAACTTGGAACCCATGAATAGAAAGGGTTTCTGGGTATAACACTGCCTAAGGGGTGTCTACAAATAGTCTTGTGGGTGCACACAACGAGTGTGAAGTTGGCAAGCGAGTCTCATAAAACGCCGACAAAACCTATTCAGACTTAGTAGCACATTATCACAGGCTAAAAATCTGAGCCATTTTTAATAAAATTGTTTTTTTCCATAACCATTAATGGGCTTTAAAAAATGCAATATTCGACTCAGATCTTTTGGAAAAATAGGTCAGAGGCGTAGGAAGCAAATCTTCATTGGGGGGCCCAGCAGGGTCCCAATTTGAACACCTTGAATTATCGGCTCGAGCGCGATGATGCCTATACATACCCATAATAGAATTTAATAGAAAAGTATTTTTGGTGAATTTTAGATCTGATTTGAGCCTCAGGGCTCCATTTTCCCTATCCCTTTAACATATTAATCTAATTTGGGATGGAATGTTTTAGCTGCTTTTCCATTTTATTATGACTTCTTGGTAAATTTTTGGGGGGCCCAGACATAATCAAGCCCCCCCTCCTTTATGATTGGGGGGGCCCAGGCCCCCCTGGCCCCCCCTTTTCCTACGCCCCTGTAGGTAATTTATGGGGAGGCTACCAGGATAATGATATGGCACAAACAGTGTGTCATCATAAGTCAGCGTATATATAAAAGTGATAATAGTGTGGTGGTCCCGCGTCGTCTTCGAGGTACCTTCGTGGTCCTCGTGGGCGACATCGAGAGCATCTCTATTACCCGACGCCTGGGGGCGCTGGAGTCCACCGCCACGTCACCACTTGGTCACGTGGCCCTCGACTCTGGTGTATATAAGGCCTTTGTACGGCCTTCCTCAAGGTCAGTCCAGCCCCGACTGACCATCGTGAGCGATGGTTGGCGGCTGCCCGGCTACCATATTCTAGTACTCCTCTGTGCTGCTGCACAGAGGAGGTGTATGTGGAATATCAACTGTAGACACTAGAAGGCCTAGTGTCGAACCTGTTATAGAGTCCAAACTCTGCCACCTGTAACTGTGATCGAGAACGGCTGATGCCTATGTGTTATTAGACAATAAAGTTTTAACTGGAACCTGAATAGTTGTTCTTCGTTGTTTATCGAAAGATTCGATTGAACATCGAGGGGTAGAACACTACAATAGTCATCCGAGTGGACTACATTAATCAGGGTAATAGATGTAAATCACTCTCTAATACTTCTATAACTTATGTTAGAGTGTCTGCCATAATTAGAACATACCAACCATCCCCATGTCACAAAACCAGTCCCATTTGGTGATAGATTGTTTGTTTACCTGAACCCTGTGTGCATGACAGTTTCATGCTTTTCTGACCCCTTGCAAAAACACTATCATTACAGGGGCTGATGGAAGCCTTCCCTTTCTGCCCATTATAAGTATTACCCCTCACATTCCCAATAATATCATGCAGGAGGAAGAAGATCATCCAGGGTTCCAACTCTGGAGACCACCCTGGTGAGCCAGTCGTATAGCTACCATCTACCATAATCCGCCATCCACCTTTACTCTCAGTCCCATCCATAAGACCATCTAGGGGGAAAATACTGTTTGTTTTCTGCTTGCTATGCTATGCGTGGAATGAACCAAAGGTAAATAGGAGTTCCTGGTTGCATATATACATGTTATGTATGATATTGGGTGGTAAACAAGACAGGAAGGAGCGAGGAGGGGTATGGGTTAGGAGGGGTAATAGTTAGGGGCGGGGTGGTTGGGGTGGGTGCCAGAAAGGGACTGGCCCATCGCGTGACCTTGGAGGACCTAATGCTACGGAGCCCTGGAGAGGACAGGAAGGAGCCAGGAGGGGTATGGGCGTAGTAATTGTTAGGGGTGTACCCACAACAATTTTCAAAATTCAAAGACTCATGGGTATCTGAAAGGCCCCCTACTCTTGGTATAGGAGACCCTCTGTGAGACCTTATAAGGCTAAAGTTCCACCCCACGCACCCATGATATTAAAGTGTTGTAGATGACTATTATGTATAGAGAAGGTTGGAGTAAAGTATGCAGTGAGAAAAAATCGTTTTAAACAAATTTTGCAGATTCTAGTCAAGAAATCTATTTGAGAATATTTTATCAGCACCTGACAACTGTCCACAAGAAAGTCTCTGTCCCACAAGAATTGTTCCTGTGCCTGCAAGAATTGCTCAGTATTTGCAAGAATTGTTTAGTACCCGCAAGAATTGTTCAGTACCTGCAAGAATTGTCTCTGTACCCCCAGGAATTGTTCAGTACCCACAAGAATTGTCTCTGTACCCCCAGGAATTGTTCAGTATCCACAAGAACATTTTTTTCTGCTGAAAATAATTATTTTTGGCATGTCCTCTTAGGGGCTGCGTAATACGTGGATCTTATGATGTGGAAACAAAGATATAAGTTGTGGAAACGAAAAATAAAATTTGCGGAAACAAAATATAACTTGCGGAAACGAAAATAAAAAGTTGCGAAAAAGAAATAAAAGTTGCAGAAACGAAAATAAAAGTTGTGGAAACGGAAATACTACTTGCGGAAACGAAAATACTCCTTGTGGAAACGAAAATACTTCTTGCGGAAACAAACTCTAGAAATAAATGTGTAGAAAACAGATGTCCTTTCCAGGGCTCCGTATTACGCCCAGTGAGGTTGGCTGCTTAAAGATGTTTTCCCAGCTGCTACTGCAAAACTTTATACTATGGGATCAGGATAACGACTGTAGGATCAGCACAAACAGGTTGGGGTGGGACACCATAGACAACAATGGAGCAAGTGGTTAGCGTTGGCTGGAAGGACTAGGATGAATGCCATTGTGTCCTTGTGCAGTTCCCCTATGTGTAAAGAAATCATATATGTATAGAACTTTAATTATCTCAGTATGGTCTTATTCGGAAAACGCTGATTCATAGGTATTTGAAATACCAGTGACGTAATTTTGTCATAATTGTCTTTCCGTGATCTAACACGCTGGATCTAATTGCAAAGTTGATTCCTTCAAAATCATGATGCATAGATAAACGTTACTGGTACCTTAGATGAGAGAATACCTATACCACACAAAGAGTTTATCTATTTTGCACGAATGACACCCCGTATATCATAATCATTCATGTACGACTGATACTCAATAGGCTGAAAAGCATAAGCTATGGATTCCCATTTAGCTGTGGGTACACCATCTTCCATGCATCCATCTATGAAACTATCCTCTAGGGGCTGTGTACAAATGACGTCATGCTTTTTTTGACCATTTTTGACCCCCCCCTCCCTCCTTGTCATGTTTTGTCATACAACACTTGACCCCCCTGAACATGACGTCATGCAGAGAGATACCCCCCCCCCAAAAAAAATGCATATAGTGTATAGCCTATAAACAAATTCAAATGGTTCAAAGGGGTATACAGTGTGTGTGAATTAAAAAATCAAGGATAACATACATCCAAAGTTAGAAAGATGAGCTAGTATTGATCAACAAACAGGGTAACATGCCAAACACTATCACCTTCACCTTATGGATCCTTATATTATGGGGGATGCGCCATTTGCATGGGATGTGCCTTCAAACACATCTCTCGGCAGTGATCATATACAAGTATTTTCTGTCACAAAAGGTCTTAAAGTTGTCAAGATCAATGGTTTGATACAATATTTCAGAAGACCATCAATTGAAATCACACTTCCAATTTATGATCCTACAAAGCAATTGAATCAGAGACAAAGGTATGGAGAGTGATGTTGGGGGTGTAACATCTCACCATGCACCCCCCCAGTAAAAGATAGCAACAGGGTGGTGGAAAGCTCATTAAATTTTTTATTCAACAAGAGGGGGAGGAGGTGGATGGGGGGATGACACCTCAAAGGGGATTAAAAAAGATTTTGTGCCTTCTCAGAGGAGAAAAAGCCTGTAAATCACTATTGAACAAAAGGGATGATTGAGAAAATTGCAACCTGTCAGACGAGAGGGGTGAGAAAAAATTGTGAGCCTCTGCATGGAAATATCCATCACCCCGCTGTTTATAAGTCATGTGCACTCCCTAAGCTACCCATGGGTTTTCGAATTGTTAAATGTATTAATTCAGGGGTTTACAAATTAGTTTGGAAACAGTGTGTCCACTGGACACAAAGGCAAACCAAAGTTGTGCCCGTTGGATTATTGTATAACCATTGGTTGGCAGTTGTGTCCACTGGAATTTTTCTGTGTCCCGGGCACTGAACACAGGAATTTGTCGAGCCCTGTTTACTAGAGTACCTGTAGAAGTTGGGTCACTCTAAGTCTTTCTACCAAATTCTCAATGTGAGGGTACATCTTACATCGGGGGTCAACCTACATATGGGGTGCTATTGTAAAACACATCCAACTAAAAGGATATTCTAAATTGGTATTGGGCCTAGATTAGAGGTAGGATAGAGCAATGGGCCCTGGACATCCAACACTGACATTGATGCCTGTGACACTCTTTGAGTGGGATGTTTGGGGAAAGCATGTATGTATAGGGGGCTTAGGTATAATCTTGTAGGTGTTATCCATATAGAAGGGTGAGACAGTAAATGAGCGGTGCTTGCCCCTGCCAGCTCTATTTCCCATAGAGTAGACCTTGATTACGGAGGTGAGGGGTAATTTTGCCGAAGTCACCCCTCACCTCTGTAATCAAGGTCTACTCCGTATACATAGCAAATAGAGCTGGCAGATGGCAGCACCGCTCCTTTACTGTTTCACCCTTCTATATGGATAACACCTACATAGAGTTAACCTGGTAACCAGTACATGCCCGTGATCACGACTATCTAATATCTTAGGAATGTTATCACAACTATTAGCACACTTCTTAACTAGTAAAGACTTTAATTTGATTCAAGCGTCAACAGCCAGCACCTGGAATGTACAACAACTATCATAATTTGAAAAAAAAAGTAAAGCTACTAACATCACATTCATTCTTAGAGACAGCTACTGACAAGGGCCGAACCAGGCAATTAATGATGGTATGTCCCAATGCTTTAAATACATGTATTATGGAGGTAGGAGCATCTTCTCTCTCTCTCCCCCCCCCCCTCTCTCTCTCTCTCTCTCTCTCTCTCTCTCTCTCTTTCTTGGCATATTAATGTTGATTCCGTGAGCGTTGAATCAACTTTTGCAATGTTTGCATATCAACAGTTGAATTGTGTAATTTTCACTGATTGTCTCTGATGGGAAGGACCAGAAGTAACACTCTTATACGATACTAGTCTTATTGGTTGCTTATAAATTATATACCTATTTAGTTGCGATTCAGTCTGTTGTGAACACTTCTATAAGACAATGCCGAAAAGTCCTCTTCCATATTGTATGCTCTAAGCTGAATTCCATTGACGTATGAAGGGCCTAACTACCTCTGTATTTGTAAAGGAAGATCATATTTTTTTTTTGCGCCATATAAAATATGTGGGTATCAATAAGGTTGTCATTAGTGTTTTCTGTTCAGACTCTGTCTGCTCTTGGTCTAGTTCCTATTCTCACCACTCAGGGGTCCACCTGCCCGTGAGTTCCCTGCTGTGATTTCAACATCTCTGGGTAGCCATGGGAAAAGGGACCTCCAAAGAAATAGTCTATTTTGAACATGAAGTCATAAGCTTTACAATGGTGTGTCACATTAGTCTATACCTTCAGAAGTTTTCGAACCATGACATTATAAATATGGGTTCCCATCATCCTGTTGTAATAGAGAATATGCTCTATATCTAATTAATTAGGAGATATTAATTGAAGTGACCATAATTGTGACCCATCTGGAGAAAACGTGCATCTGGGGGGGGGGGGGATTCTTAGTTCTGCATTTGGCCACCAGGGGGCAGTGTATGAGTAAAACACTGAAAAATGTACCAAAAAATGGTTAAGATCAATTTTTGATGGGGAATTCCGTGGCATGCTCAGAGTTATTCCATTTCTACTGAAAACGTTCCATTTTATGGAATGCGAAACAGACATCCATTGCCATGTAAAAAACATAGATAATCAGCATATATGGCAATTTCTGGTTGCCATGGAAACCACTCCATTATTCTCAATGGGAATTTTTGCCACAAATGTGTTGGATATTTACATAAGGATCTCAGAACCGAAAACAGACCAAGAAAATTGCCTCTATAACCGATTTTATGATAAAAATATCACATTTCTTTGTTTATTTTCCCAAAACACTGTATTTTTTGCATTATCATTATTTGGATCTAGAAATGGGATTTTCATTCTGTTTTCACTATTACTATCTCTGTGAGAAAATTAGCCAATTAGATTCTTTGATTTTTCAATTTGGAACGGAATCTATGTTACCATGGCAACCAATATCAACAAATACAGTCATTTTGGCCCTAAAACGTTCTTTTTGCATTCCAAATAGGGAATGTTTTGAATGGAAATAGAATTTAGAAAATAGCTTAACTGTATTCCTCATCAAAAAGTACTTTTAATCAATTTTTATTCATTTTTTCACTTATTTTGCCCCCTGGTGGTCAAAACCAGTACTTAAATCCATCAGGAAGGCCCATTTTTCCTGTGTTAACCATCAGCACTGATTCAACGTTCGGATTTCTATGTTTATTCAAAGTTGTTTCAATATCATTTCAATACTGAAACAATATTGGGGTATAGGTACATTGAAATTTATGAGTGTCCGGCACATAACCCATATAAAGCTCAAATGGCAGAGTGCTGAAAATTAATACCGGTAAGTTTGCGGATATATGACCAAATATGGCCTGTATAAAATTTTTGGAGCTTGACCTATGTTACATCCAGAGATATGAGGGTTTTTCTTATGTCCTACATGTAGGGCAGTAGGCGAAAGCACTTCTGTGCTATTGAAATTGAAATTGAAAATTTATTGCACGGAATCATCCCAATGGGACATTTTTCTGCGCACACATTTGTTACAATAGCGCTGAACAGGGATGTGGCTGATCTTCCAAGAGTTGATGATTCCAGTAGCAAAGATACAAGTAAATAAACTGGTTTTTATCAGGAGAAACTAGAAATTTTGGAACTACAGGTACAGTGGTAGAGAGATAAGCATATCACTGCCTCTCAGGTGAAGTGGTTAGAGATAAAATTAAGTTTAGTGTAACAATTTCTCAATAGCATGCTTAAAACGGCGTCTACTGGGTAGGTGCTCCGTTTTATAGTCAAGTGAATCCCATAGAGTCACACCCCTATAATAGGGGGATTTTTTGTAGAAACTAGTTTTTGCCCTGCGCTTGGCAAATTTAATTTTTCAGTCACCTTGTGTTCTTACAGCAACCCGGGCTAGTGCTTCACCATTGATGGATTTTCTCCACATGAGCATTAATAGATGGACACTTCTTCTGAGGGCAAGGGTGTCAATTTGACACAGTCTATGAAGCTCTAGTATGCTTATCTGTCTGACCCACATACCTAAACAGATTCGTAGTGCATGGTTTTGAAGACGCTGGAGCTTTGTTAATTTGTAGTTATGAGCACTCCCAGTGTAAAATGAGCAGTATTCAACACTAGGGACAATCATCACCTTATAGATCCTCAGACTGATTTCTCTGGACATACATTTACGTAGCTTGCTTAGTTTATATATTTTGTTACCCATTGATTTTTTTACCTTAGCCAGGTGTAGGTTGAGACTGAGATGACTATCTAGCTCAACACCTAGATAGATGTAGCTCTGACAACTTGGTAATCTCAAGCCATTCAGGGTTATATTTGGGACTTCTAGGTTTGATAGCTTGGTATTACTGCCAAAGAACATTGTCATGCTCTTGTCTGTATTGATGGTCATATAATTTTGATTACACCAATCACCCACTCTAAGCATGTCTTCTTGTAGTAGGCGTCCAGCTTCATTAAGGTCAGCATGGGATACATATATCACTACATCATCTGCATACATGCAAAAATGGCAGTTTCTGATGCAATCAGATAGGTCATTTATAAATAAGATAAAAAGCAGGGGGCCAATTACAGATCCCTTAGGCACTCCAAAGGCAACCGGTGACTTGGCTGATAGAGTGTTATTTGCCATAGTGCCATGCGACCTGTGTGCCAAATAGTCCGTGAGCCATTTCTTGATTTTGCGGTGGATGTTTAGCTGACAAATTTTGAGAATTAGAGTAGGGTGATGGACAGAATCAAAAGCCTTACAATAGTCCAGATAGCAGGCTGCTGTGACGAGGCCATCATCTCTAGCATCATATAAGTCTTTGGCAACATTGAATACAGCATCACTAGTACCCTTTCCGGGTCGAAATCCAAACTGGGTCTTACAGAGAATGTCATTAATTTCCAGGTGGTCACTCAGAAATTTATGCACAAGTTTTTCAAGGAGCTTCCCTGGTAAGGGGAGCAGTGTTATTGGTCTCCAGTTCTTTACAGTCTGGAGATCACCCTTCTTAGGTATTGGTATTAACCCATTGAGGGCTAGCATCGACTATAGTTGACACCATGGTAGGCCTAGCATCGACTATAGTCGACACCATGGTGGGCCTAGTGTCGACTATAGTCGATGCCCATTATATAGGATTTGTATAGGAATTGAAAATAGGCTCGTCCTCTAGGAACTATACTTTTTTCAGGGGCCGTCCCCATGGTCAGGACAACGATTTTTACTCTGCCCTCAAAGGGTTAAAGTTCCACAGGACCATGCAAGTGGGAAAATTCCTTCACTTATTGAATTTTTAAACATCATTGTCAGTTCACGTGTTAGAAATCTAAAGGCATCCTTCAGAACTAGACTGTTGATTCCTACTAAACAACATGATTTGTCTATACTGATATTATTAACAAGTTTAGCAATGCTGTCCTCATTAATAAATGAGGCAATATCCAGGTCGTCTTCATCGTCAACAGGGATAAGCTCAGGGTGAGGTAAGTCAATGCCATTTGCAGGTAATTTACTGAATAGGTTGTTCCCAATATTAGCAAAATAGTCACTAATGTATAATGCTGTCTGGTCAGTGGGAACAAAATCACCAGTGAGTTCATTTACCAGCCGTATTGTTAAATTTTTTGTGGTGGGGTTTACCAATTCATTGACTTCCCTCCAGAATTTTATTGGGTCTCCTTTGGATTGTTCTAATATATTTAGGACAAAGGTGCATTGACTATTGTCTAGTTGACGCTGAATCCTGTTTCTGATCCTACGAGCTGTTCTAAGTGAATCAGCATTTTTTGTAACCTTATATTCATGTAATAACAGTTGGCGATCATTAATCAATTCAATTGTTTTGTCGCTAACCCAAGGCTTCCTTTCCCTTTTAATGGTGATGACTTTAATTGGACAACATGCATCAAGATATTGAATAAGAGTTTTGTACATAAAGTCCCATTGTATGTTTGGGTCTGAACTGTTATAAAATTCAGTCCAGTCAGTATCACATAGGTATTCGTATAGGTCAGCTTTGTTGTAATTCCTATAGGATCTCCCTGAGAAAGATCTAGGATTATAATTGTCTTTGGGTTTTTTTCCTACAAGCTAATACCGGATAATGATCTGCAACGAGGCAAGATAAGGGTTTACAGATGCTGATCTTATCACAGTTAGTGATGATATGGTCCAGACAAGTCCCACTGTTGGCAGTCTCATTAGGGCGGGTTATTTCATCAGACTGGCGTTTTAAACTAAATTCCCTACATATGTCGAATAATTCAATAGATGCATGGCTATTTCGATCTCTAGTATTTATATTTAAATCTCCGACAAGCCATAATTAATGGCAACCTCTGTCTATACGGCCTAGTATGGTCCTTAGGTTCTCAGTAAAGGTGTCAATGTCCATATTAGGAGCTCTGTATACATTGAGAATTAATAGGTTCTTATAAGTTGGCTTTTCTATCTGAAGGGCCTGTACCTCAATACATTCATGCATAATTTGCAGGTCGTGCCTGACTGTACAGTAAGGGCTGAAGTATTCATCCACATATGATAATAACCCTCCACTAATTTTATCCTTAAGATCTAGTCTGAAGATACTCTTATGTTCCCAATAGAAAAAGGAATTATCTTTGTGCTCATCACCCCATGACTCACATACACACAATTTATCACAGTCAAGCCCTAACTTAATGTCCAATAGTTTTTTTCTTATTCAGGCTATGCGCATTACATGTAATAATTTTTACACCTTTAAGACTATCTATATATGCCTGTGTGTTCACCAGTCTTAGCCTTCTGACTTCAGATGGGTCCATTGGGAGAGGGGGGAGATATACCATACTTACATATACCATACTTACATATACAATACTTCCATAGCTATGGCTATGGAAGTATTGTTTTCAGGGTTGCCATGGGAATGGTAATTGCAAATGGAGAGTGCTGGAACCTCAGGAATGGGCTTACATATATATGACCATGTATGCCCTACGAAAAAGCCTTTACCCACCATGGATGTGGAGATAAGCATATAGGACAGTAGGCCAATACTCGGGTTGACCCCTCTTTGATGGTCAAAATCTCTACCTGTGGAGAACTTATAAGTAGTAGGTACTTTGGAATATGTGTTTGACGTCATAAAAGTAGCTAAGAGAAATTCTATGCAGCATATTTGGAAGCCAGAGACCTAGAACTATTAGCTATAACTGTTTACTTCTATATCTGATAAATATTGCTTATGGACATAGACCCCTTCTTATAAGTTATTCAGATTTCCTACATGTAGGGTGGTAGGCTTATTTTGGTTACTTGCCACTATTTTCTTTTCTTTCAAGCATTTAAGCAGTCTTATAGTGATACACCAGTGGGGATCACTATAGTGGGAGTGTCACCCCCTGGTGAACCACGGGTGAACCAAGGGTCAGTGAATCTGTGTGTATCTCCATGAGATAGGGCACCATACCAGGGCAGACACACCAAATGGATCCTGCAGAGGGGGTCTGCAGAGTGAATGCAAAGAGCCCTGGATGGTCTTACCTCATAGTCTATGCATGGTCTTACCTCATAGTCTATGAGATGCGCACACTTTGAATTGCAGCCACTGTGGACGTTTTATATGTGTGGGTTGATGAGATGGCAATACCCTCCCGATTCAGATACCTTAAAACCCATTGAGGGCTAACATCAACTATAGACGAAACCATGGTAGGCCTAGCATCAACTATAGTCGACGCCCATTATATAGGATTTGTATAGAAATTGAAAATAGACTTGTCCTCTATGAACTATATTTTTTTCAGAGGCCGCCCCCCACCCATGGCCAGCACAACCATTTTAACTCTGACCTTAATGGGTTAACAGATATTTGCGTGTGTCCCACCTGCCTCCAGACCCAAAGGCTTGTAAATAAGCATTTTTAAATCCAGCGAAGTAATGTTCTCACTGTAAAATTACCATTCATATACCTGGACGATATGATTATATTCTCAAACATGTATACAACAAAAGATTTCGATAACCAGTTATTGTCATTTGTTCCAAACAAATATTTTCAAATACGAAACAAGGGAAAGATGGAATGAATGCACCTTCAGAAAACCCAGAACTTTGGTGCTAATTCCATTTTTCTTTTCTTATGGCACTCATAAAATATGGAATATTGGTTACCCCTGCTTCTCGGCTCCCACCTCTGTCCCTATACATGTACTGCTTAACCTAGCGATGCCACAGGATAGAAGCGCATACCTGGAGCAGGTCTGGAGGAGGGTGTCCTGATTCAGGTAGCAGGTATGTTGAACCCACCAGGGATGTGCGTGATGCGATGGGTTAGCATGGAGAGATAATGGTCACTCTGGATGGTATCCAATGTGCGGCTCAAGGAGCACTAGCTTGTGACGAGAAGAGAAGAAAAAATGTATACTTTGTGCAAGAGAGGTACACCAAAATTAGCCTGGGAACAAACTTAATGCATGTATAGGGATTGACATTGATAAACGCATTTGAGTACATGTACAATTTAGTAGTGCATTTATTTTGTACAAGATTTAATATATCACACACTGTTATGTTTTCTTTAAATTTCCTCATTAACAGCATTCTTGATGCGCAGTGATTAATGAAACGATATCACTATGTCTACTCTGTAGACATAGTGGACTTTGCCAAATCTATATTTGTCATTCTTGTTGGGAGGGAGCGATAATCCAGTCCTTAGAGGGACTAGACCATTCCTTATTAAATCACTACAATACATTCTCATAAGGTAGTGGCCTCATTGATATGATGCGCTCCCCAATGTGTGAACGCAGATTCGTGAATGGAGCCTGTTCCCTGGGTTGTTCCCTTGTGACTATACCTACTGCAACTTCATCACTAGAACCAGCAGACTTGATGCAACTACAAAGGGGCCATAAATGACATAATGCCAAATTTGACCATTTTGACCCTTACCCCCTCACCATGTTTTCTTTTGCTAATTTCGCAATGCGGAGAGTATACAGAAAATTAATCCTGTCATGCCGGGCCTGATCCCCCCACCCTCTCCAGCAAGATGTCACATGTGGATAGCTCCAAAATGTCAGCTGGGGCTGGGATCGATCCCATGACCCCTGCATTTGAGAACCTCTGCTCTGCTTATTGAGCCAACCAGGCAATCAGTTTAGCAACAGCCAAGGGAATGGCATATATTCTCTTGGCTGTAGGTATAAGGTACCCCATAATGACAAATGACATGATGGCCTCTTAGCAGACATATATCTTTATCAGAATCTGTAGGACAGTGGTAGCAAGTTGACATGGCATGTGGAAGGTCCAATGTTCAAGACTTCACCTAGGCACATTTCTGTTAAAATTGTTCAAGTATATTAATATATCCTACAAGTAAATCTTCTGCTAGTAATAACTAATGTTTGTATGTCTACATACCAAGCAAATCTATGTAGTTGCCACCTAAATTCTATGTAGATATACCTCTCTTCAACATCAATAATTATAGGAATAATGATTATTATGAATTTCCTGGCATTAGGATACAGTATAGGTGAGTTTCTAACACCTGCTGCACCCTTATGCAACATCAGTGGATCCATAACAATTCTCGCAGACTGTATATGGTACATGTACAGTGTGGTCACATCTGAGACTGGGAATGACTGTGAAAGCAGTGCATACTTCTGTCAGGAACCCCCAGGTGGCAGTGCAGCTTGTAGTTTACATGACTGAACCCTAGCTTGCATGTTTGCCAGAGCTATAGGGAGCAGAGCCATTGCTAGTACCACACAAATTAGCTAGGTGGCTCATGTAGTCGGGGGCTAGATCAGCAGTTGGCCTCTTTGTACAGTTTATTTTGGTTGGCCCTTCCTAATAGTCTTTATGAAGCTATATTCTAAAAATCTATACCTTTTGATAGCAAATACTGTAAACCTAAATAATAGAAGCTTTATATAGGCTAAGTACTTCAAATACAAGAGAAATTAAACTTTAAAAGTTTTCTAAGAGGGCACATATAATCCAGGCTGAGTAAAACCAAGCCATTGTCTCATTATCAGGCCAATCCCCTCCATTCACACCTAAAACATTGGACAGGTACTTAGGTGATTAAGATAGAGGCAGGGGCAGCTTATCAGTCTTATCAATTCTTATTGTTTTCTGTGGGTGGAGGGAAAGATAAGAGATTACCCACGATCCTTTGCCAGATCCAAGATGGATGTCGGGGGGGGGGCAGTCACATAACTTATTTCAAGATCGCCACCCCCCTACAGGAATGGTTCTGTTCCCTATAGCATGTATAGGGTCAGATGGGCTCCTTTGTCAGATAGACCAGATAGGGCCATGCGCCGGGTAGCCATATCTGGAGTTCTCAAACAAAATTGTCAAAATCATTGTTGTGCATACGATCGTGGTATAAATTTGATAATAACTGCACGAATAGGGCCTAGGAAACTGTGGTAGTGCTCTAACCAACCTGCGTTAGTGCTGGAGCAATCTCGTCTGGTCGGAAGTCTAGGGAATATGTCTCTCGTGTTTGGGCATTGTGTGTCTCCATTTAGTGGGGAATATTAATATGCATGTTAGCTGCCTACATTTTACCACTGCAACAACCAGCGGATAGAACTATACGTTTACCCAGCATCTCTAGGTGCCAGCGATAATTCACGCTAGTGGTCGAGGTGTGGCCAGCTTGGTGCTAGAGTTCAACATGGGATCGTGATCCCATTAGGCTACTTACCCAAACATGGGTGAGGAGGGTCTTGCAAAAAAGGAAACACGGACCAGAAAGTATAGAATATGCACGTGGTTTGATTCATTGCAAATAGAATGTACTTTAATGCATTATATTGTAATAGTGTTTGTCAATACAGAAAAAAAAACCAGGTTTCACCATGCGTGGGGTAGATCTACAAGGTGCTCTTTGAAAGACATGACATTGTATACATCCCCGTGCTCTTTCTGTACGAGACCCAATCAGTTAACTTAATAGGTCGCAAGGCATAGGCTCATACCTGAGACAATGTGCCACCTAGTGGTACACATGGATACCATAATATTGGCACCTACCATTGAGTGTGCTGCTAACTATCGTGAAGATTGTCTCTATTTATTAGTGGATGTATTTAGTATTAGTGTTTATGTCCCTTCTGCATTAAAGTCACGGGATGTAGCCAACGTAGATTCATGTTCACTTCCTTTTCGTATATGATCTAACCCATCACTATCTACCGGTCGAATGTTAAACTTTTGCATTCTCCCTACTATAGCACTACTCCCAAATGTCACAGACCCCTGTAGTTAAGGGATGGGAAATTATTTTCAGAAATCCTTAGATTCTCAACTTCGCCAATAACCTTTATTAGGTTTTGCTTAATCTTAATCCCTTCTAAGTCTGGTTAACAAATTCCTGATAGATTCTTTCCTGTGGTGAGAAACTTCAATACTTATCATCTAAATTCTTCAGGGCTGTTTGTTTGTCCAATAACAACACGAGTATATTGCTTGATCAGTACACAGATCATGCCTGCTAGGCATATATGAAAAGTTTAGAAATTCATTCTTTTTATATTTGAACAATTGATTAAGGGTTCCCCATTGTAAAATATCAATAGAACTGAAAGTAGCACAATAAACCATGGTTTTTATTCTTTTGAAGATCTCATAACGTCTCACCGCATTGATCTTTGGCTAAGCCTCAACACTTTGGTGATACTATCTATTTATCAATCTAAGCTATGATTTGGAGAAACTGCTGGTAGTTTTACTGAATTACTGTATGTACCTTTAACTACACGCTGCCCAACTTTAATTGTGTTTAAAGACAAACCTGCTGGTTCATAAATCTCATCCTAAAGTTTCAAGTGAATCATAATATCTCGCCCCCTCCCTGTAGACAGAGTGACTCTGCAAATCCTATGAGTACCACACATAATGGGCATACATAATGCAATGGTATCTACCACACAGCAGAGCCAATAACACAGTGTATAACAGAGAATCGATTGCCAACAATGCTGCTGAAAGCTAACTACATTAACACAGATGTATAAACACACAAAACGATTTTCTGTAGTCATGCTATAGCTAACAATGTACAATGTACTCAGTCTATTACTACTCTTTGTGGGGTACTGATCAACCATGGAAGATAATGACCCAATCTGAATGCACTACAGAGAAATGATTATGATATATCATCATTAGAGCATGACAGATAAAGGTATTGGCATGGAGAAAATCTGGGCTTCAAGCCTTGAATTTTTATGCTCTTACAAAATAATTCAGTGTGACACGATCTGCGAAAAGGGCCCTTAGTGCAGGGTGCATTAAGGACCCTATTCCCAGTACACATCGCAATTATGTAGACATTAAGATAGGTTGCAGCTATCTGAACTGTCATTCTTTTGATTAAACCTCCCTGTGATCACATTTTGTATATGAAAAGTATTTCCTTGTGCCAAGTCATTTGGACTAGAATAAACAGTTAAGGCTATACATATATACAGCCGAATAATGATAACATCAGCGGCGAACATATAGTGGAAATGTATGCTCTCGATTTTCCCATAGATCTATTACTTATTCAAACAAAAGTGGATTTCCTTGGCCTACATTGCTTAAATGACCGTCCATTTTTCTTACAGATAGATAGGGTGGGGGATTTTCAATGAAAGGTTATCTTGCAAAGTCACATTAATTTAAAATAATCGATTGATCACTGCTCCACCATTAACGTGAGAGGTTTCCTACTTACAGATATGGGGGTAGACAAAAGAGAAGTAATTCAAAAAAGAAAAGAAGTGGTGTACAAAGGAATTTGTGCATAAAAGAAGTGGTGCATAAATTAATTAAATTAACATTTTGGCCCTGTTATTCTCAAATGGAATAATTATATGCATGCATGTCACATTGCTCCCTTGGATGCGAAGCAGTCCTAATTCTAGACCTTAGTCGAGTCATTCGGGGAATGGCCGAGGGATCAATGCTGGTTTGTAAGGCCACCCCCTATTGGTCCTCCCAATGTTGGTTAATGTTGATCCCTGAGTCAACCTACTACACTCCCAAGCATAGTTAAGGATTGATACCTACCCAGGGATGGCTGGGGTGGAAGGGGGTGGAGGGAACAAGCTAAGGTTGTGTAGTTAGCGTTCGAGGTCACCCCCACCCACAATGCACTGCATATGGTTAGAGAACCGCTGCCCGAACGCCCTGATTGTGGACTTTATTTAGACCGTACATTCATGTTCCACATATTTATCAGAGCGGGACACAACTCTGAATGGTTAATTTGTACACATTAAACAATATAGATCAACAACGTTATGCCATGCGGGTTCATTAAAATCCTCCCAGTACATAAAATACTACATGGTAACAAACCATGCGCATGTAGGGGTATAATTATAGGCCAAGGAATTGTCTTCATTTCACAACAGGAGGGGATGGAGAAAGGGTGAGCTCAATTGAATGAATACAAACGCATGAATCCACGACTAGAATAAATTCTGTATATAATGTGTTTATATGAAATCAAAATGAAAACCCTGTATAGATTCTCATTCACATAGTTAAAGGTGAAATGCCTACCTGTGCTCCATGCTTATAGATTAATAATTATGGCGAAAGGCCATTTCTAAAATGAATAAATGAATAAATAAACCCAAGAATTAGGAAGGGAAAAATATATTTGTGGTTCTAATGGTATGTGGATTGTAGATAAAGGTAAATACCACTAATATCTAAAGAAAATTTAATTCCATTGACATTGGTTTGGTTGTCTTTCTCTGCCCATCTATAAAGCTCTACCACCCACACCCCCGTGACGAAATGAGCAGTGCCCAAGAAAGAGGAGGGGAATGCCATTGACAAGCAGTCTGGACAGACACAGTGGTAGTAAATAGTAGCGGTAGTAGTGTCAGCAATCAGCATATCGGGAGTCCTGTTGGTGTGTTTAATACCTGCCGGTCCTCAGGTGCACTGTATGTATACTCAGGTAGTTATTCTCCTGTGTGCCACAACCTGTCACCACCACCATCAGCTCCAGCAGCCATCCAGGTGGTAGAAAACCATCACACTCAGGGACTGGGCAGGGCAGGGCAGGAGTGGGTGGAGGCCACCAAGAACCGGTGAAATCTGTGGGGGAAAGCGTCTCTTGACATAAGGTAGGTCTATCTAGGTAACGCTACTTCCAATTCCAGGTCGTCACGCCCACCTAGCAATTAAGGTTGTCCTCTGCCTATATGTACTGTGTATTCTTTCAGTTTCCTAAGAAACCATCTTCAGAATTACCATTCAATTGGAGTAGCAGTAAGTCAATGGTCTAATGCACAGTGAGAGGCGGTGCTATGTGCATCCCATTCCATTTACCAGGAAGGGAAGTTCCTGATTTAAATGGGTATCATACTTCATGTTATACACCACAAACGAGAAACTCCACCACACAGGTATCATGAACTACCTCTGGATCCTAGCCATACCTGCTCTAGGAAGTCCTGCACCAGATGGCGGCCAGTCAGTCTAGTAACTGCACCTGATGGTGGTTTTAGCGAATGGGGAAGTAACTATGGCAACGTGTCACAGTCACGCTTTGATAGAGATAGCATCCACTTAAGTCAACTATAGAGAAAAAGTGGCAGGTCATTACAAATGTATAATCTTCAGATGGCACCATTGGTTACATCTCACATGAACTATTCAAATTATTTATATCCCACCCTATAGACCACACATGTGATATTGGAGTTTGGACATATCGTACTATTTTGAAAGGTTAGACCTCTCACATCAACAACTACATTGTATTATAGTTGTTACTCAATGGAAATATGAATCTTAAATATATTACATAACATGGTGGCAGCAATTCCAAAGCTAACACAGGAACAGGTATAACCACTGCTGCCGCGGTCAATTATGCTGTTATACAATGTATAGGAAGCAGCACATTAGTCATCGACACATATTAACGCCAACTTTATGAATTACCATAGGCTACTAATGAACTAAAGGCAACGGTTGGTGTGTGATTCCGTGAGGTTTTTGGATAAAGATCCTCTCCCGACCACTCTCTCTCAACACACTAATATCCAGGCATCCAACATCTATTTACCCACTTTTGGACATGATTATACATAGTGAAATGGTGGCTCCCATAGAACCAATTCATGATTCAGTGTGTGGAAATCCTCTATGTAGATCATGTTTTTGTTGCCTCCACCCCCAGTGAGATTTACAAATAATGCACACGTCTGGCTGTCCTAGAACTCCGTGGTGCTATTACGAATTGATCAAAGCTTGGCATCCTCTGGCCTACACTTGTGTCTGGGTCACTAAAAGTCATGTCTTCTAGGCTACTGTTCACCTGTTCATACAGGTTAGATGATCAGCAAATATTACACATTTCAATTTTGTTCTGTCAAGTAGCGACACATTAAAAATGCATCCAGCAGTTGGTGGTATTGCCTCAGGAATACATTGAGTCAACAATGAGATTCTGTTGGCGGGACCCTGTGGATAGTTGAAGAACTTTGATATGTAAGTTATCTGCCCCTTTTGAGAAAACAATCTTCTAAGATAGACCCAGAAATAAATTTAGAAGCAGGCACCCTGTCATCAATCGAGCTAAGCTGATAGATGCTAGAATAGCATAATCGAAGTGGGAGTCAATGGCCCGTGACTGCAATAGAGGGAGACCATTATCTAAGTTAATCCAACCACATCAAGAACAACTGCTACATTAACCCATTCGACTTTCTGTGAGTGTGGGACAGTTTGGCGAAGAAAGATATATTATCTTAAGACAATAATGACATAATAATATGATCTCAAGAATCTACTTGGACACTAGTTGCTACCATTAGGTTTCTCAGTTATTGGACAACTGTAATTCAAATTTCATTGTGTAAATGACACGAAGGGGACATACAGGAAGCCTCATGAGGTGTCCATTATAATTTTAGGAAAGTCTTGTTTATCGTTTGTAACAAACGTTATGTTTTTAAGGGCGCATACATTTTCCTCAGGAAGTCATTTCTCAGACGCTAAGTTTTGGGCACTCCCAAATCGTACTGACCTGGCCTGGATCGGAAGGGAATTCTTGATTGTACAGGGTCAATCACTATGACTGCTGCAGATAATAGAGGCAAAGGGCATGCAACTATTAGCCATTTCTCAAACACTACGATCCTAGCCTCCCTACTACGTATTGAACACCCCCAACGATCCAGTCCAATCGTAGTGAGGGGCAGTGGGTGAACTGCCCCCATACAGAGGCATGCCTATGAGTCCCCCTTTATTATTCTGTAACCAAGAATAGGGTTGTCACGCAGTTCTACTAAGCGATCTATTTGTGGACAAGGTACCATATGCCCCCCACACACACATACACTCATGGGGATCATATAGGTTTAGGAGTAAGCAGTCCTGTAATGGGGCACTTTCTATTTTTCACTTAAATCATTAAACATTTTATCTCATTTTTATCCAAATAGAACATTTTTCTCCAAATGGAACATAGATGCTTGTATTGACACTGTATTTATCACACAAAATATAGGCCATAATTAGCCATGTGCTTCATTACTGGTAGTAGGCACAAGAGAGTACAGAAATGGTAGTGTCCGAGTTTTGGTCTTTTAACACTACACAGCTGAGACTGTGGGCTCACTGGCAGGGATCACATAGCCTGATAGAGGGTAGATTCAACATAAATCAGACACTTGATTTAACCAACAGCCCCCCATCTATCCTATATCTGCAGCCATGAATGATGCAGTGAGAAGGCAGAATCTAGTACATTCTAATGTACCATAACATAATTCTATTTACCATAAATCATAATTTATCCTTTAACAATAGGAATGTACTTTAAATGCAAACAAATACATTATTTTACATATTGTTAAACATTTAGATGCCCTTATGATATTACAACTGTATATTCAAGGATATTTCTAGTCATTCCAACTATTCTTCTACTGACCTTTCAACTAATTATTATAACACTCTTTCCTATACAAAAAAAATACCATGGCTGGAGCACCCAAATTTCGTAATTTTGCCACCTAAAATCTTTACCTGTTGACATTATATATATGAAAGCATTAGTCTGCCACCTGATAGACTAATATCAGACCAATATGACATTGTGACCAATGCACAGTGCAGACACTGTCACAATTTACCTGAATCTACCCTTCTGCCTGCATGTACCACCCCAGACCAGCAGTGTTTGATCCCCAATCAGGCAGGGTAATTATAACCACTCACCCATAGATAGAACTCCGCACTACCCTTGTTGCCTTCCGATCCAGGTCAGGTTGGTACGATTTGGGAGTGGCTGAAACTTAGCTTCTGAGAAATGACTTCCTGAATAGGCAATCGTAGGTAATACATAATCACCCAGGGTCAGTCAGTATGATTGGACTGGATCTTAGGGGTGGTTGGAATCGGAGGGAGAGGAGTAGGATCGTAGCGTTTGAGAAATGACTAGCAGATGAGTCAACATCATCTTAGAACGTCTTAAAATGTTTGCTATTCATACGTTGATTATGAGAATAAAACAGTAGCCATTGATATGACAAGAAAGCACAGACACATATTTCCAACATAACATGCCTGTATTCCTAGCATGAGTAGGCCTATACATACAGTTGGCTGTGACAGGCAGAGAATCAACCCGTACCACATCACGTGTGTATATATATATATATATATATATATATATATATATATATATATATATATATATATATATGTATATCAGTGGACACACGCATGCACTTATCAAATGATGTAATCATGTTAAAACTCCAATTTTACAGGTATGATACATACCATTGTTGGGCTTCCCTAGCCCACTTAAAAGGGTCTAATTCTCATCTTTCCTATCCCCTCAGGATGTGTCTGGTGCACATATGCGCGGGCACTGACACATTTCTTTGTGGAATTGTGTAATGTTCTCACCATGAATATGACCTTAGCTGTCGAAATGGCGTTAAACATCTATTACTCACTCACTCACATACCATTGTACATCTTTAATCGTATGTTAAAATGTGCTGCCCGTTGCATTGAAATTGGGAAAAATCAAACAATTTCAGATTTGGTCTTCTTTATCTCTTTATATACTGTGACATGTGTGCATTGGAGATGTGGTGTGCATGCGTCCGTGGATGATATAGACAACGTTCTATTTGGGAGGTGCACCGCAGATCAGACACAAGACCTCTCTGTATTATTTGTTTTATTCTTTAGTAGTGACCTCTGGATATCTCTAAAGCAAACATTACTGGGAATTCTTGTATTCTCGGGCCAGACGTCCTGATTCCCAGTAGTGTCTCGTACCCCAGTTGTTTTATCGCAGTATGACGGTTATTGAATCTCTCGGTCAAACATCATTATTTGTGTTATGGCTTTTGTCTGCTGGGCAATTCCCCATTGTAGCCTCTAGTTTAGTGGCAGTTCAGTGGTAACTGAGAGCATGTATACGTGGAAGGCATTTGCAGGTTCACAATGAAGGTATTCCTTTTTTATAGACTATCTGCATAAGTAAATACAGATCGTACAGGATACACCAGAGTATGAAAGGTCATGGTAAATGATATAAGAATCAGGGGAGGGGGATTGCTGGAGGCTCCATAGACGCGTCAATATATACAATCAATATCATAGTCTCTAAGATCTAATGAGCTATACTTGAACATTATGCGAGAAAGAGTTTTCACCATCTGTCTGATTATACCTTGAAAAAAAAATGAGGCAAATTAATCTTATCTTATCCTCGGGGTCCTATCTTATAAGAAACTTTGTTTGAATCAATATAGTCTCAAGACCAAAAAAACAGTCTAATACCTCATGAGCTCTACTTGAACACTTTTGTAGGAAAGACATGTCACGATCTGTGACCAGGCAAGCAAAAACACTCCTCTGCAGGGAAATTCATTATCAAAGTTCATCCCAAGATCTTTAAAATGAGCCATCATTGGCTTAGATATTCCAGTAGTTTTGCCAAAACTCCTCCTTGAACATGGGATGTTATTCATATCTGAAATCAACGATTAAGCCCAAAGTACATTATAAACCATAATAATGTCTAAAAATGCAATAAATCAACCTTTTTCATAAAAAATAACATAATAATAATGGTGATTTCAATCATTTTGCTCTAGAAGGAATCTCCATGTCTGTTTTCAGTTTTGGGGTTTGGTTGAAAATCCCAAAAATTGGCATAAAGATCTGCAAATTTAGATTATTGGAATGGTTGCCAGAACAGGTATATAGGCTGATTTTTCATGAAATATTTTCCATTTTACCTTCCAAATATGGGACATTTGTACTGAAAATTCAGTGGGTTCAATAGGACCATTGAATTTTGCATAATAAATTAGCTTAATCTATTTTTTATAATTTTGCCCCTACATTGCCCCCTGGTGGCCGAATGGGAATTAAAATTCCCCCGTTGAGGGGTGTTCTCCCATGTTGAGTCGCTTTATTGTACTCTGAGAAAAACTGAGGCCATTCTATTATCTATTCTTATAAGAAACTTTGTCTACAATTATATAAGTAGGAGAACGGCATACAATAACTACTAAAGTATGGTGACAGCAATTTATTAAAATCGACATGTGACATGGATATTTAGCGGGCTTTAGTGACATGAGGTGAAAAATTAGTGACAGGACATAGCTACTTCTTAAATCCGACATGAGACATGGATATTTCTAGAGGTGACAGGATATGAGGATTTATTAAAATCGACGTGTGACATGGGGGATCCCCCCATCCAGACCCCCATATCTGCTCTGAACCTGCACATAGATGGAGTGCCTCTGGCCATGTCTACTTCCTCTCTCTGTTGACCTCTGTATGACCTGCTTTCCCTTAAAGCTGCTACAAGATCTCAAATATATAGATCTTTCACTTTATACATGTCTATCATCACAGTACTGGTTACAGTGTTCTGGTGAAATCTCAATCTATTTCGTAAGTTCTAACCATGCTAAATGTAAGCATATATCTGTGTGAAAACAAAATGCTTCCAGCATTTTATCAAGTCTGTATAGCTTTCAGAAAGTGTCAATTAGATGGGGTGGTACTATATCTGCAGATTTCACAGTGTGTAATGGTGTTAGGCAGGGTGGGATACTCTCTCCTCACCTATTTAACACAACATGGATGGCCTAACCAGTGAGCTAAATGCCTGTAAATCTGGTTGTATGATTGGGTCAAATATTGTCAATCATTTAATGTATGTTGACGACCTGGTGATATTCTCTCCAGCTAGTCATGGGCTAGCAAAACTGTTAGAGGTCTGTGGCCAATATGGTATAGATAATGATATGAATTATAACCCACTTATGAGTGCATTAATGATTGTTCGATCTGATATAGACAAGCAGATGGAGGTGCCATTGTTTTCTCTGAATGGTCACAGACTCTATGAATGTCATGAGGTAAAATACCTGGGGCATATTATTTCTAATGCAATAAGAGATGATAGTAACATTCAGCGACAGTGGAGGATGTTATATGCACAGGGTAATATGCTTATACTTAAGTTTCATATGTGCAGTATAGAGGTAAAAATTCAATTGTTCTGTGCTTATTGCACACCTTTGTATACAGTATTATATGCTGTCTAAAAAAGTCAGAAAATGTACTGATAAAAGGCTTAGCAACAAGTGATACCCAGTACACTTCCAATATATGGAGATGCTGGTATCAAGAACTGTACATACATTTCAATATTTGATAAGCTATTTTTCACATAGTGTGCCTGTTTATCATTTGTGTGTGCCTTATTCTCCTATGGACCTTTTGTACTACAGCTGAAGTCTGAAATAAAGTTTGAATTTAATTGCACCAGTACAGTGGTGCCATCTGAAGCCATAAAGCAAAGTTGTATTCCCTACTGGTGGTGACTTTGATTTGGATGTGTGGCAGGGGTGCAGGCAGTGGGGCCGTTGTTCAGCTGTCTGTGCATCCAGGATCCACAAGGAAAAGTGTACCCGGGATACACAAGGAATTGACCAATCAGGAGCAAGCACCTGCTCAGCAGATGCATCTGCTACTTTCAAGATGGTGGATGTCTTGGCCACTCAGTTCACAGATATCTGCTAGTTTATGATAGATGAAGTACAATTAAAGCAGCAACATCATCTTCGAGCTTATATAAATTCTAGAATGCAGTTTCATTGGAAAGTCAGAAAATCTTTACTATGATTTACTCTCTAAGCATCACTGTCCATACTGGACTTAGCTGTTTGGGGCACTGGGCTGTTTACCAACAAAGGGACTGCTTCTGTATCCAGGATACACAAGGACTGCTTCTGTAGGCCTATCTAGGATCCACATTAGGGAGTGATCATTTTTTAACAAGGGGGGGGGGACTGGTGGGTTTGCGCGCAAATGCGCGAAAAAAATTTCGACCCCCCTCTCAATGGGGTAAATTTTTTTCGACCCCCCCATAAGGGACGAAAATCGCTCGCAAACGTCCCCTTTTACCCTATAGTAATGGGGGGGGGTTTCCACTGAAAACAGGTGAAATTATTTTGACCCCCCCTCCATCACAGGTGTTGAAAAAATTCTGACCCCCTGGTCAAGGGGTTGAAAAAATTCTGATCCCCCCTCAAACCCACCAGCCCCCCCCCCTGTTGTTAGAAAATGATCACTCCCTTAGACCCCTGCAGGCCTAGGCCTACTCAGGATCCACAAGGACTCTCAGCGAAAAATTTTCCGTCCCCCCCCGGAGGGCTCTGAAATTTTTCTGCCCCCCCTTGTAGGGCTCTGAAATTTTTTCTTCCCCCTTTTATTCCTTAGTGGCACGCAGGCTTTTTCGCTCAAAAGGGGCAAACATTTTTTTGTCCCCCCCTAAGAGGGGTCTGAATTTCTTTATCCCCGCCTAAGAGGGGTCTGAAAATTTTTTGTTCCCCCAAACGCACCCCCCCTCTGTTGTTAAAAAATGACCACTCCCTAACCCCCCTTTAAATGTAAAAGAAAAACAACGTTTTTTAATGTTCTATGAAACATTTTGTTTTAGGCTGAAAAAATTTAGGCCTAATTCTAACTAATTTTTGCACCTCTCTTTGATCTATAGTAGTGCGCTGGCTTTTTTGCTAAAAAGAGGGTATATTTTTTTAGTCTACCCCTCAAAAGGGGTCAACATTTTTTCGCCCCCCCTCGGGAGAGGTCTGAAATTTTTATGCCCCCACAACCCCACCTGTTGATAAATAATGACCACTCACTTCGGTTTGGGGGGGGGGGGCGCAAAAACTTTTGACTGCTATTGAGGGGGAGGCGTAAACAATTTTCGCGCCCTCGCGAGAACCCACCACCCCCCATTGTTGATAAATAATGACCACTCCCTAAGGCGGGTAGGTCTTGGTGTGCCCCTTTAAAACTTCTGACAAAAACAAAGGAACCCAATAAAAAGCGTTCTTTTTACATTAAAAAGATGTTTTTATACCAGTTGGGTAGACTCCTTCTGTATCTGCTACTAGACTGCTTCTGTATCCAGGATCCACAATAGATTCCTTCTGTATCCAGGATCCACAATAGACTGCTTCTGTATCCAGGATCCACAGTGACAAGAACTGATTAACCAAGTGGTTTCCCTTCCCACTAAAGGACCATACTGATGTCCTGTATTGTGCATACAACGGGCCAGCTATTACCAGAATAAATTGCACCCTATTACATAGGGAGGGGTCTACAATTCTATGAAATACATATCAGAAAAGGCTACACCAGATTTTATACCAGCTGTGGTGAATAACATTATTGAAGAAAGGTACTTTCGAATAACTTTTTTTTATACTTCAAATCTCCAGTCTTGTATCTCCTAGCTATATACTTGGTAAAGCGGGGAAGTGTTTTTAGCATTAGCTATGAAGGGAGAGGCTGATTTCTAAAAAATGAAACCTGGCGTCCCATTTTGGCATCTTAGCATTGAAGAGGCAATTTAGCACATAATTGCAGGCAAAAAAAAGAACAGTCAGTGGTCAGTCGGGAGTAGTTTTGAGAAGATCGCAGATAAGAGATAAGATAAGGGTCCAATTGAGGGCTCCTACCTCTGACCCCTGGTTTACAAATCTCTCTATTTTTCTTAGAGGAGTTATTTCTTTTACTAAATTGGCTGTATTTTTCTACTTATCATCAGGTTTAAAATTTCCTGATTTATTTTCAATTTCTGTGTTCATTTTTCTTCTAACCTTTCAATGATTTTGTGATTTTGAGAATTTTCTCTCTTATTTTCTATGGCCCAGATGTCTAGAGCCCCACTGTCCCTGCCCAAATCACCCTCCCGGCTGGGGAGGTTTCAGAAACGACTGATGACTGACTGAGAAAGAGGTAGAGCTTGTCCCTGCACCCCTTTGTATATCCGCTAATGTAAATGCTGACACCAAATTGATATGATATATATCATGATAATGATTCCCACATTTCTTTACAAATGACACCTGCCACACGTGATCCTTGCCTATACACGATTCCTTTTCCAAGGGTTGGCAGAGTTGTGGTTAGATGGATGCCAACTTCCCTGACCAGTCCGTTGGGTGGGACGATAGATATGACAAGTGCACTACACACTATCTTAGCCAGAATGCTAAAATATTGTATAATTCATGGGGGATTCTCAATTTTACTAGTGTAGAGGTACGGTATGTCCTGTATGTATTATGGCTCTTTGGCGCGGTGGGTGAGTCAGCCAGCCAGGTTCCGCCCTCCACTTGTCAGATAGGTGGCAGCACCGATCCAGGAGGTGAGAGGGTAGCACGGTGTGGCACCACTGCTCCTACCTATAAGAGGGACAGGGCTCAGTCGCCGTGTCAGAGTTGGCTCAGCCGTCTCTAGGTGCACATACACAAAGCTACCAAAAGCATTCAGTATATGACGAGGACGCTTTCTGCTACCTCCGGGTAGCCGCTGATTGTGTGTCGAATAAATCCTGTTAGCATACACACAAACTATCTTTCTTTGACTTTTTTGTCCAAACGAAACCGAAACCACCACACTATACTTCCCTTTAGGCCAAAGGATAAGGGCTATGCAGCAGAGAGCGAAATACATATGTACAAAGAATGGTCGTCTTGATTCCGAGGGGTTTAATATTTGGTGTCAGGCATATATGCCATGAAGTTCGCTATCAAAGGACCCATGAAAGGGTCTTTCAAATAAAGTCACTTCTATTACAACTTCCATCATCGAATCTTTTTGGATTTCTGAATAGAAGGTAGTGCTTACTTAGTAATTAGTTGGTGAAGTTAGGGTCAGATAAAGTCTTTTTATGCAACCAGTCATTAGCGGTTGGGAAACGTGTGGAATGCGATACGGGCATCCACTTCCACGAATGTTAACATAGAGACATTAGAAGACCTCTGCGTAAAGCTATACTATCCGGCACTCCCTTAGGCATTGTGCCATCGGCCATTGAATGAATGGCTTATTCCTAGTGAAGGGACATGCCTGACGGTCGTCTCTCCCTTAACATAATTGTGCAGTACAACAATATACATGTACACCTTTGTATACTGTATCTACACCTTTAGACATTGTGAAGGTCTGACTAGTAAATAACCGCCCGGTGCTAATAAAGGGTACCAGGTGTTACATAATTTACCTAAGAAATTCTGCAGTGATTACAGGGAATTATCTGACTGGTTAATAATGCACCCTGGGTCAACCCTATAGATTTTGAGGGGCCATTACCCCGGCCCTTTCACAGGGCCGGGGTAATGGCCCCTCCCTTTTTACTTTTTATTACTTAGGGCATATTTGATGGCCCCCATACCCCTTAAATCATATACGACATGGACTTATTCAAAAACCTGGTGCTTAAAAACGATGGACAAATGTAGACAAGAAATGTGCAACTCATTCTTACTGAATATACAATACTGTTTTTAAGCTGGCCTCCAGCATACATGCGTGGTGTTTGTTACTTATAACTCATGAATTATTTACACATGGATAAAGGGGACCAGTCATGCTTATCGTGATACAGCATATATTATGGAAACGTGCAAGACACCTATCTTTATGACAGCATTATAGGCACCAACTGGCACCTGCCAAATGCTGTACAAGAGCTCTTGGATAGATTGAACATTATGAGCATTTGAACTCATATCAATGCCTCTACTTATAAGTCATATTAGCATACTCTCGTGCCCAATCTAGATGGCAATCTTTGATTCATCTTTGCCCTGTATTCTAAGGACAGTGTAACCAAATAGAGATATGAAGGATGAAAGGGGAGTTGATGTGACTCTCTTAAGGCATAGCACCAGAGAGGAAGGACGGACGGGGTGGGGAGAGTGGCAATGGTAGGGAAATTAATCAAAGGGTATAATGTTTTATAAGAACACTCGATCGATCGTTACCTATACAGAGGGTACTGTATTGCCTGATAGCGCTTAGGCCCCTATCGATCAATTAAGTTGATATTGCCTTGTCGTGGCTTTAATGCTTCCCCTTTGAACCCCTACAGCAATGCCAGCTCAGGTAGGTCACGAACGGCGAGCTTTGGTTCTATCCCAGAAGTAGATCAATAGGGTATATAATACCCAGAGTGTGTGAGGGTGAATCCCCTTGAGTATTGGGTTGTCCCTGAATAAGGTGCTTTACCTGTAGGGCTCTATCGCTCTGTCATTCTAGCGTGAGACGCTCCCTGCATGACAAGACGTCCCTGAATTGCTCACTAAAACAAGATCAATCGTATTTGGGCGTGTCCCCAAAGTTTCTTTTTGAAAGGTGGAGCTTTTCAATTAAGTCTTGTAAGAAGTGCCTCTTTGGTGTGGAACCTGTAATTGAGTGAGAGGAAAGTAAATGGGAGATTTTTCAACATTGAAAATAGCTTGTGTGTGCAGCACAAGCCATCTATAATTTTAATGTTCCCCTCCTAATAGAAGAGGATAACTAAACCATGTTGACGAGAGCAAAGGTATCTTAAGATTATCGAAAAGAGAAAAGTTTCAGATGGAAAGAAAAGTTTTAGATGAAACTTTCTCACTACATTACAGGTTGTGTAAAGAAAATACACCCTAGACATGTAGTCAATATTTCATCCTCGTCTTAGACCTCAACGTCTCAAAAAGATTTAATGCCATTTGTAAATGAAATCATGTTGTCTTGTGATACAAAGATATTGATGCACGCTAGGTCTTAATTGAATGATACTATTGTGGAACCAAGACCAATGGAATAGATTATACCACTACATAAACTTTCACGACCATTAACAGTTTTCCTCAGAAAAGGGTAGGCAGCCTCTGAATGTGCAACAATAGTGATACATTTAAGGGTCATACCTTGGCATATATATATATATATATATATATATATATATATATATATATATATATATATATATATTCCATTGGTAACCATGGCGAAGATACCCTGCGCTATATAAGAGCACGTTTTCAAGTAACTCGCCAGTCAGGCTCAAGAACTCATACAGTGCACAACACCCCTATGCTGGGGGTTGGCACAGGAATATTGATTTTGGCGTGATTAAGGGCAATTTTTCTGGAAAAAAGCATCTTCTAACCTGGCAACTTTGATCGCCGAAAATTCTGGCCAAAATGGGTCGGAAAAAAACAAAAAAGACGCCTGAGCCTGACACAGGAGCCCCGGGTGGTTGCAGGAGGTTGAGCAGGGGGCAAGTGCCTCCTCTGCCCATTGTTACAGTGTTGCCCACCAACCAAATGCCCGTTGAGGACATTGCTGAGCTGAAGTCCCATACTGAGATGATTGAGACTGGAATCAATTCTGGCTAAGTTGGACGAGTTATCTTCAGAGGGCGCCACCACTTACAGAACTTCTGCTGAGAAAACATCCGATCAAGACAGCAGGTCAAGGCCCAGCCACGGGTCAAGGTCTAGGTCGAGTTCAAGTTCTACAGGTTCTTCCTCGGTTTCCAGGTCAAGATCAGGACGTAGGACCAAAAAAACCCGGGGTGAGTTTGACCAGAAAAACTTCTTGGGCCACAAACAAAATATTGAAAACTTAGAAAGACTTGTCAACGTTCGTCTAGTGAGTGTCAAGTATGAACAAGGTGAAGATATTCGGTTCATTTTGGATCACATTGAGATGTTATTTGAGAAAAGTGCTACTAGGATCTACACTCTTAGTTCTCTGGTAAATTATGATAAGAGTGTTAAGGACAGGGCAGATAAGAGAGGGATTAAAGCTTTTGAAACGGTGGAAAATTCAGACATTCTACGCCACCTTAGCTATGATGGTACTTTCACTGCCCAGAAGTTGGCAAAGTCTAAATCAACCACAAAAAAGGTTGCCACCTCAAAAAAAACCCATGTTATGCCTTTAATAGGCCTGAAGGTTGTAAGTTGAATCCATCCTGGTACAGGCACATTTGTAGTTCTTGTGATTCTACTAGTCATTCTGCAGACAAAATGTTCAAAAAATGATTCAGAGAAATAGAGTGTTTCCTCTGAGGGGGGTTCTGCCCCAGTTTTGGCTGGCAATGGGGGGGGGGCAGTCTGTTTAGACCCTCTTATAGGGGATTTTCCGGTTGGCAATTTGCCTACAGTTCAAAATGTTGATGATGGTTGTAAAAGTCCTGTAAATTTGGCTCTGAAAGCCCAATATTGGTGATATTTACCCAATTCGTGAGGTGAATTGTCAGGGTAATTCAATAATTAACGTTTTCCCGAGTTGTATCAATGATAAATGTCACTGTGAACATTATATTGGTGGCCATAGGGCCCAAATATTGCCATGTCATTTGGCATGTTTTCTACAACAGGATGGTGTTGTAAATCTACCCAAAAATGACTTAGACTATTTATGGTCAGGTTTTGTTGAGGGCTTCAAATTGTTGATCCTGGATGCAAGGCTGAGTATGAGTGTATGAATTATAAGTCAATATTTCAGGGTAATTTTTACAATGAAATGTGTGCAATTTTAAATAAGGAATTACAGGATGGTTCAGTTGTTGAAGTACCCTCCAAACCTAGATGCATACATGCCCTTGGTGGAGTCCCGAAAAGTAATGGTAAATTAAGGCCTATTACTGACTACAGCATCCCAGCTAAAAAAAGTATAAATAATTTTATGGATACAACATTCAAACCGTTTTCTTACAAATCCATAAATTCTGTGACGGCAATGTTGAACAAAAATGATTTCGTCGTTGACCTCAAATCTGCTTATAGGTCAATCAGTATCCATGCTGAACACCAGAAATTTCAAGGTTTCTCATGGGACATGGGTGATGGTCCTAGATTTTACCAGAGTAATAGGCTAACCTTTGGTCTTAGATGTGCTCCATATATATATACGATGTACTAGATAAGCCCATGGTGTTGGATGCTTCCATTAAAAATTTCTGACTTTTTGGCAAAGGTTGATAATTTCTATGGCATTGGCAGGCTGGTTAATTATTTGGATGACTTCATCATCATTGCCAACTCAGAAGAGGAGTGCCTGTGTCAAATAAATCTATTAATGGAGTATTTCGGCTTTAGGATTTGTAGAGAGAAGGTCACTAATCCTAGCAGGTCATGTATTTTTCTAGTAATCAACATTGACTCCCATAAAATCGAATTATCATTGCCAAAAGAGAAAGTTGACAAGTTGGCTTTTGCCATAGATGATTGCATTGGTAGGAAGTTTGCCAGTAAGAAAACTTTACAGAGTATTGGTGGCCTGATGTCGTTTTGCTCCCAGGGTGGTTAGAGGGGGCTGTACCTTCAGTAGACGAGTATTCGATTTAATGGCCAAAGCTAAGTATAGAGGTGTAATTAAATTAAGTCCAGGTATGATCAAGGACTTTTTATGGTGGAAAGATTTTTGCAAGGTTTTCAACTGCAAAAGTTTAATTCTGAACGATGTACTAGATAAGCCCATGGTGTTGGATGCTTCCATTAAAGGTTATGGGGCTTGGTGTGATATATGAATTGTGGCCCGTTTTAGCATGTCTTTTTTTAGAAATTGTCGCTTGAACGCTATCACAGACAACATGCAGGTTTTGGCAATGTTGAATACATGCCGTAGTAAGAACCCTTTGTGTATGGAGTGGTTGAGAGAGATTTTTTGGCTTTACTTTGTGTACAATATCGACATTTATTCAACGTATATTAAATCTGCTGACAATATTCTTGCAGACAAATTGTCAAGATTAGACTACAAAAGTGTTCTTGCCAAGTGTAACAAAGCTTTGTCTGAAAATAATATGTGTATTTGATTTTTCCAGATCCCAGAATGAGGTCTCTGTTAAGAAAGTAGGAGAAATTTGTGAATTTGGGTGTTGTCATGACAACTTTAAAAACCAGAAAACAGCAGTTTAAAAGGTACATAAAATTTTGTAAGAAATTTTCCCTTAACCCATTGAGGGCTAGCATTGACTATAGTCGACACCATGGCAGGCCTAGCGTCGACTATAGTCGACACCATGGCAGGCCTAGCGTCGACTATAGACGACGCCCATTATATAGGATTAGTATAGGAATTGAAAATAGGATCGTCCTGTAGGAACTATACTTTTTTTCAGAGGCCGTCCCCATGGCCAGGGCAACAATTTTTGCTCTGCCCTTGAAGGGTTAAAGCATACCCATACTTACCATCCCAGGCTTCTTTGGACGCCACTTATCTTGCTGAAAAGATGAAGCCAGTCTCTATATGTAATTATATTTTTGCTGTATGGTATTTTCAAAAGTTGCATGGTCACCCTGACTACAGTAGTAGTTTTATCCTAAAAAAGACTCTAGATGGTAGTGAGCGTTGTCAAAGTTTAACCAAAGTTGTTAAATACCCACTTACCACTGTTGACATGTTTAAAATTTTGTCAACCCTGAATATGACACTGAGGTTGGATAGGATTTTATGGTTTGCCATTCTGGTACTGTTTAGGGCAGTTTTGAGGTGTTGCCATGTAATGGATTCTATACAATCATTCAGGGTAAAGGATGTTGTATTAACTAATGATTATGTAAAACTTCACATTAGGACATCTAAGACAGACCAGTTTGGCCATGACCCCTATGACATATACCTCCTTCGTAATGACTCCTCCATGTTTTGCCCAGCAAAAATTCTGTCAGAGTAGATACAAGCTGCTAATGGCAAAGTTAATCAGATATTGTTCAGTTATCCCTGTGGTGGCAAGACCAAATGTTTGACATATTCATATGTGAATACACGTTTGAAATTTTTGTCAGTCAAAATTGGCTTAGTAGATGAGAATGTTAGTACCCACTCCTTAATTCATGGTGGTGCTACTTTCCTAAAGTCAATTGGCCTGTCGGTGGAGGACATCATGAGGCGCTCTAACTGGAAATCGAAGTGTGTGTATAAATATTTGCATGATTCAAAGTCTGATCTATTGAGACTTGATGTATTACCAGTGATTAATATGTAATAATTGATACTGCGTGATGTTCCATGTGTTTGCCGGGTGGTTGGCCAGTTTCTATATTCAGATCAATTCCACCAAACACATGTCTCTGTTCAATTATTTATTATCACAGCTTATATACATCTTGTAGTATCCGTAGCAACTGAGAGATATTTATTATAATGTTAATATACTGGTAACTACCTAACAGGACTGACTAAAGTATATTATCTCACGATTTTGGCTTGGACAGTGCTTTTTTGGTTATAACCCCGGTGCATTATCAGGCCATAACCCTACTCTAACACCTTTTGGACATTTTCAAGAAGCCTTTGGTTAGATTCTGGACATGTTAATAAATTGGAGAAGTATACAAAGTCAACCTCACCATACATTTCTAGTTAAAACTGTTCAGGGTTCAACGGGGAATCGATCCCCGGCCACTGTGGCAGGAGACGAGCTCGCTGTCCACTATACCAAGCCGACCGGTGCTAGAAATCCATGTACATGAAGGATTTCATGCAAACCACATTCATGCAAACCACACTGCCACTTGCTGGGAAGAAAAGTGCTATCCCGTAGACAAAACTACGTAGGAAAAAGTTACCACTTTTCTCTCTTGGCTAAGTTATCTTTTCTGAATAGATTTGTCCAAAAACTCTCTTGCTCCCCCCCCCTTCACTGATATGTCTTGTTAAAATGTTGCCCTCCATGGTCAAGGGGTCCAAAAAACCCCCCCTTCCCGTTCTTATAAAAACGACCACTCCTTTATGGGTTGGTGGAGGGGGGGGGGCTTTAACGGAATTAGGATTATTGCGTTCTTAATGAGGAACTGGGACATGCCACAGAGTCAATATTGAACTGAGTCTAGTTACACACGTCCATGAGATGTAAGGACGATCTAGTTCACAATTTGTAGACTATATAAAATACTCACTTGTGAATTGAAGGTGTAAGTAAACACTATCCTAAATGTGTAGGCATTACAAGATCTTCAACCCTCAGTGTAGTGGCTAAGATAAGTTAGCTTGCCTGAACCTCCTAGCAGACCCTATTCAAGATTGTGCTTGGAGAGAGAAATTTGGGTAGTCAATGTGACTAACATAAGTTAGACATGGTTAGTCACACATTAGTCATGTACTAACTGAGATTATTTGGCCGTTTTGAATAAGCTAAGTTAGACTGACTAAATAATACTTTATTTGCATTGTATTGATTTATCTAATTTATACTTTTTGTCACAGGCAGGCATCGCATATAGTCCATGAGTCATCCCACAATATTGTATGGTCGTAATACGGAGCCCTGGAGAGGACATCTGTTTTTTACACATTTATTTCTAGAGTTTGTTTCCGCAAGAAGTATTTTTGTTTCCGCAAGTAGTGTTTTCGTTTCTGCAAGTAGTATTTCCATTTCCGCAACTTTTATTTTCGTTTCCGCAACAAGTATTTTCGTTTCCGCAACTTTTTATTTCCGTTTCCGCAAGTTATATTTCGATTCTGCAAGTTTCATTTTTTGTTTCTGCAACTTATATCCTTGTTTCCACAACATAACATCCACAATAGGGGACCGAAGTGCTTTCTGCGTGACTATGATTTTGCCAGCCGTAAATAGGTCACAGTGCTGAAGAGATAGGGGGGGCTAACCTACTTAGATATTTCTCTAAAACTTCTGCTCAATTTCCAAAATGGAGTCAGGTATACAGAGTTATGATGCTGACTCATCAAATACCGAAGACAAATACCTTTGTCTCCAACAACATGCCCAGGAAAATATTTAGAAAATTGTCTCCCATCTCTCAGCACTGTGACCTACTTCTGAGTGACACGGCTTTAGCCGCCATCTTTGAATCTCGCAGTACTTGCTTCAGTCCCCTATTCGTTGAGATGAAAAGTAACGTAACCAAGGTGATGCTCCCACATCCGCGCCGAGGGTGCCGGGGACAAACTGGTGCTCTGCGTTCTGCACTCCCTGTTATGTAGCATAATAAAATTACTACACTGGAGCTGTGCACATATTTTGAATGCATATAACACTGTCCTACTACCCTAATCTATTTTAAATTGACACTGTAGACACTTCTCTCTCATAAAATTGTACTCTCCTAATGAAAATGCCATGAGTGCTAGATGTTAGGAGAATTTAGACGTTGAATGGTGCTCGCAACACTGAGGCAAGACAAAATTGTCCCCCGCACAAAATGGCGTGCTCCCTCTGCACATGACATGTTACCTTGGTGACTTACTACCATACGTAGTTACCGTCCAGATGAATTGATTGACCATGCACAAAAAAAGCTATTAAGTTGTGCAACCAAAAGTATAAGTTGTGAAAAAGAAAATAAAGGTTGCGAAAACGAATATGAAACTTGTGAAAACGAAAATAAAACTTGCAAAAACGAAAATATAAACTTGCGAAAACGAAAATATAAACTTGCAAAAACGAAAATAAAACTTGCGGAAACGAACTTAAGAAAAAACAATGTAGAAAACGGATGTCCTTTCCTGGGCTCCGTATAGTCGAGCATGCAGTAGACTGTCATGTAAGAGTTTGTTTCCCGTTTAGACTCTATTCCAAAATAAGGGATGCGCCCACCACCGTCAAAGTAACATAATCACTACCCTATGGTTGTAATGCATTTCTATTAAAACCTTTTCGAGCAGTTTTTGAGCACAGATCAACATGTTGTTTCACATGCTGTTTAATATCTGCTAAAATTTAGGGATGTGAAATACCAAAACATCATGTCCATTTGAAAGATGATTTTACATCAGACAGTAGTTATTCAAAACGTCGAATGCAATGTGCGCCCCCCCTCCACAACGATTAATAGTTTTACAAAGATCTCAGAAATGGTCCGTTAATTATATGGAAGATAGGACGGATTTTGAATTTCAGCGGGAATTCTACACCTATACTGGAGGGTTGAGGTCAACCATTGGGGATATTGCCTCAATTATATCCTAACTATATACTTAAAAAACACTCTTACACTTAGGTCGGAGTTATAAAAGGTCTTAATAGAAGGAGTAGAGACAGTTATGTATTTTGTGTAGAGCATTATTTGTTGTGTATTGCGGATGAAAAACACCCAATGTGTGCAGAGGAATCAGAGCATGGACCGATCTAGAGGCAACGATATAATAAAACACATCATCCACTTGGCCTCTGTCGTGCGATGGAGCCATCCATTTCCTATATAAATTTCTGAGACAGAGGCCTAGCGGGCTATCGATGTAAGATACTAAAAAGCCTATGATTGAAAAAAAAACTGTTGAAAAAAAAGATTCAAAATACAGACACATTCTTTTTTTTAACAATACTCATTCATTGGATTTAAATCATTGATGTCCATGTAAACCATGAATATGTCCAAACACCACTCTATTAAAACGAATAGCCATTTTCTTTATAATGTGACTGGCCAATTTTTTTGGGGGGTTATTAATTGGGCACTCTGTGTCCCGATTATATTGCACCCTTACAGATCCTCACTCAAAAAAATTGACCATTTCCCTCCTCTAGGTACCTCTCTCTCTTTGATCTTTAATGCAAAACCTGGTCTGAATACTCCAGAATGTGTACTTCAGAGTTGAGAAAAACCCTCGCCTGAACCCCTCCAATAGACACGCTTAGTTCCCTGTTAAATATTTCATTAATTGTACAGAACTGATTAAGAAAATAAATAATATGTCACAGCATTTAGGTTTTTTACACTTCCAATGTGAAAGACTGTCAAGTAATATGCTGTGTCACAATAAAAAACAGTCATGGTCACAGAAGGCCGACGCTGCCCGGTCCCTAGTTATAATAGCAAACAATCATGTTTTTATTGTTCTATGGGAAAACTGTGAATTGCCCCCCCCCTCAATCACTGCCAGTCACATGGCATTGTTATATTTTGAGTGGTAGTCCGTCTAGTAGGTGGACAGGCCATTCTTACCTGCCCCCCACCTCTCAACACAGCCCTTACCAGTAGCCCTTACCTGTTCCCCTCAGCCTTAGCATAGGCCCGTGTAAACCCTAAACCTTTAGAGACAGAAAACTGCTTTACTATACTTTACCTATCATGTTTGTATGATGTGTGCATGAATCCCTGGTGAGTAACTCGCCATTGCATGAGTGTAACAAGTCCACAATGAAGCATGAATGGCCTACAGTGTTAACAAGTTACTTGCAATGACTGCATCTATGCATTATGACAATATCAAAGCCCTATGCATCTATGTGCCAAGGGTAAACTGGCCAAAACGGAACTCAGCGTCCTGCCTGCTGTCTGGCCATATTGTGTTAATATAATCCTCTAGTTAATCTTGTTATGAACAGTCATCTGTACTGTCGTTACTGGTACACAATTACATGTACATAAGGGAACAACGAGGTGACAACATTACAGCAGACTGAAGGTAATTAATTGAAGGAACTTCAAAGCCAGACATCCATCATGTGTCATTGCCCTGGCCAGCTACCCACGATTTAGTAGTGGTCTGGCTATTTAACTTTTAAGGACTGAGTGCAGCATTAACGTTGTATGATGCATGAATGCACTTCTTGCAAGTTACTCTTTGATGCTGCATTCATGCTTCATATAGATATGCTTCTACAATGATGACTTACTCACAAAAGCAGCATTCATGTATAATGACACCAAATGTGCAAGTATTGACCTCAAGCAGGAGGAAAGAAACGGCTGAGGACACTCTGGCAGCCAGCTGTACCTAATACATGTACTACTCCCTCCCCCCCCCCCATGCACTAACACCCTAGTTCAGCCTGCGTGTTTTCTCTGTGCTACTGCATGTAATTCATAGCCTTAACCCTGTAATGACAGAATAATGATTATCTGTTAATGTTATCTAAAATGGGGTACACGATTATTACATCAATTTGATGTACACTTCTGAACCCTGATAACTGTTCCCCTAGTTTTGATTAACTGATAAAGACATAATTATGCCGTGATACCCTGCTATAAATGGATGACATTTCTTTTCCCGCTGCTGGTTATGATTAGCAACATGGACAAGAAAAGCAACATTTCTAATGAAAGAAGTGAGAGGAGGGGCAAGGCTCTTGATGAGGGGATACATCCCTATATCAAATTTTGGTATAGGCCTATACATGATCGAGGCCCTCTCATCCATTTCCACAGCACATATCACTGGCGTGTAGGCAACGCCATAAGCAGACTTGAAGTTTAATCCTTAACTGAGGCTGGTAGCTCAAACTTTGGTCATGAGAAGCCCTTTAACTGATATCAGTCAAAGGTGCAAGGAAAATGAGGTCCCATTAAACACAAGCAGTAAATATGATTTATGATCAATTTCAAGATAACATAATTTTGCTTCATACAAGCTAAGCAGTTATAATTATCATGTTCATAAGACCTATACTTGCATCTATATACATGTATGTTCTTAAAAATAAACCTGGTTTTAATTCTCTGACATTTCTTTTTTTCAGATACATTTCGAGCATGGCGGTAATAACAAGAAGCACCGTCCTTCAGCGATCTCAACTGATTTCCACTAAAGGGAATAAACCTCTGGCAGCTTCAGAAAATATCTCAGGGACTTATAAAGAAACCAACACCAACTGGCCCTCCAGGGCGTCTCTCATGTGTATGAGAGTTGCCTGTGTATGTGTTGCCGTCCTCTGCTACCTCGAGCATGATAGGCTACAGGAGGTTGTCAATAAACTATGGACATACCTATGTAGTACCTGGGTTTATAATTGTGTGTATTTTGAAACCTGGTGGGCCACCATATGCTATGGCCTGCTTCTATCTGGTCCATATTTGATCACCAAAACCGGCCTGTTTCAGCGCTATAAGATAGATCCTACCCTCCAGTGGCAGTCTGCAGGTGTGAAAAAGGTTGTGCTGGAGGCGATAGAATATTGCACTCCTTTGATGCTATTAGATACATTCACGGTCAAGAAATACCATGGCGTGGATCCAAGGGAGTGGGATTTGAGAGCTCAGGGATATATCCAGTATACTAGAGCATTGCCTCTGGCACCACCCAGCGTCTTTCAGATCTTCTACCAGCTTGTAGTCAGTTTTGTGATTTATGATCTCATATTTTTTGTGGTTCACTTCGCCCTGCACAAGAACCTCTGGCTGTACAAAAATGTCCATGCTGCGCACCACGATCACAGTCTCGTGCATTGCCGTGTGACCAACCAACTGAGTGTGACAGAGCGGATCACGCTGGTACTCTCAGCCAACCAGGCTCTCAAGATAATCCAGGCTCATCCACTCACTCGTACCATCTTTGTGCCTTTGTTCATAGCCATGTTGGTGGAGAACCATTGCGGCTATGACCTACCCTTCACTCTAGATAAGATTGTACCATTTGGGGTATTTGGTGGGTCTGCTCAGCATTACAAACACCACACACATGGATCGCGAAATTACCAACCTTTTTTCACTTATATAGATAAAGCCATTTCTATGTATAGCAGTTGGAAAAAAAACAGAATGAATAAATTAATGGAATAAATGTTGTTTGTGATATTGTATACATGAGAAGAGACGGTCCAATTGTCAGGAATTTTACACTTGTTGACAAATTTTGTGCAGGAGTATGTGCATCGTGCCTGACATGGCGCATTAACATTATTTCATGTAAAAGAAAATCAGGCGCATTCCAGACTGTCAAAAAGAGATAAAACAATATTATGTAGCAAAGCATGTCGCATAGTGAATTTGATATTATATGGATGAGCGAAGAAAATTTTTTATAAGTGCATGCAGTTTCATGCAAATCAGTGTGTACTCTATGATCAGTTTTTAATAATTTATTTTAACTTAATGAGACTCTGTACTACAGTGAATATAAAAGTCGTATCAGCTTACAGTGTGGTTTGGTAATGCCTATGCTGCTATTATGAATATTATAGAAGAAATAATTATTTTTTCTTAGTAAAAAACGGAAATTACCATTCAAATATCACCTCAAAATACACATCATATCACCCCTGTACGTTGTTTCAGACTGTTTTGGACTGGGACCTTACTGATGACAAATAAAAGTTGTTGTATTGAGAGAGGCATTGTCTGATTGTTTTATATCAAATAGGCTATTTGGAGTTGTCCTATTTTGACTCCTTTGCCGGTAGAGAGGCATTGTCTGATTGTTTTATATCAAATAGGCTATTTGGAGTTGTCCTATTTTGACTCCTTTGCATGTGCGATATACCTTCCTCCAATATATAGAACATTAATGCAATATAGCATAAATATGGCAGCCCACGGTTTGGTATCGAGGGATATTTCATGAGCTGAAGGCGAGTGGAATATCCTCAATATCCAAACCGTGGGCTGCCATATTTATGCCATAATGTGTTTATACCACCTTTTCCTCCATAATAACATTAATTTCCTACCTGATATTCCCAGAATATAGGCAGGAGAAGACATTTTGTAAGTGTCATCGATCCTCCCCGCTTCACTCTGTGAAAAGCCATTGTTATTGTTCCTTGCCAGGAACGGTACCGCTGTGTTTACACACACTTTTTGTCTTCATTCCAAGCTTGTCATGTTATAATATTAAAATCCCAACAAGTATTCGATCCATAGATGTTGAAGGCATGCACAATGTCTCCAATATATACACAATAAAGAAGAATCCATTGATTTTTCCATCGTTGTAAAGTACAGCTACAGGGTAGATCCTACAGGCTTCTTATATGTTAACATTGGAGTTCATATCGTTCAGTCCATATGCGCGGGCACTGGCACATATTCGTTCCTTGAATCTCCTCTTTCCTGTCCCCTCTTTCTTACATGTGTCTGGTGTCCATATGCACGGGCACAGGCACATGTATTCCTTTGTGACGTGATGTCTAATGTACTTTTTCCGCCATGAATATGACCTTAGCTGTCGGCTTGGCGTTAAACAACCATTACTCACTCACTCACTCATATCGTTCAGTGTGGCGCAATGGCTAACGTCCTCGCCAACCAGCACTGCAGCCGGGGTTCAATACCCCTACGAGTCTGGACAGTTTTTCACATTGAAACATGGCGAGATTGACTTAAGGTCTTCGCCACACATTTCCCAAAATATTCTTAGTCCAACTTGACCTTGAAAAAGTATATCCAAAAATCCCAAAAATGAACATGTGCATATATGCTCGGGTAAGGCACTGGTAGAGGACAGCATAACAGTAAGGGAATAGTGGTATAAGCTGGAATAATGTTATAGTCTAGCCGTAGTTTAATTATTTCACACCTGCAACCGTTGAGGAGGTGGGGTTGTATCAGTGTACTCCTCTGTCAAAGTTAGAGTAGTATAATAGCAATAGCAGATCAGTGTGGTATATCAGTCTAAATAGTTAGATAAGGTTTTCTAAATGAGGCAATACATGTAAAGTTGCACCGGTAAAAAGGTATATATCGTCTGTATATTGGTGAGGCCCGTCGTTACCTGAGACCACAATTACTGATGTTAAACGTGAAAAACACTGACCACACTTTAAATACTTCATTGAGCCTGTAAGTTCTATAGAAACGTTTTTTAAGACGTCATTTTTATGAAAAATATAACTAACAAACGTTTTAACAAAGTTCGAAAAAGAAAAACGAACATTGAAATACGTTTTACAACATAAGAAAACGGTTTTCATAGACGTGTTTTATCTAAACCTAATCCAAGCGTTTACAAACGTTAAAAACGTTGTTTTTGTTTGCAAAGTGTGAAACTCTATTATAAATACAATAGATGGTATGGATCAAGAGGCGGTGCGTCTTCCATGGCGTGTGAAAAGGCATGTTACCTACGCCCTACTTGGCAAAAATAAAAGAAAAAAAGTTTTTGAATATTGTTGGAGAGAAACATTTCCCAAATTGTTTTTGAACAGTTTTTGAAGATATTTGCAAAGCTTGTTTTTCAACGTTTTCAAGTTTGTGAGTTACGACTAGTATTAAGTCAATAATTAAGAATTTTAGAACTTACCATAGTAAAGATGACTTAAACTATCTATGTCGAGGGAATAATACAAAATTACATTCTTTTTTTTTTCAACCTAAATCAAAACGTTCATAGAACATTAGAAAACGTTTTAGCACTGTTTAGTACATGCTTGGGCACTTTTCTTACGTTTAAACAAACGTTTCAAAAATTTAGAAACAAAGAATAACTTCTTAACGTTAAAAACGTGTTTCCTTTTTATCATGTGGGTCTGTTCCAAAAGGTGTAGGATTAACTGTGACTATATGGAGAGAAATAAATGCATCTTTTTCGACGTATGTCAGCAATGTGATTGTACATGTAGTATATAACGGTGCGACAGAGATATCCTGCTGTATTACCACAAACAAAGACGCCTATAAATCAACAACACATAATCTCTGCCACAAGAAGCATTGATGCCTGATCTAATTCTTTAATATCACGTTTAAGGTTTTATGTATGAAGATAGTAGCGATAGGTAAAAGGAGGATTAGATGGTCAAAACAATAAGATGCCCTTTATGGGGCTGGATAGGATACAACGCTCTCATCAGCAAAGCTCTAGAAGTGGCCTGTCGGTGGAAATACAGGGGGCTCTTGAGTAAACTAGTAGCTACACTCGTACCTAGCGCCATATCATGGCATTAGTAAGCACCAGTATAACCTTGAATTTGGCACGCTGCAAACATGTTCCTGACTACAAAAAAATGGAATCTCTGTTTGAAGAGTAAAGAGTATTCCCTGTTAATTCCTGCTGAGTAGAAGATGTGAATAGTGATCATAGATCGCCCACTATCATTTGGATTTTCCAGCATGCATTGGGTTCCCTCTACGGCGGTATCCTGAGGGTTTATACTCCATGAGGCTGTTGCACATGAGGTAAAGAGAACACTAAGTATGTACCCATCACGTTAAAAAGTCACACCCTACTTCACTATTCAACTTGTACTCACGACATTAGACTAAAGAGCCACCTGCCTTGTTTAAAAATAGTATGTATTGCACAAACAGATACCTTATACTGTGTGACTCTTTTTATTGCTCTTGTTTTGAGTAGCTATCATTTTCATTTTAATATAAGGTACTTGTACCTGACTCACATGAGTACAAATTACAAATCACTTAGGTTCCCAATAACTTCCAAAAATGTAACTTTTGGATAATTTTATGGACATTTTCTGTGAAAAATGGTCTTTGGACCTCTTTGTTACATTGAAAGAACAATATCTTGGCTTCATGGAACCACTAGGTGAACACAGTTATATATCCCTGTCAGTTCCATTTTTATAGCTATTAGCTTATTAGAGTGTGTACAAAGCACTTATGTGGGGTATCCTGGTACAAATGCTATCTAAAATTGATCAAGGGATGACTACACTTGATTAAAAACCTAATGATGCATTTAAATTCATAAATTGAAGATTTAGAAAAACTGTCCATCTGACAGTAAATAGTGTCAGAGGGAATTGTAGAGGGAAGACTTTAGGCTGGAGCAAGTTATTGTTTGCACTAACTTAAGGATGCAATTTCAACTAAAATGACCCACTGGAAAGTGATTAATGAATCAGTGTGTGGTCAAAGTTACCTGTTTGCCTGATAGATAGTATAAATCATTTTGATGTGAATGCTCCCTAAATGTGTAAACAGAAGACATCTATATGCAGAATACTTCTTTCCTGTGGCGGGAAATGTGAGTCAAGTTGCTGACAAGCAAGGGCAATTTAGGCCTATAACAGAAGGGGGCTCCACCAGCTGGAGCCATTTCCTAATGAACCATCCATTAATTATGTACACACCTTTTGGCTAAGATTTCACCCCCCCCCCCCATCTGGTTACACTGTGTATGTTTTGGGACTAACCCTTCCCCTAAATATGTACATCCTCAATTTTGGTTGACTTCTCCCCTTCAGGATAAGGATTGGTAGGGATAGATGTCAGAATGTATTTGAGTTGCTGTGGTGGTCTTGTTACATATGTAATTAATGGATGGTCACTAGAGGGAATCAGTACACTCCCGACCCCCAAGGTGCCACCCATGAGCCATGTAAGAACCTACACTATACATAGGTGACCACTCATCCATGACAAACCAAAACACTGCCTTACTGCTCTGTTATCCGGTGGTTTTAGTGTCAACCTACAGTAAAAAAATTATGGATTCATGTCCATATTTGACACTGAAATACATTGCATATTGTTTCAGGACTTCGGGAGTACTTATAGTGAGGTATGACTGATACAAAGATGGCATAACTGAAAAAGGACAGAATTTTGGTCGGGATACGATCTTTAACCACCTACCCTGCTAGCACAACTCATCCAAATGATGACTTTTTTACATAAAAACGATCGGTTTTCACGTAAGAATGACGTAAATTACACGAGCAGTGCTAGCTGGGTAGGTGCCCCTCAATTTGGAGTAGGTTAAGGATAATGTATCAACTGTCTCAGTTTATTATATGGTGGGTTTTAGCTTTACTGTCGGATGAACATTTGAGTGTCATTTTCCACTGAATGTTTTATGAACAAATACTTATCCTCTACAACACTGCAAACCCCCCCCCCCCCCCGCCCCCCGAAACATCAACTGAAATAGTATATCAATGGAAAAAAGCTATATCTTGAATCCCTCTAGTATAAAGGGGAGGCCTGTAAATAATTTGGTTTTTGGTAAAATTTGTGGGTTTTTATTTTACTCTTTTTGAACTTAGGGGGTCTGCAAGACCCAAAATTCTGGTTGGATATACCAAAAAAGAAATGTATTTGAAAGGTTAAGGTGTTTTCTTTCTATTAGACCAAAAACAAGGATATTGATCCAGAAGTTACTGCAGAAGCATGCAAAAGTGTCAAAAATGCCAATTGTACGTCCCCAGGAAATCTGGCCCATACCAACTGGTCCAATTAAGGCACCTGGTTGCCTAAATTGGACCATTAGGCTTTGATTTTTAATTCCACATCGTGACTAGAGAAATTCAAATTCCTAGATTTTCATGATATAACCAGAAAGCTATAAAGTACCCACACAAAGTGTATAAAATTTACATTCAAACTCATAAAAATAATCAATGGACAGGAAAAAGTTCTTAGGGGGTCCAAATAAGGCAACTTTCCCCTACTCCTACATGCATCATATGGTTCACGCAACCTGTGCAAGTTCCAGCACAGTGGAGCCACCTATCTAGGATGACAAGTCGAACCTGGAGATGGATCGACCACCAGGTTCCACCCACAGGTCTATACCCTCCCTCAGACCTTTTAAGACTAGTCTGCTGACGAAAACCTACATTGGAGGTACTCTAGCAACATCTAAAATAGAGAATTGTCTACACGGGACCGTTTATAAAATTTAATGACACCTGATTTTTATAATATATGATCCTCCCTCCTTCCCTTCATCATGCTTTTGTCACAGAAATATATGGGAGGCTTTGACTCCACCCATCCCTTTGCATGGCGTCACCTATATTGCCGGCCTCCGGGTGGCTCTGTGGCTGCCACCGGATCGGGGTGGGAGTTACACAGTCAGGCCGCTAGGGGGCGTCTCGGTAGTGACGTCACAGTATTGCTGATGACGTTCGGTGGCCATAGTTCAGATGCATTCAGAGACTCGGTGGGGACTGACGTGTGACTGTAGCTCCGGTGTCCAGTGGCAGTTATTGAGTAGCAGTTAAAGAGGGCAGGCATCACTAAGCTAAGGCCAGTATGAGCAATCGATGAGGAGAAACTGAATCCCATGTTACAATTAAGAAGTCTGGCCTTGCGGGAATGACCATATCAGGGACACCAGAGAGAGGGCTAACAATGGAGTAGAGGGAACGCTGCTGTGTGACACCCCCACATTGCTTAGGGCGGCCAGGCCACAGAGTGTTCCAATGCAGAACTCAGCGCCACCACGGGGCGGGATATAGGAGACCGGGCAGGGTCCCGAGATGATACCACCATTCTTTATGACACACCTCGGAAGGCCTCGGTGGATTGGTCACACTCGGGGGGTGAGCCCTCAACCACCCCATGGGCCAGGAGGGGACGGCAGGACAAGGAAGCCAGTCGTGATGCCCGGCAAGAATGACGGATTGGGTGATCTGGAAGAGTTCCTGTCGCACTTCAATATAAATGCGTAATGGCGAATAGGTGGAGGGCTATAGAAGCCGGCACCTTCCTGGGTATTAGTCTAGCAGAGGTTGCCAGGAGACTGTTAGCAGCCGTACAGCCCGCTTTGCTGGGGGGTTATAAGAAGTTGCGTGAGGCCCTGATAAACCGCTTCCAACCCCGTAGCCAGGTGGAGTCTTATAAGGCCTTTCTTCATACCTGCGTCCGTAAACCAGGCGAGGAGCTACAAACACTCTCAGAAGAAATACTGTGCTTAGTACGGCTGGCATACCCAAACGCCGATGCCGTCATGGTGGACGGGATGGCAAAGGACTGATTCCTGGAGTGCCTGGACGACACAGAGCTCCGGCAGTGGATTTATCAAGGGGAGACCCCCATCACGTTAAAAGCAGTAGAGAGGGGTGTAAGAGCAGAGGCTTACCTCAAGGCGGAGCGGTCCAAGTTGGCAAAAATCAGGTCATCCACAAAGTCAATGGTGGAAGAGATGTCAGAGTTAAAAGATGTCATCTCTGACATCAAATCAAAGCTGGAAGATAAGGCCGGGGGGACGTAACATCCGTCAAGGCTAGCCGGGGCCGGCAGTGCTTCAAATGTGGCTCGAATGACCATTTCAAGAAAAATTGCCCTGCGTGGTTGAAGAGGGTGGAGGCAGCTAAAAAGCGGGAAGCAAACTCTAAGTCCTCAGAAAACTAGAAGGGGTTTCTCCTTCCATTCGTGGAGGAACCCTTATGATTGATAAGAACAGAGAGGGCTGGGTAGAAGAGAAAAACAGGGAAACGGCCTGGAGGTGGAGGGCCAGCTGTGGGGCAAGTCCATCAGCCTAGTGGTGGATACGGAAGCTACTAGCAACCTCCTATCCACCTCTTGGGGGAAAAATGAAGGCTTGCCCGGAGACCTCTAGATGACTACTAGTACTATCCATATGGCCGACGGTAAGCCGCTGGAAGTGGAGGCAAGCTTACTACTGAGGTGCGGTGCGGTGCCAGAAAAAAAATGGCCTCATTTATTCTTGCCGACATTTCGGCGCCAGGTTTACTGGGCACTGAATTCCTCTGCCAGACCCAGGCAGGTTGACCTAGCCAGGGAGTTGCTGATTTGGCCCGAGGAGGGAGCTGAAGACACTTGCAGGCTTATTAGTGTCTCGACGGAGGTGGTACAGGGCCATACGGAAAGGGTGATAATGGCTAAGGTCCCAGTGGTGTTGGTGGTAGAGGGCATAGATTTAGTGGAGTCCACAAGGGGCATCAGGGTAGGAGGTACCCTGGTGCAGCCAGTGGATGGCAAGCTCCCCTTACTGGTGTGCAACCCAGGCCCCGATGCAATGACCATCTACAGGGGGATGCATTTAGGGGTATGTAATGAGATTACACCAGTCGTGCCGGATGGTAAGGGAGGACAGTCTTCAGGAGGATGACACCGGCTGCAAGTCAGGTGGCCTAGTCCATTCCCTGTTGGGCGACACCGAAGTTGCAGAGGATTCTATGTGGATAAACCTCATCACGAGGTACCGCCATGTGTTCCAGGATCAGGACGGTGACCTAGGGCGTACCAACCTTGTCACCCATGACATTAATACAGGTTCAGCTACCCCCATAAAGATGGCTCCCAGAAGGCTGGCCCTGCACAGGCGCGCTGTGGTAGACCAAGAGGTGGACGATATGCTGAGCAAAGTTGTGATATGAGATGGCTACAGTGGTCTACTTGCCTAGTGTACTTGGACAACATCATTGTGTTCTCATCCACGCTAGAGGAACATGGCAAACAATTAGAGAAAAGGCTCGGTGACGCGGGGTTGAAAGTAAAGGCATCCAAATGCCAGTTAGTGCGAAAGCAAGTCGACTTCCTGGGGCACCGCTGGGCACAAGCTCAGTGGGACGACCCAGCCCTTCGTAAGGTACGGGAATAGGTCAAGGAGGGCAGGACCCCGACGGCCACGGAGCTGTCCGGAGAACCCTATGCAGCAAGATCCCTGGCGGAGCAACTGCCCCGGCTCAGGATAGTCTGATGTCTTGGCTCGGTTGTGGTGGGAGCCCCGCGGTCACTCCTTTGGGCAGGTGGTGGTGCCAGATGCCATAGTAGAGGAGGCCCTGGCTGAGGTCCATGGTGCTCCCCTCAGTTGTCACTTTGGCAGGGCCAATAGTAGGTCTGCTGCAACGTCACAAGCGAGATGTGGTGCACTGGCTGGCCACCTGCCCCCAATGTTTGGACTGGAAATCTGCTCCCCACCCAGCCCGGTCGAGGATGCGAAGCGTAATGGTTGCGCTGCCACTGGAGCGCATGGCAATGGATATCATGGGCCCCCTGCCTAGAACAGCACAAAAAAAACGGCATATCCTGAAAATCATGGACTGTTTTATGTGGTGGGCTGAGGCGATATGCTTGCCAGACCAAGAAGCAGGGACTGTTGCCCGAGCTTTTGACCGAGGTGGTGTTTCGGCTGGGTCCTCCGGGATCATCCACACGGACCAGGGCCGGATCTTTCAGGCCAAGCTCTTCCAGGAGGTGCACCGCCTGTTGGGAGTGGTGCAGACTAGGACCTGTCCGTAGAACCCCAAGTCAGATGGACTCATGGATAGGTGTAACAGGACCGTGGAGGCGATGCTGGCCATGCTGATTGACAAACATCAGGGGGACTGGGATCTGCAGCTGCCTTTCGTCATGGCCGCGTACAGGTCATCGGTGCAGGCGTCAACCAACCAGACGCCCAACTTTCTGATGCTGGGACGCGAAACACTCATCCCCAGTAACTTGATGTATCCTAATCCCGACGATGGTGTAGCAAATGTGGCTGACTATGACAACTACTCAGCAGAAATGAGATACCGGATGGCCCAGGGCCACGCCTATGCTCTGAAACATATGGGTGAGGCCGTGCAGAGGCAGGAAAGAAATTTCTCCACCCGGGTTATGGGCGAGGAATTGGCTGTGGGAGACACGGTATCCTACCTGGTTCCACGGAAAGAGGTGGGCAAGTGCCCTAAATTCATGCGGCCTTGGTCTGGCCCCCTGACCATCACCCATTCCTTGGGTGGACAGGTTTGGGAAATCAAGAAGGGCAGGTAGAAAAGGAGAGTGCACTATGACCTCCTGAAGAAGACCCTACATCTGCAGGTGGACGATCCTGAGGTGGCAGAAGTGGTGAGGATGGTACGGCCACCACCCCTGGAGTGGGTACCGGTGGCGCCTCCTGGCATTTTCGGTGGGTTTTGCGCCACATCCGGGCCTTGTTACGGTATCCATGGCAACTGCCGCCATGGTGGTTGCCACCGGAGAGGGAAAGGAATCCATGGCTTTGAAGGGACCTGTAGCGAGGAGAGGCCGACATCTGCAGGCTTCCTTTTTGCATTGGCAGCATCTGAAAAAGATTGAAACAACGTATGAAACTGTGGTACACAAGCGGGAAATCCGAGACACCGAGCACCAACCACTGGTCAGTCACGGGAAGTCCTTTGAGAGAAAAGGCCGGAGGAGTCGTGCAGAGAGACTTGTCGGGGTGAAGAAATCAGTTATACATAACAGGGACAGGAGGGAGGGGGAGTGGCTAGTCGCTGATTGGGGCACGCGGATAACGACATTCCAGTTGGGACCTGCGGGATGCCTGCCACGGGAACACATAGTTATTCCGAAAGGAAGAGGCGAGGTTACATCCGAGATGAGTGCAAACGTTAAGGACATATTCACAGTGGGCGGAAGAATTGCAAAGGCGGGAAAATATGGTCACTGAAGAGGCCCACTGACCACCAGAAGCTGATGCTTTCTGGTGTGATGCCAAGGAACTACACTGTAACCTAGTTTGGTCCACTGACCAGGAGTCAAGCGCTCAGGGTTTGTTGTGGTCGTCGAGAGATCCACGGTGCCACTACCTTGTGAGATTTGCAGGAGGATATTCTGGCGGAATGATAGCCTGACCCGCCATGGGCGCAAGCAAAACGCTGGAGAAGGACCCGGGTGGGAGTGGCCCAAAGCGGGCAGGTTGGACGACTTCCAGGGCAACCTGGCTACACAGCATCCAGGGCATGCTTGGCTGTTTTTGAAGTGGGCAGAGAGGCCACCGGCGGTCACCATAAAATATAGGTCGGTGGGAGCCACCACCACTGTGTCCACCGCCGAAACTGCCACCAGATCGGCCACCGAGACAGCCACCGGGGCCACGGGAGATGCAGCTCGGGGGACTACCACCGAGCCCGGTAGTACAGAAAAGATGAAGGTGGACAACTCGGGGGAGGGCGACAGTGATGACTCCTCTGATTGCCCTGATTCCCCAAGCAACTCTACGGGCACCCACCGCAGCAGCTGCAGGGCTGCACACCTGACCACAGAACGTCTGCTGTCGACAGCAAGGGGGACGAAGAGGAGGCTGAGGAGGAGACTGACCGCACCCCATCCACCCCGGAGGCCCTACGACGGTCCCCCTGGCGGCCACAGAAAGCTTGGCTCAAGAGTATCGTGATGCTGGTGGCTCCCCGAGAGGACAGAAGCCGCTCCCCTCTTCGGTCCTCTGGCCATGATGAGCAGTCTGTGGCCGAGGGGACGAGGAAACGAAAGGTCGAGGTGGCCCCCGCGGTCACAAATGAGACCTGAGATGCCGACCCGCCGGATATACTGTTGAGTGTGGGGGACGTTCAAGACCTGGGGACCGGCCCACCCACTAAAGTCCTGAAAACTACAGAAGCCGGAGTTGCTAAATCCCTGTTGATAGTGGAAACCGACCAGTCCGCTGGGGGAGGTGGGAACATGACACCCCGGTCGACACACTCATAAGAGGACCGCGAGGCGGCCAGGGCCCTAGCGAAGCAGCTTGGGCAGGCAACAGCAGTGACCCTAGACCCTGTGGCCGATGGGGTGTTGGATCGGGTAGTGACGGCGCCGTCGCACCTTGTCTCCCCAAAGTGATGCAACTCTGAGGGCAAAATCTGGGACAGAGCTGTTTATTTTTTTTTCTTGGTAGTAGGACAAAGATATTTTGCTTGTGCATACTTTCCATATATGGGGTAAATACTGCATAGTTGGTTTTCTTAAATACAGTTGTGAGTTTGCAATGATGACCAATGAAAGTCATGTCAGTTTGTCGCCCATTGTGTCAGTTTGTCGCCCTAAACACTTCTGATGGAATTACAGGTAGCTAAAATAATGTTGGGACCATAGGAATTCGCCCTAGGGTGATGCACTAGGGGGTAAAGGCAATATGTAGGTAGTCTAGGATTAAAGGTAGGAGAGAGAGGGTACTTTTCCTCATTGTGTCAGTTTTTCGCCTAGCATGGCAGTTTGTTGCCAGCGTGTCAGATTTTCACCTTAGAAAAAAGATTTCACCCAGAAGAAATTTAGCAAAGAAAAATAGTTAAGAAGGAGAAAGGGTAAGGGAATATTTTTAACTAGTCAGGGATAGTCAAATGTGGAGCTTGTTCATGTGAAAATGAGTGTCAGATTTCGCCTTAGAAAAATCTTTTCACCTAAAATAAATATTTAAGAACAGTATCTGTTATGGCATAAGGAGAGAGGGTAAGGGAATATTTTTAACTAATCAGGGATAGTTAAATATATAGATTGTTCATGTAAAGATGATTTTGCTGAAAAGGGCCTTCCGTGTCAGTTTGTCGCCAGTGTGTCAGTTTTTTGCCCTGATGTCAGGAAAAGGAGGGAAAAGAAAACTTATATAAGTATTAGGATCTTGTTGCTTTGGGAAGTAAAGGAGCTCCATAGGCCTCAAGTAATGGGTCATCTTTTATTTCATTGCAATTTATTTATATATTAAAAAAACAGAGGTTTCTCAAATGTGTGTCAGGTTGTCGCCTAAGGAGCATGTCAGTTTGTCACCTCTCAAAATTGTATTACTTACGGGAGACAAGGTACGTCGGCGCATGGGGACGACGACCCTCTTCTGCTGCAATCCCTGCTGGTCACCGAAGGTAGGGAGCTTGCACCCGCCCGGGTGGGACAGAGCTCGCTGAAGCAAACTAGCAGGATTGCTGATGAGATGGCCACAATGGTCAGGCGCCCACCGAAGAGGAGGGACAACCCAGGGCGAGACCTCAACCCTTAGTACGCTACCCTTGGAGCAGGTTAGGATGATATTGAGCTCCTCACTGCCAGTCATTCAACCTCACCTGTCTGATAACAACACACCCCGTACGGACAAATCATTGGAGCGCCTGATAGCCTCCTGGGTGCAGGAGGATGATGAGGAGTTGGATTGGGAGGAGGAGGAGGGGACGAGGTGAAGGATGACCCGGTCACATACCAATCTGTGACCTTTTCAACCAAATCCAAGGGAGGGGAGATGAGCCCCGCCAAGCTGATCCGAGACTGCTGGGTGGTATTGAGGCGGAAAGATGTTGAACTTCCAGCCTCAGACCCCAAAGTCAAGAAGACACAGACCATATCCTTAGGGGGCCCCATGCCTACACCTGAAATGTGTACAGGGGGACAGACAGACGGGAATGAGAAGGATAAGGAGGGCCAATCTGAGACTGAAGGGGTGACTCCTCTCCAGTTAAACGAACAGACAAGGGTAGTAAGTGAGTGAGTGAGTAATAGGTGTTTAACGCTATTTCGACAGCTAAGGTCATATTCATGGCGAGAACGACATTACACAATTTCACAGAGGAATGTGTTGGTGCCCACGCATATGTGCACCACACACATCCGAGGGGATAGGAAAGAGGAGTTATAGTCCCTTTTAAGTGGGCTAGGGAAGCCAGTACAGACAAGGGGAAGGAGAGCACCAAGGGCGGGGCAAGTCAAAGAACAGGAGCGGCCGGAGCGAGAAGGGTAAAGATAAGAAGGGAGAGGAGAGTAAGAAGGATCAAGAGAAGTGAGAGAAAGATGAGAGAGAGGGCCAAGATCGGCAGAAGGAGAAGGAGAGGAAAGACAGAGAGGATGAGGATAAAAGGGATAAGAGGGAAAAGGAGGAGAAAGAGGAGCGTGAGCGCAAGTGACGTGATGACAGGGAAAAGAAAGAGGAGAAAGAAAGGAAAGATCGGGAGAGAAAGGACAGAAAAGATAAGAAGAAGAAAGAGAAAGATGATAAGGAGAAGAGAGAAAAAGAAAGGAAAGAGAGAAGATAACGAGAAGAAAGATAGGGAAGATAGTGAGAGGAGAGACCGAGAGAAGAGAGAAAAAGAGAAAATGGAGAAACAAATAGAGGAAAGACGAGGAAGACAGAGATAAGCACCTGGTTGCCACTGGCTACCAGCATGCGCCACCACCAGAGCTTCCCAAGCGAACCAAGGTTGGGGTGAGCCACAGTCAGGACCCTCTGCTGGCAGGTCGGGCACTGCACCCTCTATTCGTCCAAATCTGGAGGAGAGGGTCAGACAGATGATCTTGGAGGATGCAGGGCGGGAGATCCAGGGAGTCAGGATAACTGTTAGTTAAGACAATCCTATTAAAGATAGGTTGCCGGGGTTACAAGTTGTGGCTATGTAAGTAATAGGAGCCCGCTATAGGATTGCTCCCTGTAAGATATATCTCTGTGGAGATGGTATATAAGTTCTATGACTAAGTATAAAGTAAGGAGGGAGGGATGTAATGAACATGTTATGTCATTTCTGGGCGGCTCGGTGGCGTATCGGGGTGGGAGTTACACAGTCAGGCTGCTAGGGGGCGTCTCGGTAGTGACGTCACAGTCTTGTGACGTCACGGGCCGATGATGTTGCTATAAAAGATGGTGTTCAGTGGCTGTAGTTCAGATGCATTCAGAGACTTGGTCAGGACTGACTTGTGACTGTAGCTCTGGTGTCTGGTGGCAGTTATTGAGTGGCAGTTAAAGAGGGCAGGCATCTCTAAACTAAGACCAGTATAAGCAATCGATGAAGAGAAACAGAATCCCATGTTACAATTAAGGAAAGAACAGCAATAAACACCAGTTATCATTCATCACACTTTTTTCAGGCATCAGCTGTCATTCTTGGTTATTACAGTAGATGAGTACAGAGTACCGGCAATATACACGATTTCCATGTACATGCCTAAATGGACTTACTTCGCTCAAGTTTGTTTTAATTTGTGGTAAGTACTGCTCTACTTAAGCCCCTAAAATTGATGGAGCGACAATCATCATTCCTCCATGAACTGATACTGCGGAGCACTATATATATCTAGGGCTGTAGTAAAGTTTTAGCATACTGCAATGTCTCAAATAGGAGCCCCGGCCCTTATTATTTTCAATGTACCTGTACCCCCGGCCCCAATTTAAAGCAAGCTCTTATTCAAGGCCCGGCCCTTATTGATTTAGCAGCTCAAACCATGTCTAAAGAATAAAATGTGATATAGAAAGGGAAGATTTAGCAACCATGTCACTGTTCTTTTTTTTGTGTCCATTTTTTGGAGGACCTACCCATCCACTTGCCACTGTTTTTGTATGGAACATATAGCCTGGTCACCGGACCCACCTACCCCCTAAGCAGTGACATACTTGTTGAACGTTCCCAAATGTGTGGCCTTCCACCAAAGGAGAACTGCACATTTGGTTAAGTTATTGTTCAGGACCTTTTCTAGGAGTTTATTTACTTGAGCGAAATGATGTGTTTATCCTCCCTACCTGTACCAGAGCACAGAGTAGGGAAAAAAAACAATTGTTGTAGACTAATGCCTATATTGATTGTGATTAGTGACATGTGAGAAAGGAAATGTAGACAATTAGATCCTAATATCTAGATGTCTCACATGTCATTTGAAAGGGAATTAACCAGAACAAATATAGGAAGCCAGGCCATGATGGGTGACGGATGGCTATGAAAGCTTTTTTTTGAGGGGGGGGGGGGCTATTGCTCTATCTACACCACTATAGTAACAACATGCTTATGTAAAACCGACCACACCCGGCCCCTATTCAAGGCCCGGCCCCTAATAATTTCACAACCCCCTAACCCCGGTCCTTAACCAAGGGAGGCTGCTATTTAAGGCCCGGCCCCCTATATGAGACATTACGGTATCTCCTAAAAAGACAGATTTGAAAATATGTGGAAACATGTCTAAATAGTTTGTAAATGCTCATCTTTTGTGCTATGCCTATTTCGACTTAGCAGGTCGGCCCATGGGCGCCACCATTACTGGAGCTTATTACCAGTGAGTTCTACTGATAAGACCTATCATTTCATTTCAGTGACCGAAGAGAATAGAGGAATTGAATTATCTAGTATAATCTTACCAATGGGGGCCAATGGGGGACTGAGGTTTGGAAGAGTGTTTTGCCCCCCCCCCCTCTCCCAATCCTGCACGAGTCTCATACACGTATTGGTGCTTGGTATCTAGCATTAACACATTCCCATTTCCAGATTCATAAAATCTCCTATAGCACTTGACTCCCGGGGGGGGGGGCACTCACGGAATTTTGGATACAATGTGCGTACACAAACTAGCGGGAAAGGGGTACTTTTTTTGCCCCCAGAGCGGATCCTCCTGGATCCGTTAAAAGGGGTCCCTGTGGGCTTAATTTCAGCTTAAAGGGGTACATTTTTCTAGGGCTTTTTAACGCTGAAAGAATTTTTAAAATATTCCAACTAGAACCAAAGTTAAGGTTATTTTGCAGGATCATCATATTTTCCTGAAACTTGGTACTTTTTTCAAGAGACTTCAGCGGAAAATGGGTACCTCTTTTTTTTCAGGAAATTCTCACATTTGGCGGGGAAAGGGGTACTTTTTTTCAGGAAATTCTGAAAATTTGGCAGGGAAAGGGGTACTTTTTATGAAGCTATTCCGTTGAAAGGGTGGCCAAATCGAGAGTTTGTCTTCTTGCATTTTGAAACCAGGAAAGGGGGTAATCAGGGGCTGTGTACGCACATGATTAATATAGGATATATAGGGAGTGGCCCGGGACTTGACTCTGCATGATTTCTTTTTCGATGAAAATAAATTGTCCTGCACCCCCACCCCTGTTTATGACGTAATGAATGATACGTCCTGCTTCTGGTAGTTTCACGGAAGGAAGGCGCTAGGCCAAAAAAAAAAATAAAGGTGTGTTTCCAGTTACATGCCTCAAACATCTAGGGTCGGTAGGTAGGATTTTTTTTGTATAGAAATGTATGGGCAGACATGTTGGATCCTATGATATTACAGTAGAATTATGAAAAACACAAGAAATGTGAAGCACATGTAAAAGATATGAATGAATGTTATGAACGCTATACCAATAGATGGGGACCTAGACCTAGAAAAAATATGAAATTTACGGGAAAAATCGTTAAAAATTGTCAAAAAATCACAAAATGAAAATAAAATTCCATGATCAGCCCTGTTTTGCTAGGGTCTGTCGGGTAACTGGAAACAGACCTTTTTTTTAGGCCCTATCTAGAGTTGGACATGGATCCTAGGGAATCATGATTTCCTATAGATGTCAGCACAGGTATAATGGTTGCACAACTGGTCGCTGATTCCCTCGTCCAATTGGTATAGATAGCGGGCAGATCCCCGCAGATCCTGTAGTGATTCAGAATATTTATTCCCCCGTTTCGGGACAAAGGGCACACTGTTAAGATGAACGAAACCATAAAGTATGCGCTGTCATATCACACCCATTGAGACCCTATGTAGGTAGGAGGGAGCAGAAATATTCAAAGTCAGCATATTGGAGAACGATATACCAACGATATGGTACATGTATATGGTATGTGAGGACAGATCGATCTATGGAGCCCTATAGAGATTTGCCTGGGGAGCATTTCTCGTGCAGATTTATACATGTAGACGTCTCCATAAAACCAGATAGAACACTTTGATAACATGGGAGAGTCGGAGCTATCAGATGTAGACCCGATGTCATTGCTTACAGTGCTTAGTAACAAGGGAGCAGAAATATTCAAAGTCAGCATATTGGAGAACGATATACCAACGATATGGTACATGTATATGGTATGTGAGGACAGATCGATCTATGGAGCCCTATAGAGATTTGCCTGGGGAGCATTTCTCGTGCAGATTTATACATGTAGACGTCTCCATAAAACCAGATAGAACACTTTGATAACATGGGAGAGTCGGAGCTATCAGATGTAGACCCGATGTCATTGCTTACAGTGCTTAGTAACAATTCCTGATTTTCTCAATTTATTTGAAAACTTTACATCATGACCTATGGAGGCTGTGTTAAAGTTGGCCTTAAGGTGTTCATAAGTCATCTCCATATAGCTGGACAGTGGACAGACACCACGGAAGCAGCATCTACTTTCATTATGCCCCCCCCCCGCCGTCGTTCATCCCTATTGACATTACACTCGTTTTGTTATGAAAAAAAATCATACATTATGATTTATCAATATGATTGATACTACTACATGGTACTATATATTCGTCATGCTGATGGTTGCAATAAATTGAGTTGGGATATGGTCTGCAGATTAGACCTCTTGTGAAGTGTTGAAGTCTATTTCGACATCTAGCTTTCGTTTCACACGTTCCTATAGGCATGTGCAAAGTGCGAACAGAAATCACATGATAAATGATGACGAGGGGTGTCCCATAATGTAAAGGTCACAAGGTGGAGGGGGGGCTGTACGTGGTCCAATTTTTTTGGCTAGCACTAAAATAATAGTATTACTCTTCTGGCATAGGTGTAATATCAGTCACACACATACTCATGATGATGATTTGGAAGCCCCTCTCCGTCTCCTCTCCCTCCCCTCCTATAAATATCATAAATGCCTAAACTCTGATTTCGATGAATTTAACAATTGCTTCAGACAATATCACTAGACAACTTTGTTTTGTGCACAATCATAATTAAGACTGCTGACATAGAAGTCCATATTTGCTGATAATCGTGCTGATGAATATTGGTGATAATGTCCACAGTTCCATTCTCGTGCCTGGATATATAAGGACCAGACATGTTGGTCCTTGTATTCGGTTTGTTTTATCAGAGTGAAACCAGAACTGTTCATGGCATTTCCTGAGTCATAGTTTCGATGGCTAGGTTGAGGGCGTATATCACCATATTACTTGCTTTAAACCCGCACTAATTAAGGAGGCTCTGAATAGAAAATCAGAGAGAGAGAGAGAGAGAGAGAGAGAGAGAGAGAGAGAGAGAGAGAGAGAGAGAGAGAATAAAACAACTATTCAACAAAAGTAAGTATGTATTTATAACAAAGGCGCTAAGATGTTATGTGCACCCATTGAATTTGAATTTCTGCCTTCTTGGTGGGCTGGGCATACACAGCTTAGGGAAAGTTGGGAATTCCCCACCGATCGCGTACTTCTATATGACCTCTGTGCGCTTCAATATATTCTGAAAACAGTGTGCCAACATGGCATGCCCTTATTCTGCGTCGAAATTGAAATACATTGAAATAATATTTTTTTCAAGAAATGCGTGGTCATGATGGCCAAGCCCCAGGTTGAATTGATATAAGGATCCTACATATCGCTTTAATCATTAGGAAGTGGTCTTTATAACTAAATGGGGAGACTTCTCGATCTTCAGTGGGAGCGATCCGGGATGTTGCAGAACTCAGCCCATGCAGTCAGTTCTTCAAATAAAAAAAGGATAAGATGCCGAGCATGATTGTCACAACTCAAGATTGAGTGTACAATTCAGAGCACTCCAACAACAATATAAAACCCAATGTATCAAGTATATCACAAGGTATACCACAGCAGATATGGACATTTCCTTGCATCGAGAAACTGAAAGGTTTAGACCTTTGACAGATGAGGCGTTCAATCCGGCTCTTGCATAAGCTATCATTTTGTAGAAATTTACAAATCACTGGAGTATCACATCAATGACACATAATAAATCACATAGATGAATGCTTGTTGATAGCTCTTTTTTTACATGACAGTATTTAGGAAGGGACCAACTTATTCAACCAAAAAAAGTTATTTTACGTCAAGATGACGTTTTTATGATGTTATATAACACTTGGCTATAATGAGGAACCATAAAGAAACGGGTCTGAAACTTCGTGTAACTTCGTGGGGAATGAAGTTCAAACCCTCCTGACCACTCCCTGAAGTTATATATAAGGTGCGGCATATGTTCATGAGAATTGAAGCATAACACTTTACAACGGCCCAAAAAAAATGGAGACGAAACATACCAATTGTACCTAATTTGAGGCTGCTGAGTCTGAAAATGAGGTTAAAAAATGCCTATTGGCTCTCAATTTTAAGATATACATAGGGTGCCATATATATGCTAAAAATCACCCCAAGGGCAATGATTTCACAATGTTCACCTATGTAGTGTAGCCCAAAATTGTACAACAACTTTCTTATGTCATTCCTGGCATTTGTCTGGGTATTATCAATAGCTCTGAAACTGCCGCAAATCATATTTCACCCAAAAGTGGCTCCTAGCCCTCTATTATTCTGCGCATCGGAACCAGTTTTATGGAATATTATGTGTCTGGTGTTAGCATGCTCCATATGCATAGGTGTAGTAGTTTTGGCAGTCCAGAAGCAAGATTCCACCTTGGATCATGCCACTAGGGGTCAAGATGTATATATTTCCACACTAAATAGCCTCGATTTTATGTACATTGCATTATAACCCTCATCTTGGGGTTATATTGCTTCATTTTGGTACAAGGGGAGTCATATCAAGGAGACATCCAACTTTCCATGTAAACCTCCTTGAAACACTGACTTCTGGATCATTTAGAGCAATCAGTTATGATTTATGGTGAGTAAGGTTGCATCTTAACATCAGGATTATCCATGGTCATGTAATTAAAGTGATGGTAATTTGACATTACAGTAAAATTCCGTTACAACAAACAACTTGGGACAAGCAATAAAATTCGTTGTAGACGAATTTCGTTGTATCCAAACATCACCTTAGACAGCCTTGAAAGCCTACCAAGTATCCCAATTATGGCTTTGTTCCTTTTCTATATAGGTAGAAGCAACCAGTACAATGGTATAGTAAGAAAAGTTTATCAAATTATTCACAAATCTCATCATGTAATATTATATACATGTAGAATAATAATCTGTGCTACCAAAATGTCGACACAGGGTAAGGTAATGTGAGAGGGATTTACAGCAACTTCTCCCCTTGCCCCCCTATGCCCATACCAGCATCAACCCCCCCCCCCCGTCCGCCCAGTAAGGGAATGTGTGAGGGATTAACAGCAACACTTCCCCCCTCCCCCTACCCCCATAGCGGCATCAAAAGCCCCCCTCTGCCCCTCCACCCCCCCCCCCATATGGGTCATTGTGTGAGGGATTAATGGTAATACCTCCCCTATGCACCCTTTAGAACAATCAAAGGTGGGGGAGGGGGAATCAAAGGAAACGGTTCCCTTGATATTTTTCACTCATCACATCTTTGAAGTCTCAAAAAGAATTCGTTGTAAACGATCTTAGATCATGTGAAATTCGTAGTAAAGGGACTTTTTTATAGGAATGTATGAGGCTGAATTGGGAAAGGGACATTTGTTTGTTATAAACGAAAATTCGTTGTAACAGAATTCGTTGAAACAGAATTCTACTGTATAACCAAAATAGGCTACATAGTCATGACTTGCCCTTAGAACAGTCATAACAGGATTTCTGGAGACAATAGGGCTGAGGACTATGTAGAGAGTGTGGATACACTGCTGGCACATACCAGAAACTCAAATCCAAGATGTCCTTGATGATCCACCTCCTGCATCTGACCTCGCATTCTTCCCCAAACAAACTGTGGCTCGGTAAGTGACTGACATACATGGTGAGAAATTCCAATACGACCTGTCAGAGTTTGAAAAATGCTACCAAAGATAGTGGTTACCTTCTCTTCTGAAGTGGAATGAGCCAAACATTGTGTACAAGAGGCAGGTAAAACAGTCCTGAACAAGTGTCGACTGGTTAACATTTTGAGCTTATTTACTACTTTTACTGCATATTACTGAGTCAAGGGATGAGCAATTCATTAGATATGGGTTTGGAAATGGTAATCAAAGACAAATAGATCAGATTTGATGTAAAATCTGGTGTTCATATAGTATACACTAATATAGATTTGGCTACCTAGGACGAAAATTGGTAATTCTAGGGTAGTATGAGTATCTCAAAATTAAGAGCCGCCAGCAAAACGCGAATGTTATTTTTGAATTGCCCAGGTCAAAATACATAGGAATTAATAGGTTTCAGCGCGTGTTTTTTTTTTTCCAAAAAGTGAAAATTTATTGTACAGTGTAATTATTGTTCCTTAAACCAATAGTCCACTGTGCCCATTGGGTTGACTTTGGCCATACTTTTCCTACATAAGATTCGGCCGAAGTGGTCCAGCAGACAATTGGTATTATATGTTTAGTCAGAGTTAGGATTATGCCTTATATGCGAGGAAATTCAACTATATATAGAACACTATGACTGTATACCGGCGAACTGTATGATACATGGATCGGCACGTGCCAACTAATAGAGATAATGCCATAGAACAGGGGAGAAAACTTGAAAGAAATCTTATCAGATTAGATACTATGACCCATTGACCTCCTGAAATCAATATTTCAGAAGAAAAAAAAATCAAAGCGATCCATCTACTCACATGGCCCAACAACTGACACCACAATCATCTTCATCACATGGCATGCAACATAAATAATTTCGATCGTAGGTTTAACAATTAATCAATATTCCTCCAAGTAGTTATCTAATTAGTGTAATTCATTAAATTCATGCTTCAGACTAACCCCTCCCCCCGACCATCCAGCGCTACCAACGTCGATGGCCATTCATCATGGGTTTGTGTCAGAAACGGGGGGGGGGGTGCATTGTCTCGGTTCAGATCTATGGGATTTATAGGTATCCTTATGACTACGAGTAAGAGGAAATATTCAATGTTGTGGATAGTTTTATGACACAGGCAAATAAAATTGAAACTTAATAGAAATCCAGTAAATACCCCATGGACTACATTGTCAATCAAGTCTTCAAATATGCAATAGATTACTTTGCTAGGGAAAACGGGGAAAAACACACACACAAAAAAAAACAAAAACAAAAAAAAAACAACGATGACGATGAAAAGTCATGCGAATCCAAAAACATCTGAGATTTTCTCAAACACTTCTTATCATGTTGGCCTATTTCCTAACCGAGAGAAATCGCTATATCTGCAAATCGACTGTCATGGGCTTCTCCGCCCCTGCTTTAGAAACTATGTGTTTACAATATTGACACTGAAAAGGGAGGGAGATTTTCTGAATGAGACGTTGGGAGTACCGCTCCTAGCTGCCTATGACACACAACATGCAGCTGTACCCTTATCCTGGAGTGCTAGGGCCTATATAACTCAGTCTCTACACAGGAGCAGTTATTCAGTTCCAACTAACAGCAACAGGGGGCACTACTAGTCGCCAACTATTTCAATCAGAACGCAGTAGAATTTCGTGCGGGACAGACGCACCTACCAAGTCTTCAGACATAATAATTGCTGGTAAGTATCTTTTGCAAAAAGATTATGTTAGCCATGTCCTTCATTCTAATTTTAGCGTTGGTACAGTCGCATGTAACCATAGAACACTTGTTTCTACTTTCCTACTTTGGGTTCGATATTAGACCATTTCCCTTTTCTTCTCCATAAAAAAATCTTATATGTAAATTCAATGTACATTAGATTATGTATATACATTTCAAATAATTTAAGAGACCTTCTAGCAGAGGAGGTTAGCCATTGAATTGTCCTTCACAAAGACTGAAACAACTTACACGCCCTGCCATTGGCATTGCTTCGCCTTGTGTAACAGTTTGATAGAGCGCTAAGCTAAAACAAAATCGTTGCATGCAAAAGCTACAAAAGGAATATACGTATTCCGAAATACATAATTACTGATAGCATTGCTGATGAAAACGAAGTATTTTTGTGATTTGAAATCTTACATTTTGGAGAAAAAAAACAACATAAACTTCATTTATATATTATCTTTGAAATGAATTTATGATTATCTACTACCGTAATCTCCCGCGTATGAGGCGCGTCTTATAAATACGCCAAACAAAATGCTTATAAGTCTTATACGTGGGAGGGACATTGCCTTGAGTTTGGGGTGCGCCTTATAGGGGGGGTATAGACCAGTGATAAATAGATCTGCATGACCATCAATATTCACTGCCAGGCGCATGATAACGAGACATGGACTGACCCTTACTTCTTTGTTCTTCTCATTAACATAATGTAGACTGTAAATCAAATCGAAGTTGTCCCTTGAACTACTAGTATTACACGGTTCAAAATCAGACTGTTACGATGATAATAATAATTCCATTGTGCGAAGAAGCAAATTACTAGAATAACTCTCCTTGGTAGAGAATCCCAACTTAAAGGATATGGTCCGAGAGTTCCACCCGAGTGTACAGGCAAACTGAGGGGTAATGAAACAGAAAGTTGTTCTATCGAGCAAGCACTATGTATATCGAAAAGCTTAGAACTAGATATTTGAAATAGATAGGGAGGGGAATCGATATCTATTGGTTCAATATGTGATTACGATTTATTCGACATATTAAAAAAAAAAAAAAGATTTAAACAAATGAGATGGTATTTTGATATGTGATTACAACTTTTGTAATTTATAAAGGAGATGCGTTATACTTTAATTTTATGTCCAGGTGATATCGCAGACCACCGGGTACTATCACACACTTTCATGGTAGTATACCGCCCACCATAATTCTAAGGAAAATATGCCAGATGAAAAATGACATTGATACATTGTTATCATTAAATCCTTGAAATTTACTTATCTGATCATCTCAACCTTGAGTATATTTAAAGCTAAAGTATTAACACGAAACGTGAACGAAAGGTAATACTGCACAACCTAGGGGCGGATCCAGAAGGGGCGATGTACAGCCAAGAAAATTAATTTGTATACTGGCCCATGTAGTGAGATTTAGAGACCGACCCGATTTTTCGAACAAAAAATTTTGGGATAATGCAAGTTTCTACAGCTTTGATTTGAGACAAAATATGCCATGCCCATCTACTTTTTCAATGTTTCTTTGAGGCTAGGGCAAAAAAAAATATGAAAAAGTGATAATATTCATAAATCATGATGTGCGTGTGATAGCCCGAGGCGTCTTTTGGGTGGCCTAAAGTGTTATGTATAGAGTATGGAAGGACGAGGAACAATGAATATACTCTTACTGAAGTCTAAATCGGGTATTCATTATTTCCCCAACTTAAAGCCTACATCTAACAAACAGTTAACGAGTGAGTAATAGAATCTGTGGGCAGATGAGGGGAAAGGGCCCTCCCTGCGGGATTTTTAGTACTGTGTTTGGCCACTGGGGGAGCTACAAAGGCCATAAATGTGAAAAATAGGCCAAAAATTAATATTATGTACTTTTTTACATAGAAAAAGATGGTTTTCTCAAAAACGTTCTATTTTCTGGCACTTCCTGTCTATTTGGAATGTAAATGGAACGTTTTGAATCCAAAAATAGGCTAAAATAGGGGTTCTCAGGTAAATATGTTACCATGGCAACCAAAATAAATGTTCCAAATAGAAAGAATATAATGTCAATTGATAGAATGATTTATCATGATTCATATGCTGAAAAAAGCATATAGATATCGCATCTCTTTGTACACCTTATGAGCTGTATATCAGTATGTCTATACTGAAACCCGGAAAACTGTGGGGCATGCATCCCCCATATTCCCCAACTGTGCCACCACTGATTACAAGTGATTTTTTTTTTTTTTATCCTGTTTAGTATCGTTCATGCTCCCACAATGTGCTGAATATGTCGTATTTTCAGTAATTTGACCCTTTCACCCCTGAATTTCTGTTACTCTATGGGATTTGCTTGCAAATCCTGCTTTATGGGGTTGAAGGAGTTAATCAAAATGTCAAGCCACATGGAAACGCTGGGAAATTCCGCAACCTCAAAAAAATGGTCACGGTCTGTGTTCCTGGGCATCGGGGCGTGACCATTGAGTCCCATTAATACGGACTGGACCAGAAGAGCGTTTGAATTATTTTATCCTAGCATTTCCACGATTTCGGGGAAGGGGGGGGGGGGCTATAAAATTTATAGTGAAGGCGGGTCGCTTTGATACCTCGGGGATGGATCTATTTTTAATCTGCTATCGTAAAAAACCAGCAAACTCTCTTACTGTATTGTCGTGTTTAAGCGCCAGGATTTGAATGAGCGCCGGTCTCAAATAAGCGCCAGGGGTACAGAGGTTATGAAATATCTCTTAAGCACTGAAAATAGAGTTTGAATAACCGCCTATCTTCTATGACCGCTGGGGATATTGAGGCCACCAAATCAAAAACCGCCGGGGCGCTTGAACATGACGATATGGTTATTCTGTAATTTTGAAAATGATATCCACTCTTAACGCATATTTGTGATATTTTGAATTCCCTCTGCCATAAAACTGACACCGCAAACACACGCACGCAGAGACCATTTTCAAGAAGAAAAAATCCGGAAGGAGCAACATGAATCACGTATCACGTTAACAGGAAATCCTGCATAAAACTATGTTATATTCCTGAAAGAAACTAAATGCAAGCTTTGAAAACCGATAGTGGCCCATTTTTAGAGGTACCAGCCATAACGCTATTAGGACGTGACTTGAACCTCTATTATGCATGTAATTGTAGTTTCTTTTTCTCTCACGTCTCCGGGGCAATGTTATTTAATTTCTGGCTATGCATATTTAAGCTACATGTGAATAAGTGTGCCGGGATATGTAGACCCACATAACTTGGTATGGACCGATTTTCCCTTTTCTAGGAACCCCTTTTTGATATGGAAAAATAAATGATAACAGTTTCGATAGGCACCAGAGTTATTTCCATGGGCATCTCTTTAATATTACTTTTCTCATCCCGTCTTAGAAGTGGGACAATAGGTCCCTATGGGTAGTCATGTGTGACTTCCCCCTAAATATCACTATTTATACAGTGATCTTTTGGGGGAAGTCACACATGATAAGTCCACCTCCATGTATAAGACTTACACATTGTAGACACCATAACTAGAGGGCTGCCCTGCGGTTATAGTCTCCATCACTTGGAATTACAATACACAAGGGTAGGTTTGGGCAGGTCATAGCTTGGTTAGCACTATTTACTTTGTATTGTGTCAGGATATCCCAGGGTGATCCCTGAACATGTTCAGACAGGTTTATCCCTGTGATCTCCAAGCAGCATGGCAGTATATTCCACACGTTAAATTCTGGTTCACTTTCCGCTTGGAGGTCACTACAAAGGGATACCCTCTTCCTGTTCTACGTCACTTTATATCTCTATGACGTCAATGTAAATACCGGGGTTTCCCGAGATCTAAAAGTCCATAGGACGCCTCCTGTTATCTAAACCGTGACCACCAGCCTATAACTATTTATAGATGACCCATGTACTTCCATCTATGTAAAACGTCCTAGGTCTATATATACTGAGTGAATGCATGCCTAGATCAGTCTGAAGGTGACAACCAACCAGCAGAGTAACACAGAGGACTGACTAGTGATTCTCCCACATCTTTTAGACAATACAGAGTGTAGAGAAAACTTAGGCCACATCATGACAAAATGTTGTGTAACTGCAGCACGCTTTAACACAAATGGACAAGGTAATATTGATCATAGCTAACTTATCGGAAATCGACTGGTACAATATTCTGTATGTTTTAGAGGGGAAACACAAATTTTATGGTACTCATTTTTTTTTTTGTTTCTATATGCAGTATTTTACGGAAAATTAACTCCTATGAAACGGTCTTGAAGTAGTCAATAAAAAAATACAAGTGGCACAATTTTCGACATAATATTCTAATTCTCCAAATGGACGTGGAAACCTCATTGAGCTTAGGGAGATTTCATGTCCTACATTAGGCATGTAAAAGGCGTCTCTCAAAATCCTTTGTGCACACAATTACAATTAAGTTCAGTTATATCTCAATGGTAGTGCATATAGTTTTAATGGCTAGATGCCCAACTACATGTCCAATGGGTTGAAGATAACTGACCGACTACCATAATCAATGTGGGTCCTTTACTTCTTAAAGTGCTCAAAGTTATTTAATCATAATTATTTCCTATATTTACAGGACAACACTCCAACTTCAGAATGGAACAGAAAGTAGCTGATGGATGTGCCCAGCGTCTACTGATGGATAACGGGAAACCTGTGGTCCTCCTGGGGCGCCGCCTGGTGGTACAGACAGAAACCTGCGTCAGGACACATGGTGCCAAGTGCCTCTTTCCTGCTGAGGAGCTTGCACCACGGCTCTGGTTGGGAGCCGAGGTAGAAGACGACACCGAGTTCACGTTCACACATAGCAAGGAAATGCTGGAGGCTACAACTGTCCTCCATACTACTTTTGGGCGTCTGAGATGTGTTCCTGATGCTGAATACGCCCTCTGGTTAAAGTCTGGCCTCTGCCAGGTGGCCCCACTGGTGATCCACCTTGATGACGTCTTGTGGCGCGTCATAGCGTCTGAAAACTCCATAGCAGACGACACTTCTGATACTAAGCTGCCAGACGACATGCTTCCCGCCATGAAGGTCTATCTGCGGGCACACACTGATGGAGGAATACTGCTGGATCAAGTGAAAGAAGCAACAGCTCGTGGAGAGAAGGATTTGAATGATCATCGTGAGTTCTTGTTCAAGGTCTTCAGCATCGTCTGCATGCCACCAACACTCTCCCATGACCTCAGCAAGACCCGACTGGTTAATTTCACACTGGGACGCTGCTTCCATAGTAATGATCTCCCTGTCCTTCAGTCTGCTGTGTCCTTTGATGATTGCATGTCCCTGGTTAAGAAACTCCATCTGGAAGTGGAGAATCACCACCCTGAGCACGGGGCCCGCCCTGCCATCTCCGTCCTGGACATGTACCTAGATAGGGTCTCCAGGAGTGTCCAGAAGAATATGGGTTGGAGCAAAGCAGCCTGGAAAATACCTGAGATGTACGTCCCTGCCGAGTACCGCCAGGATTTCGCCGACCTGGCGCAGAAGTATGGTGACCTGGAGCTGTCCGACCCTGGAGAATTGAACCTACCGAGCCTACTGCCTGGGGCTAGGCTGGACGTGAAGTGGCAGGATATTTCTTCCATTGGAGTATGTGCTGTAGCCTAAATGAAACAGTCCTCTAGTAGGCTAGGGTGCCACCTGCTTACATAGGACATTCCCATTATCAAATTTGAACAATTGGCGAGGTGAAGGGCATTACTCCTGCAAAGGTCGTATGCATTGCCATTTATAAGGGTTTGCGGGTGGAAGAGCTAGCTCAGGAATCTCGAGTAAGCACACTCGACCAATGCTTCTCTCTTTATAAACAGCTCCATGGCACTGGGAATCATCTTAACCTGTTGATACATCAATCAAAACTCTTGCTACTGAGCACTATCGGCTGCGAAATAGATTGTGAACCTTTCAACTGTGGGCCATATCCGATGTTCCTGCTACACGTATTGGACCATTTATACAGTGTACATGGAGATGCGTCTTGTGTAAACAACTGTGCTATTTATTTCTATTTATTATTAACTTATGGGTATTGTATTCAAGACACTAGAAAGATCAATGTTCTATATACTTTTATCAATATTAAATGTTTAATCGAGTATTCGAGAGGAAACCATACCTGCTAGTTAAAAGGTTGGTTCGATTTTTACATAAAGTACATAATACACATGTGCGATTTTTATTTTTGTGTTCGTCCGTTTATTTTATATTCACAGTTTTACTCATGCGATTAGTATTTGACACAATACTGAGAAATGAAACGCTGTAAATGTTATAATAAACCGTTATTCCATATCTACAGATTGCTTGTAGAATTCTACTTTGAGTTTATTTGAAAAATAAAATTGCTATTAAATGATTCAAGTCTGAAGAGTGGTCATTTACTACTGACATAATAGCTGGAATTTATCTATTTAATATGAAAACATTAATCAGATTTATGTATGGAGAGTTGTACCCTCCATGTACACTTATGAGACCAAGATTAATGCAGAACCTGACATCACATTCAATGCACACAATATTGTTCAATTTGCTTCTATTAATAACAAGTGGTCTCAGAAACATCGGATCCATTGGTTGAACTCAACCGACACTGTATTCCTACATAGGCCAACCATAACATGAGAATATAATTATAACCTTTATCACAAGGGCAAGCCCCATTTCATCACAGATCTCACAGCGTGGGATAGAGGGAAGGGGATATATAATGCATGTACAAATAGTGCTAAAACTCACATCTTGTATAACAGGTGATCTGCACACAAAGTCTAATTCTTATACCCGAAACACTATGTTATATCGAATAAGATCTGACAAAACTGTGCGTAGTAACAGTAACTACCTTCTTGGTGCGTCTGCAATCTCATACGGTATCTTCTCAAGAAGCTCATCTCATCAAACACATACATCAATACACATTCATAGTGACTCATTTACTGCAGTACACAATATAACCCGGTATGTGGGCATTCCTTTCTAATCCCATTAAATAGTGAAGGGATGGGGTGAGGTATGTGTTTGCTATCTTAGGGTAGAGCACTATGATATGTAATGTTTACAAATCCATCCACACCCCTATACATGTTAGTCATATTGTAGTGTTTTGTGGCATTTTCCTTTACACATAGCAATATCAAAGATTTAGTAATTCTCTAAGCTCTTCATATAACTCTGTTCGACAATTGATTAGCTAGAGTAATACTGATGTCCCATCACAATGCATGTAACATTCAGCTGAGCGTGAGGTTCAAGAAAGATTCAAGAAAGACACAGGCCACTTGCTACCGATTATAACCCTACCATCACATATAAGGTGCGCAGCAGCCTGAGTTGAGGGAAATGTTATGAGAAGCACAGGGGAATTGATTTTGATGAGTTTGATGCTAATTGATGTAAATATTCCCTGCCTATAATGCGCATCCTGACTGTAAGGCACACTAGGAGTCATCCTTGTGTGTAAGCTGCACCTTATATGTGAGGTTATATTCTGATTGTCTCAACAAAGAAACCATAATTTATCATCTGTATTTACACTCGCTGTTATGGGTAACTAAGTAAATGCACGGGTTATAAGAAATCGTCATCAAGTTGTTGGGTCCATGCTACTAATGCATCCACCTCCCCTTCCCATCCGTCCTCAATCCGCCCTCCGTCCACCGACACTGCAATAGGCATTGACATGGCTTAGATGGTGAATTTCAAAGTGTAAATATTCCCCTTGGTAGCGGAAATTTAAAATACACATCCATCAGCAACATTATCAGCATCATGTAAATTATTCTTACCGGGTGTTTTTCTCGGCGTTCTAGGTTGGAGGTAGATCTTTCTCATTTTGTTAACTTTCTCTAGTTTCGCTTGCTTCTCATTTTCTTCCTTAGATGGCGGTTGGAATTTCCCATATATCAGAGTTTTCTGTCTGTAACAATTGAGAGAGAAACATGTAAATATCACAATAGGCCGAGAAATTGAAGTCAGAAATGTGTAGTGGTCAGCGGAAAATGTCATGGAGAAACCGGGACTCGAACCCGGGACCCTCCAACTTCGAAGCGGCTGCTCTTCCTCTGAGCTATTTCCCCTGGCCTGACATTCTCTACCTTCCAACTACCCTGGATCGGTATGGTATACATAGAGGGAGTGACACAATCAAGTGAACAGTCCCTCTGAAGGCTCTGCGCACCCGACGGGGGAACGAACCCCTACACTCCTCCCAACCAGCTTCAACCGTATCCCGCCAGAACCGGTCCTCCAGTCCAGTCTGAACGGTACCAGTACTGAGTCACACACAGCATTTGGAAACTCCTGTTCCCAGGTGCTACTGTGGGTGCCACCTGTTTCCAAGTCTCCCAGCACTAGCAAGTTGAAGTGCTTGTCTATACCATACTGGCCCAGGTACCGAGCTCTCTAAAGGTCCCCCTTGCGAGGCAGGACCACTCGGTTTCTCCACCACTGTAATGGTCAGCAGAAAATGTCATGGAGAAACCGGGACTCAAACCCGGGACCCTCCAACTTCGAAGCGGCTGCTCTTCCTCTGAGCTATTTCCCCTGGCCTGACATTCTCTACCTTCCAACTACCCTGGATCGGTATGGTATACATAGGGGGAGTGACACAATCAAGTGAACAGTCCCTCTGAAGGCTCTGCGCACCCGACGGGGGAACGAACCCCTACAAATGCAACAACATGCAGTGAAAAAAAAAGATATCTTATAGAAATGGCTGATAATTTAAGCCTGGAATACATAAGAACTTCGTAATCCCACACAGTACAATTTTCTGGCACAGATATAATTTATAATTATTCAATTGTAATAAGGTAACCCCTACCGCACATGGATGATTTCAGTAACATAAAGAATGTCAAAGGTGTTCTTACTCTTGTGCTTGTTTGGCAGCTTGCTCTTTCATCTCTTCTACAGCCAGTCCATAGTGAGCCTTTTGCAATGCAGGTCTATCTTTGATAGCTTCCAACACTGCGATGCAAAGAAAGACTTAATTATGACAAAAATGGCGTTTTTCATAAACTCATCTAGTAAATCAAAACAGGATTTAGTATAATTTCTGTTGGTAATTTACCCGGCATTAAGGTTCCTTAATAATCACTATTTTTAAAATGATAAATGCATGATTAAAAAAAAAGAAAAGTATATTCTGGGCCCCATTCTCTTTAAATTGTCCTTGCTCCAAAATACAAGCAATTATTACGGTGAAAACATTTATCAATACACGTAGCTCATTACAGAGTCCAATGTATTAATGCTACAGAGAAGCATTCACATTTTCTCTTTGAAACTGATACTTACAAGGGTTTACATAATCCTCTGTTGCCTTGGACGTGGCTATACCTGACCATGTAGCATAATAATCTTCAAATGATATCTTGGCACTGCGCTTGGGTGTGGTAGCACTATCCTTTCGGACAGGTTTATTTGGAGCCTGGTTATTACCGTTTGTTGGTACAGGACCGTCCTCAGGGGCATGAGGACTCAGACCAGCTGGAATTCCAATCAGCAACATGTATGAAGCAACTAGTAAATTCAATAGAATTACTATTGCATAAATGTGATTTTTTTTTCTCTCTTAAAAACTTTTTGGCATTTCCTTTTAAATGAACCTATTAGGCACATCTTTTTAGTACTCAATGTTTTACAGTTATATAACTATGACTGGTTCATAGCTTATGGTCGTGTCCATCATTTCAGCTTTTACATACCGGTAAGTATGAATGGTGCTTTGGCCATTTGCTTAATTTGCTATTTTTCAAAAAAGTGTCAGATGAAAAAAAAGAAATTTTCAAAAATACCTTCATTGGATAATCGTGAAATTGACAAGCAATGGTTCCAGATTTAATAGATAACGTTGATTGTTTCTTAGACAGAGAGGCTTTGCACCTACCCTCTACCCGTTGACTGGCATTTACGCAGTCCTGAACCATTTGTTTGTAGGCATGCGGATGGTGGATTAACATTTGAACAGCATCTGAGTTTACAGCTCCATCTAGTACTGGGTTTGACAACATCATCTGAAAATGAATTCCAACAGTGTATAAGATGTAACGATGAAGGAATAATTTAATATCACACTCAAGAAATGTCTTAGAAACAATACAAGGTAGATAGGTTCCATTCAGCACAGGCATGACCTTTTCTATATGTGAGTGAGTGAGTAATAGATGTTTAACACCATTTCGACAGCTAAGGTCATATTCATTGCGAGAACTACATTACACAATTTCACAGAGGAATTTGTGGTGCCCATGCCTATGTGCACCACACACATCTGAGGGGATAGGAAAAAGGAGATATAGACCCTTTTAAGTGGGCTAGCGAAACCCACTTTTCTATATGTAAAACACAATACCTGAATGGTAAGAAGAACGCCTGATAATGTATAGCCTTCAACCCATTGATGCCAGTCATCCAGGAAATCTACACACGGTTTGCCAGTGATCATATCAACTGAAAGAATTACCAGATGGCGTTAATCTATATTCATACAGTATATTCCTATACGGAATCTATAACAGCTTCACATAAAACCCATGTAAATCCTAAGTTACCCAGAACTCTACTCATATGCTACCATGCAAGAATGACTAAGGCCGACAAAGCCAAACACATCTTTTTTTCAGTTAAATCTTTCTGTTAGATGTTCCGAGAGGCAGTTCTGCTTACCATTTGGATGGAAGGGTATAGTGTGGAAGCACACTTCTGGGGGCCGGGCATTATAGTTCTCATCAAACTTGATGTACAGTCGGAAAATTCCACCTGAAAGTGATGTCACCTAATTTGATTAAATGATTTTTTTACGATTGATAATTTTCTTTTTCTTAAAGCCCCATCTTGGAGATCTTCTATTATTTACAAGAAACTGCAGTTTACATGCTTTCTTCAATGGTTCTTTTCAAAGTATTTGTGATAATAATTAGGGGTTGTGCACTGTTTCAAACCAAAGCGTGTGTCAATGTCATACCTTCCCACATTGTTCCTTTGAGTCCAAGGAGTTTGGCTGTCCACTCAAACAAACTGTCATCTTTCAACGGATGAGCTTCTATACCCTATCAATTTTAAATGAAAAAACATTACATACTTGTGTAAGAAGCTTATGACTGGTGTAATCCGTAAATGAATTCTATACGAATGAATCATAATTTATATTTTTGAACTCCATGTTATTTCAGAAAGTCAAAACTATCCGTAGTCAAAATGCAAATTTGAAAGAATTCACATTACCGCAGTATTCATCGATTGAAACTAATTAATTTCTATTTTACACTTTGAATTGTGATCTCTACTTCCCTCGATGTTCATAATATTGATCACTGGCCTATAAACAAACGTACATGTATGTACATAGGCCTGATAAAACATTATAATCCTTTAATCCTATAAAAGATTAATCACTACCTTGTAGTTTTCAGGGAAACCACTTTATTTTCTGTAATCTATGGTAAACAACAGGTGTATACATGTAGGACTACGGGTGAACTAAGCATCATTTCACTCGGTTAGAGGAAAGAACAACCCTCTTTTCACTATGCTTTATTTTGGTAGTCTGAATAATCAGTACATCTACTATTGTAAAGGTAGATGTAGTTTAAGCATAAAGGTGTATCAGGGACTTGAACAGTAGCCTAGATAGGCACCCATGCCACGGATCACATCATGTCATCGGGGTGAAAATCAAATGTCACAAAATGTAGCCAATCAATTTTTTTTTTCACAATGTAAGATATCAAATCTTGCGTAAAAGGTACCTTAGATATTGGTGCCATCATGTTGCTTAAATCATAAATTTGTGCACAAAAGTCAGATAATGTGCTTGCTGATATCATCAGAATTGACAATACGAGGACCTTGGTAACTAAGACTAGTAAATCGTGCAATGAAACGTCATTTTTCATTCCTTCATTCCTATTCAATCTGGATAACATATCAACCTTCTGTAGTGGTTAGATTTCCATAAAGATGATGGCTTGCAATGTGTGTTGCGTAGTTTGCAATGTGTGTTGCGAAGTTCAAAAACAATGAAAATGTGTTGGGAATACATTATAAATCCATGTGATAGCATTTATGTGGACGAAGGGTGCACGAGAGAAGTCAACAGAGTTCTACTTAATTCAATACGTACCTCTCTTATCATAGAAATTGACGAGAAAACGGTTATAGAGAAAAATGGAAATTTGCCCTATGTCGGTTCAAAATCAAAGTAAAACAGTCGGCCCCATTTTTTTTGTACCTCTGTGCGTTGAAAATGACGTCCAAAATTGATATAATCAGAATATTTAAAAATATCGATAAAACTTTGCCATAAAAACGAAAACATGGCATTTAACATTTAACATGACGTTGAAATATTGTACATGTAGAAGGGGATATGAACATAAAAAGGGGAAAGGGAAAAAAGTGTGTCGATCTTAAGCTGGATCTGATAAAACTTACCCATAAGGAATCTTTGTGTAGCCTTTCCCAGTCACGTTCAATGAGGAGATGTGCTCTGGAGAACATCTTCCAAGTCTTCTTTGATTATTATGTCTTCTTAAAAGAATGTGCTGAGGAAACAAATGACATAAAATATAATGCCCTCGTAACTCATGTGTAAGGTGCACTCTGACTTGATATGCACCCTCAAATTTACAACTCAGACTTAAAGGTCTCAGTTATGAATTTTTACAGAGTTCTACTAAATTAGCTAACTATTTTATCCAACCAGAACTCATGTAGTATTCAGTGCGGAGGTCTTCTGTCCAGAGCTCTCAAGTTTTGATGAAGCCAAAGAGTGAGACTTTGCCGGGGCACTCAGAAATTTCCAAACATTAGGGGAATTGTCACAATTTAAAATACTAGACAGCAATTAAAATATATAGGAAAGGATAACAAAGTAGTACTTGTATTGGGGACCTTAGCTAGAAATAGTTAAATCTGATGCAATGCCCACTATTGACACAAAACTCTCAATCCAATAGATAAAATTGAACATGCCCCTACCTGTCTCCTATAACTCGACTTTCCGAGTTAACTACCACTAGGCCTAATACAAATCCTACATCAGATGCAATGTCTTTGTCCCTGTTAACAACTTATAATGACCAATAGTCTGGGGTCGAAAAAATCCCGAAAAAATTCTCACCCCCCCTCCCTCAAACCCTCCAGCCTCCCTCACCCTTTTGTTAAAAAATGATCACTCCCTTATAATAGAATCTTACAATGTACCCTCAACCCACCCCATACCCCCTGTTGATGTATATAGTCCCTATTAAGAATATATTTAGGGAGCGGTCATTGATTATTTATCAACAGGGTGGTGAGTTTTTGCGAGAACGCTTGGAATTTTTTCATGACCTCCCCCCTCCCATGGTGGAGGCGCGGAAAATTTTCAGACCCTCTTTCATAGGCTTCTTTGCTAAAAAGGGGGTAACCCATCAAGAGGGGTAAAAAGTTTTTTATGCCCCCACCCCTTAAATCCATCCTTGTTGATAAATAATGACCATTTTTTTATAACGGGCGCGGGGGGGGGGGGCTGGGGCCTGGTGGGTCGGGGGTGTCTGAATTTTTTTCGACCCCTTGATATGGGGGTCTGATTTTTTTTCAACCCATCTGAGGGGGGGGGGGTGGTCGAAATGGGCCACTGCAAAAAAAAAATTGTTTCTCATCACCAAGCCATGGAAAAAGTGACGAGGGAGGATTTAAATTTTTTTTTTTTATTTACCGAAGCAGCTCACTAGGGCCTGAAAGTAATCATTGATATTTCAATCCTGACTGCCGCTGAGGGGGGAGCGTAAATATTTTTGTGCGTCCGCGCGAAAAACCCACCACTCACCACCTGTTGATAAATAAGGGAGTGGTCATTATTTATCAACAGGGGTGGTGGTGGTTTTTCGCGCGGAAGGCCGAAAACTTTTTACGCCCCCACCTCGACGGTAATCAAAATTTTCGCGCCCCTCTTTGATCTATAATAGTGCACTAGCTTTTTTGCTAAAAAGAGGGTAATTTTTTTTTATCCCCCACTCAGGAGGAGATTGAAATAGGGCTGACCCGGGATACATTATTAACCAATGAGATAACTCCCTACATTCACTGCAGAATTTTTTTAGGCAGAAATACCTGCCTGCTTACAGGCAGGATCCAACATGTATACAAGTCTATAGTGGCACTAACACATGGCTATTCTGATCTAAGTACTTTATGTCACTTCCTGGAAATTGTCCCTCCTATTCACAAACATGTACTCTTCCTGTACAGCAACTTAAAGTGGTTGAAACATAAAATATTCCCAATAAATCAGGCATGCTTATGTTCAGAGTGCAGTCTCCAACATGGAAGGCCATGCTGTTTACTGAGGAAAGCAGTTTTAGAAACTTCCTGGATTATAAATTGCTGTGTGTATTTCAAGTGCTTTGACTTTGTGCATTGAGAACATTTGGATATGCATTGAGGGAAGTGTTGGTGGAAGCATTTGACCTGACAGTACATACTTCTGTGAGAACTGGACACTCAACCAATCTGACACGCGTCATGAATACATGGACACCTTTGGTCTCTGAGGTTCTCTCAGAGACAGAGTGTCTACGGAGTAAAATTTTTGGGTACATTATGTAACACCTGTGACCTGGTACCCCTCATGTGGGCTGCTATCAGTCCTTATCTCGCCGGCTCCCAGCTAAAGCAATGGCGGACGCACTAGGCCTCAGTACTAAGCCATATATAACGACCACTCCCTATTAAATGACTAATCCAAGGACCAAGACTAGTCTATTAAACACATTATTCATTATCATTATGTCTGTCAGTGTCGCGGAGGTGTTTTTTTAGTATGACGAAAAGTGGCGGGAATATAACTGGGCCTATAACTGTCATAAAACAGTAAACTGTGTCACGTGAACGGTATACTTACTTCAAATGCATGAGAATAGTGTCACGAAAGGCGTAAAATAACTACAATATCGAATCAGAACTCCAATTTTTCTTCCTTGGCCGCCATCATTGTTTAGCTTCACGACGCGGGAGTGCGCGTGCGCATCAAGAGAACTAAACTTGTTCCCGAAGTTATTCACGTGTCAATCTCCAGCAGGATACCCCAGTTATGCTTGGAGAGTAGCGGGAAATTCGGATCGAGGTTAATCGGGCACCTGCTCCGGTTAATTGCCTGGTCAAGATCTCTTGCCTGGACTGGATCATTGCACTAGTAAATGACGTCTGCCGATCCTACAAGCAATAAGGATCGCCACGTGGTTCTCAAAGAGAATCATTCTTTTTGGACAAGATCACATTTTAGAATTTGACAAGGAAATACTGGCACTTGAATCTTCAGCCACAGTCTTACAGAATATTAAACTTTAATAAAGGATTTCCCAGATTACTTCAACCTTCAATGATTGCGTGCTATCGAGAGGGATCGTCATCAATCCAGTTTTAATAGCAAGTACACACGTCAAGCTGCGCCAAAGGCCCGGCCCAAGGTAACACATCTAAACTGCAGATCAAGTCTATAAAATTACCATTTTAATTACATATACCGGGTACCCCGGTAATAAGATTGGTGTGACTGTCAACCTGAACCTGGTACTAAAAGCTACATATGCTTGTTATTGGGGTCCTTTAATAGGCCACTCAAAAAAAACTTGTTTTTAATTTTTTTTTTTTTTTTGCCTGACTAGTTTATTAGGGCGTGGTATCTATGACTATGTACCACAGGCCCATCACAGAGTGCTGTGCATATAAGAAAAACGGCATTATAATATTAAAATTATAATTGATATTTAAAACTTTTGCAATGCCTTAATTATAATAATAGCCAGTTGCATTCCCTGGCCCATGAGCTTGCATTTGATACCATGCAAACTTGACTACTTTTGTTCATTTTTTAGTACATTTTTCTCAGAAAATGCTCTTTCAAAAAAAAAAAAATCTCAAATGACGATTTTCCTGACGAGGGCGGTGATGATCGAGATACAAGGTTTTTTTTTGGAGTGGCCTTACACTGTGCATCCAACATCATGGGCTTCCCTAGCCCACTTTAATGAAGTGATCATTATTTATCGACAGGGTGGGGGTTGCCGGGGGGGGGGGGGTAAAAAAATGACCCTCCTGTTAGAAAAAAGTCTTTACGCTACCAATAGATCAAAGAGGGGCGCGAAAATTCTCCCTAACAAAAGATTTTGACTGTCGCCCCCTTCACAACCCTAGGTCACACATGTTGAGACCCTCCCCACAGGGGACAGTGGGGCTCTCTAATGCAGTGGGGCTCTAAACCAATGGGCAATAAAAATATTTCAGAAAAATATCTAAAAATTTGAAAACTCTTGAGAAGTTGTTGCATCAAGATGTGCAGAGACGGGGGCTTATGGGTGGGGGCCACTGGTATAGCTCCAAAAATAAGATAAGAATTCCTGAAAAATAATAAATAAATCAGGGAATATTTTTAACTAATAAAAAACAGTCAATTTGATAAAGTTATCACTTTTGTATAATGAAAGTGGAACGACTAGTAACCAGGGGGTCAGTACTTGGGAGCCCCAATTGGACTCTTATCTCTTATCTGCGACCTTCTCAAATCACTTCATGTGTGACCATATATACTCTTCAGGAGGAGTCAAGTTTTTACCCCCCCCCCTCAGGAGGGGTCATTTTTGCACCACATATGCGTGCATGGCACTGACACATTCCATGATGCCTCTGTGAAATTTAGGGGTTGGTAGATTGGGGGGGGGGGTGACGAATTTTAGATCCCTCTTGGGGGGAGGGTAAAAAAATATGGGTTAGGGCAGAACACACACACACACACACACACACACACACACACACACACACACACACACATATATATATATATATATATATATAGTGGCGGTAAGTCCGAGGGAGGCGAGACGAGGCCGAAACCATCCTGGATGGGGGCGGCGAAGTCTCGTTCTCTCGGAGCCCGAGCCAGAGCGGAGTAGATATAAGTGAGTCTCCGACACTGGAGTGACCCCAGCGTCGGAGACAACAACTACTGCATAAGGAAGCTGGAGTCAATGACAAGAGGTCTGGCACCAGGGTTTATTGAAGTCACAAGTAATAGCTTGAAAGAGGTTAGGGAGTGGTCATTATTTATCAACAAGGGGGGGGGGGTGGGTTTTCGCGCGGACACGCGAAAATTTTTTACGCCCCCCCTCGACGGCAGTCAAAATTTTTTGCGCCCCCCCCCCCCCGCGCCGGAGGCACAGAGAGTTTTCGCGCCCCTCTTTGATCTATAGTAGTGCGCGGGCTTTTTTGCTAAAAAGAGGGTGAATTTGTTTAGCCCCCCCCTCGGGAGGGGTCTGAAAATTTTTTAGCCCCCCCTCGGGAGGGGTCTGAAAATTTTACGCCCCCCTCTCAAACCCACCACCCCCCCTGTTGATAAATAATGACCACTCCCTTATCTCCGAGGACCAGAGAGCTCCGAGAAGATGGTGTGGCCGGAAGCCAGGTTCAATAAACAGTGTTAAACCATAGTTCGAGTCTTGTGGTGTTTGCTGATAGAGGTAGATCCGGAATTCGCTACAATATATATTTATATTTATATATATATACTATATATATATATATATATATATATATATATATATATATATATATATATATATATATATATATATATGTAAAATTAGAAGTAACCCCCCACCGTTGTTAAAAAAAATGACCACTCCCTTATATTCTATTTTATCTACTGCTAAACTCCCAGCTAAACTGTTGCCTTATATAACTCTGTATAAGTTTGGCAGGGCTAGCATGACATGTGACCGTCATATGACATGGTAACCACCCGTGGCTTCTATTCCGCTATAAGGCGTCATTTCAGCAGGGCATAGTTGTCTCTCTCGTCAACAGGCCTAATGACATGAGAATTACATGTACATTTATTGGTACTTGATCATAGGCATCAATTGATCGTGTTTCTTTTTTTTTTTGGGGGGGGAGGGATGGGGGTGGACTGTGACACGACTGACACAGTGATAGACATGCAATATAACATAAAAAGAAAAACAGAAAAAAAAAACTACAAAAAAACAACCAACCAAAATAACAGATAGAATACCATCATAACCCCCCCCCCCCGCCAACAAGTTCAAGGCCCCAATTTACCCGCTATTATCATACAGGTATAATGACCCCAACGAGAGAACCAACTGACGAAAGATGTCGCACATGCCTCTGTGCAATAGTCACAATGATGCGTGAGATACATGTACCCAGACTAGATCAATCCCAATGCCATAATAAATTTGTGCTCGGATTTTCTTGCGTACATGATATCATGGGCAGACACTTATCTTAACCTTGAGTGGGTGGGATTATTTCTAGAATTTATAGCTGGCCATTGCATTTTCGACTCATTCAGACTAGAGTCGATATATATTGCTGGGGATTTTTTTTTCACATTGCTGTTTTCGACTCATACGGTATGTGTGAACAATGTATTTCACACTAGGCACCTCACCTTTGACGCTTGATTAGCACTATTAGTCTCACCGTCGGGCATCAGCGCTGGGCGCACTTCTGGTATGCAACACACACTCACCCCCTCCCCCACCCCAACCCCCGTCCCTGTAACCCCCCCCCCCCTTCCAGTTGTTAGTGCCCTTACCGGTGCCAAGGGTGCAGGTTGCAGGTCACTGCTGCTCAGAAACAAGGGTCTGTCCACACTCTACCTATGCATGACTGTTACCAAGCATCCATGCCTATTTAATGGCTCTATACCCCTAAAATCGACATGGTGACATGAGCATTTTTTTGGCCTAGTGACATGAGACATGGCCAATTCCTTAAAATCGACATGGGGACATGGCCATTCCTTAAAATCGACACAGGGACATAGCCATTTATTAAAATCGACATGGTGACATGGCCATTTCTTAAAATCGACATGGGACATTGAGACCCCCCATCAAGGGCCCCTATTTAAAGAAGTGTCCACTCCCTCATGTCGGTACACCCTTGTCTTACTCAGCAGCCCATCAAGGCATCATCATATGAGACGAAAGGATCTCATTGATTTCTAAAATACAGAATGCTTTAATTATACCTCCATAAATCTATTTTTCTAAAATGAATGGTGTTTTTTTTTTCGTCTGCCCTTCTCGCCCCTACCCACTTCCCCACCCACACCAACGCCTCTGCGCCTTTCTTTATGCCTTCTGGCTCTCATCTTCGAAACACTAACTGCTTCAACTAACCAGCTAACCGGGCCCTAGATATGTTAATTCAGCGATGGTTCCGTCTATGCTTCAACTCCCTGGTCATCGCATCCATGTACATGTACATGTATATTGCCTCCACTAGACTTTCCCTTTATAACTGCCCGTGCTTCTACGGGTATCTGCACACACCCTGACGGTAGTGCTTGCTTAGTGGTACAATTGGGGGGGGGCGCAAGCTCCTCCTTTTATGTCGTTTAAAGACAAATAAGTTCATTTCCTTTTTAGCGCGGCGACTAGTGAGTACTACTCGTGAGATGAGTAGACTAGTGTATGGTTCACAGTCGCCACGGTGTAAGGGATAGGGAGGCCTTGCAATCTATTTTTGTTTGTGGCTCCTCTGCTATGGACTATTCCTGCTCACTATTCTAATGTAATAACAACAGTGTGTGTACTTTACTTATCAGTGAAGGAATTTTCAGAATATATCTCATACTTTTGGTTTTATTCGCAGATAAGACATTTCATCATTTGGAGCCCTATGGCAGATTAGCATTAGAGCATTTTAAGATTCAGAAATGCATCCCTGTAGCCTTTGTTTTAGAATTGTTCGTTTTGAAACTACTATATATATGTAGTACAGGTTTTATCTCAGTGGGTTATGGTACAATTGGATCATATTTTCTGTATTTGAACGAAGTATTCACTGTCAAAGATCTCTATGGAGAAATCAGTGCTAAAGTGTGTGTTGCCATATGTGCATTTTTGTAAATCAGAGGAGGTTGAAGTGTAAGGCCACCTTGTGGAACTGCTAGATTCTTTTCTGTGTAAAATTTTTAGTTTACATTGAAATAATGCTATCTCAGAATATGTATCTACTATAGGTAATGAAAGATTAATTTTATTACACCTTTCATTATATAAACGATTTTGTGGAACACTGAAAGCATGTAAGTACACCGAGTTACTTACACTGTGCTCCCCCTCTATAGAGAGGTGGAGTGATCTGGCCGGTTTGCTGACCACTGGCCCGAGACGAGGTACAGACTATTACAAGTGATTGGCAGTTGGGTGTGTGGGGGGGGGGGGTGGGCAGGCAGAGCAGGCTCCTGGCAATCTGAGACAGTGTACACTCATAATGACACACCTGTTGACTATGGCATTGAACATTGAATAAGACAGGTCCCTGTGGCAGCTGAGTGAGGTGCATGCAGAATGGACAGTCTACAGACTATTAGTACTTGGCTGCAGTGGGTAGTTCAGGTTGAATTTGTGCTATATACTACCAAAAGCCCAGATGATAGTATGCCCTATCTGTCTCACCAACTGAAACTAGACACAAGATTACAAGTCGCCGCGCCATGTCTCACAGGACTATTCTCTACTATTGTATTAAATTCTACAACACTATGGTTTTATTTAAGCATCAAATTTAGCCAAAGGTAGTAGCCAAATGAAGTACACACCCACTATTTCAAAATCGGATCCTGAATCTGCTATTGCTGCCCGGATCCCTACTGCATCCCTCTCTGCGTGCCCCGGCCCTTACATAATTTCTCCATACCCCCTATATCTATATCTATACCCCCCACCCACATGGCAACAAATATCTCGTCCCTTACTTTGCCCGTGTCATTAAAAAATTGATTTATTGCTTACAGATGGCGGACAAAGTGGACCCAGCGAGCTCCCCTTATCTACTAACCTCTACTCCAGAGGGCACCTGGAGGAGTTTTGCATTTACTCCGCCTAACTCGATGTCTTCTCCTATATATCCCCCAACGGTATTCAGCAACCACCAAGGAGAACAATTGAACACTCATCGAATGAGACAACTAAGTCTTCCTTCCGACCCTATTGCAATCTCTGAGAATGCTCAAGCACCTGATTGTTCCAAATCAATATGGCTTGATAGCAGCTCGGAAGTGCAGAATGAAAACTCACATGATGGTGATAATGTTCAAAATCACTGGAAGGAAAATCAGCCTCCAAAGTTTGGATCAGGTAATGTAGAGGATATGCTACAGAAATCGATAGTTTCTCCTATCCCTCCTATATCCCATACCTCGGTTTTTAACACGAGAACACCAATATTCGCACATTCCCCTACAAGACAGCAGTATGAATATGATATTCATAACAATACTACAACAAATTCAACTGGGTTTCAACCGATAGGATGGGAAGCTGAAAGAACACATATGAAAATAAAGCCAGGTACAAAGCACAATTTAAATCCTGAAAACAAGAGATCGTTTGTGAAGCCTAAATTTCAAGATATGCCTTATTCTATGAATGAAATATATGATATGCAAGGTACATCAATGAATCCAGTGAGGACAAAGACGAGCACCCACATGGACAAATCCTTGACATCGACTGGAGGGTCTTTTGTGCCTTTACATGCCAAGCCTAGGCCAAAGACCATACCTTTTGACTGTACATGGGTCGATAACAGGCCTCAATATTCCAAGAAAACCTCTTGTTCACCAAATGTAGATCATAGCGGCTCTGATGCAAGTGGACCCTCCTCAACTCCTAAAGACCAGTCAGGAAATAAGCAACAACATGTGAGTCCAAGCACTAAGAGCCCAGGGTCCACAAAGTGCTCAGCAACTCAGGAGCTGCTCACAGCCAGCATGTGTATGTCTAAATCTGGGCATCAAAGCTATCAGAAATCTGCTTTCCGTCTTTTCTCACATGCATCCTCTCTTCATCATGGGGGGACATCCAAACAGTCCACTGAACATGAGTTGAAGGGAAAAGGTGACATTGCAATGCCATCGACAAAACTGCCACTAAGAGAGATCAACCTTAATGTTAAAACCAGTCCTGGTCAAAGTTGTCAGAGTACCCCAGCAAGGAAGGTATTGGCAGCAGTGAGTAACGAGTCCACAGATTCTGGCTTTGACAGTTTACATCACTCCACCGATAACTTCTCAAAGTCTCACGATGAGCTGTCCTCCGCAGAGGACTACAATCTAGACAGCCACAAGGAGAACTCTGTCCGCACTAAAATCCCAGATGTTCAACCCGAGGAGGTCAGTAGTTTTGAAAAAGAAAGCAGTGGTGTGAACATCCCAAAGCCACAGAGAAAACTGGACATACCACAGCGAAGTGCTTCCCCAGTAGATCCCGAGTTTCGCGGGGTTATGCTTCAAATGCGGACCAAGATGGAACAAGATGACAAAGTGCAGCTGTCTATTAGAGCCTTCTTTAAGTAAGTAAGCCATGTGAAGATTCTACCTGGGTAGTAGTAGACATAATTTAAGATAATTCCCTGTATCATTGAGGTTGGTGTACTTATGTTTAGCTCTGTAAAACGAATATAGAAGAATACATGTACATGTGTGTATTATGTACATGTGTACACTATATAGACTGTTTGTAGCATGTTTGGTATTTTTGTTCCAATTAAGCAATACTAATTGCAGCAGTGTGTAAGGTTTATTCCTTAAGATTAAGGCCTCCTTCTTGTAGCTGCAGGAAATCTACCAGGCTGCTTAAGAAGGCAATGGAGACAGAACAGAACCCCAGGACCAGACGTGATTCATCATCATCTTCTGAATCAGATTGTGCAGGTATAGTGGACATTATTTAATTGGAAGATATAGGAATCCTTGTTAGGCAACGCATCCATTTCTGTATGCTGCTTACGAATTCGGACATGATTGCCTGGACAATACTTTAAAAATTGGTTGGAGAAACCCCTCACAAAATACGTTTTGTTTACAATGTATATGCCATCTCCGTCGTTTTCATATCCAGCTGAGCTCGCCTAGGCCATCTCAAAACTAAGCGAGACCTTTTCTGTAATTTCGATTCCCTCTGTGTATCTGCTCTACATGTGCGAGTGTATCGGCACATTCATCAGTGGAACTGATGTCAATTTAGTTTTCTCTCAATGAATATGAATATAAGCGAAAGAAATAGAGTTGAAATAGCTCACTCGCTTACTCACTCACTCACTCACTCACTCACTCACTCACTCACTCACTCACTCACTCATTCACATGTACTGGTAAAAAGAGACATTTCCATGCCTTACTAATAAATTGTGAATCGGCCTATATATCTGACTATATCCACTACTCACATTGTCAAACTGCGTTTAGTATGTCCTGATAAAAAACGGCCAGTTTGATGCCCTACTCACAAATTGTATATTGGCCTTTCATCCTATATATCTCACAAAACATGACCTGGTAAAGACCGTCACTTCCATATACTACTTACACATTGTCAAACTGCCTTTGATCTAGTGTGTCCTGGTAAAATAGCCATTTTCTTGCCCTACTTACAAATTGTGTATTGGCCTTTTATCATATATCTAAAAAAAACGTGACCTGGTAAAGACCGTCACTTCCATATTCTACTCACACGTCGTCAAACTGCCCGTAAAAACTGTCATTTCCATACCCTACTTTGGAATCGACAATTGGCCTTAACATGCTCGACGAAAACCGTCATTTTTATTATTCGTGCACTGCTTGCAAGTTGTGAATCGGTCTTTATCCAAGCTCTGGCATAAGAAGCTTATTTTTAATATAAATGCCTGGTTAAAAAAGAAGAACTTTGCTTTCACCCATTTTAACTTTTTTCAGCTGAATTGTTTCGTAAGAAGCGTCGGAATCAGGCAGGTAATGAATTAGGTACCTAATTTACTTCGTGAACTTCATCATGTTTATTTAACATCCATAACTTGTATCCATGAATAAAATAATATTTCATTGAGAAGCATTTATGCATCTAATGAGAGATTTATGACCATAGACATCCTAGTTATTATTCCAAATGGCACTCGATACTCAACTCAAAAATGTACATTATCTTGCCAGGTAAGCAGTGTGCGTCCTGCCGCACCAAGACAACCCCTCTATGGAGAGACGCGGAGGACGGGACCCCTCTGTGTAATGCATGTGGCATCAGGTAGGTACGTCTTTACATTGATGTTATCCATTCTTCATTTAGAAGACGTCTTACCGTAATCGCCTGCGTAGAAGACGCGCTGCGCATATAAGACGCACCCAAAACTCAGCAAATGCATTTTCGCGTATAAGACGCACATTTTAAGGCTGAAATTTGTAAGATTAGTACATTTCTATAGTAAAATTACCCCTCGTATAAGACGCACCCCGAACTTTAGAAAAGCCTATAAGACGCAAAAAGCATTTGTTTGGTGTAGAGGACGCGTCTTATATACGGGAGATTACGGTATATTAAAACCTCGCCTATAAGCCGCGGCAAAATAGGGAGACAAGGGGAGAGATGGCTTCCCCTCATTCCAAAAAGTGCCCTAGGTGGTAGCCGGAGCTCCTAGGCACCCATGGCTTTTTGAATTGTGAAAATGTATTCATCAGAAAAATATATGATACTCTAAAACCTGAGGTGCATTTGTGACAGTTCTCAATTTCTGGCAGTGGCTTAGAACATTTTACCATAATATAAGTTCAATCTGTCGCATAAGTTATTATAAATTTGACAATATAATCGGAAGTGCTATCTCATTTTCAAGGTACAAGAAGTACCGCATTCGTTGTCTGAGTTGCTGGCATATCCCAAGGAAAGAGACCAAGACGAATCTTCAGTGCACCAATTGTGGGGAGACACTCAGGTTGTCCCTGTTCAAAACTAAACAATGGAAATGTTGAGTGTCATTTTGTTTCTTCTCTTTAAGAGGCATTGACTGATGTCTGCTGACTATACATAACATTATTGTCAAGAGATACTTATTATGTTAGAATATACACACGTATAGTGACCGTATACATGAAGTCACAACTATTTACATTGTTATGGCCGGACCAAAAATCTCATTTTGTTGCCAGCTGAATGTGCTAGCTGTTTTGCAATTGTTGATATCGTTTTTTCATTGTTGATGATAGAATATGAATGATATATATATATATTATATAGAAGTACCCATAATCACTATATTAAAGTGTTCACTGCTTGTAAGTATATAGATTTAAAAAACACTGCCAAATACGGCACTTTAGTTATAGGGGCGTTACGAACTCTTGAAAGTACAATGGATTTGCCGTTCCTTCGTTTTGTATCAAAATGAATCTTTGATAGGAACACTGTGAATATGGTTAAAGGCCATTACATTTGCCACCTATTGTATGTTGGTGAGTGGCCATTATGTATTTTCCAAGCCATATATATTGGGTAGGAAATCTATTATAGCGAATGTGTAAGATAAGGTTACCTTTATGTTTTTGTGTTGACTATGCCAACAATTTAGATGCTTAAAGACAGATTGAAACAAGATATCTTGAGAGAAAAAAGAAAATGCTGCAAAGTATGTTATCAGTAGAACACAGGGGAGAACCAGAGATGTCTTTTTTATGTCTTTGAATCTAATATCAGTGTTTGGTCATCGACCTTTAGATTTCCAAATTATTGGTACTCAAAATGTAAGTTCTAGCCATTTTAGACGCATCTTCTTCTTAGACTTTGAGACAAGTTTCAAATTTACAAATATTCGGTGATGCGTTTTTTCATTGTTGATGAACTATAGAATCTGAATGATAGATATACTGATATGCTATGTGAAAGTATGCTTAATCACTATATAAAAGTGTTCAGTGCTTGTAAATATATGTTTAAAAAACACTGCCAAATACGGCAATTTAGTTATAGGCGTGTTATAATCTCTTGAAAGTATTGTTTTGTATCAAAATGGATCTTTGAGTGGAACACTGTGAATATGGTTAAAGGCCATTACATGTGCCACCTATTGTATGTTGGTTAGTGACCATTATGTATTGTCCAAGCCACATCCTACGTAGGGAATCTATAATAGCGGGTGTGTATTAAAGGTAAGGGAACCTTTATATGTTTTCTATGGCTATGTTGACTATGCCTCCAATTTAGATGCTCAAAGACAACACGATATCAAACTATGTTATCAGTAGAACCTGGGGAATACCAGAGATGTTTGAATCTATCCACCAGCGTTTGTTCATCAACCTTTAGATTTCCAAATTAACTACTCAAAATATAAGTTCTAACCATTTTAGACGTATCTTCTTAGACATTTAGACAGCTTTAAAATTTACAAATATAAGGTGGTGTGTGCATTTCTTACCATTGTTTTAGATTGTTATTTACTCGATATTCCATTGGGTTAAGTATACTATATGAAACATGCACATACATTTTATAGTGTATAGAGATAATCGCGTTTTTTTTCAGTTTTTTTTTAGTTACTTTGTTTTAGTTTATTTTCTTAGAGAGTAGTCACGATACTATCACGTGGTTCATAGTATCGTACAGTATCGGATATTTCGTAAATGTAGTTTTTTTTAGTATCCCAAGAGAGGATCTTTAGATGCACTCTTTTTGAGTTTATTGCACAACTATCCACCTGTGCACGTGTTTAATTCTTTCTATAAATATGTATGCTGCACTGTTGTTGTTTCAATAAAATGTTAAGAACATATCTGACAAGTTATCTTGATCCCTTTCTATTGGCATATTACATGTAATATGAATAGATGAAATAGTGATGCTTAAACTTTTTGGCTTTAAAATCCTAACGACACGAATAGACGCTTGGAAAACTCTGTCCACATGTGCAATCAATTATTTCGATTGGCCCGGGCCAATCAGCATCTCATGCATCGAAGCAAATTAAGATTCCCTCAAGGCAATGGATGAGGTTAAATGGAGACTGGAGACTTTATTATATGAGCTAGACCGGCACGTTTCAAAAGAGAAGTAATCACGTAGTAGTTGTGAGTGACTGGGTTGACACTGTTGACAGAATTGAACTAAAATCAGCGTATTTGCGAGTTTGGCGTCCATTTGGGTTGTGACTTTAGGGAAAATATCACAGTTCAAAATCAAATCATGGCAATGGGATGCCAAAGTTGAATTTTGGGCCCAGAATTTAACACAATATGATTCTCAAATATTCAGTACCGGGTAATTAAATACATCAATACATTTATATCTGAGACTATCCGGATTTAGGGTCGCTCTGGACTTATTCTAATGGGGGTCATATTATATAGCTATATAAGACATACCGTGCCTTAAGGTATACATATGGATAGGTATGTCTAGACCAATCACTTCATATTTGGTCTACACGTGATTGGCTGTACAGACTTGATTGGGTAAGGCGGAATTTACATGAGGGTAATTATAGCTGTGTCTAGTAAAATTAAATGCTACTCTGAATAGGCTGAAGAATTAACCTATATAACAATTAACATGTCAACAAAAAAAGCACTCTTCCTACGGGGCCATCCACAAATGACGTCATGCTGAAGTGGGGGGGGGGGTCTGGCTCGGCATGACGAAATAAATTTTCTGTATACCTTCAGCATTGGCAATTAGCAAAAAACATGACGAGGGGGTCAAAAAAGGTCAAATTTTGCATGACGTCATTTATGGATGCCCCCTACCATAGATCCTCCCTCCTGCGTAAGGCAGATTCTCGGCTTCTTGGCTTGTTGATTTGTCAAGATTTGCTTCCTACACCTCTGAATACCTTTTAAAGATCGTATCCCGACTAAAATTCTGTCATTTTTCAGTTATGCCATCTTTGTATCAGTCATACCTTACTATAAATACTCCCTAAGTCCTGAAACAATATGCAATGTATTTCAGAGTCAAATATGGACATGAATCCATACTTTTTTTACTGTAGGTTGACACTAAAACCACCGGATAACAGAGCAGTAAGGCAGTGTTTTGGTTTGTCATGGATGAGGAGTCACCTATGTATACTGTGGTCATACTTTATTTCGCACTGTACATATTTTTGAGTTTTTTGCGGAAATCCAAAGTCAGGGAATTCATGTCCTCAGTGAAAATTTACACAGGTAGCAGTGTGCTGGCATAGTACAACTTTTCTTATATTGATATGAGAAGGGGATAGACAGTGTGTGTATGTGCAGGGGGGTTACTACAAAGCCTTCTTTCATAGTGTACACTTACACAGCATGTTAATACAGTACATTTAAAAACAACAGAAGCCTATCATTACAAACATATTGATCGGTGTTTGTTTTTAAAATCATTTTGTGAAGTAAATGCATAGATCTATTCAATAGTTGTGACTGCTACTAATGAAACCACTCTGCATGCATGGCAGTTGTAATATGGGGTCATGATATATGGGTACACCTATGCTGTTCTCTAGACCTCACATGCAGGTAGAACAAGAAATATTGCAATTCAACGTATTTAAATTTGACAAGTCCGTGAATTTAAATACACATGAATTTGTCTTTTTTGCCAATTCCGTGAAAATTTATACACATGAAAATAACTACGACCACAGTAGTGTAGGTTCTTACATTGTTCATGGGTGGCACCTTGTGGGTCAGGAGTGTACTGATTCCCTCTAGTGACCATCCATTAATTACATATGTAACAAGACCACCACAGCAACTCAAATACATTCTGACATCTATCCCTACCAATCCTTATCCTGAAGGGGAGAAGTCAACCAAAATTGAGGATGTACATATTTAGGGGAAGGGTTAGTCCCAAAACATACACAGTGTAACCAGATGGGGGGGTGAAATCTTAGCCAAAAGGTGTGTACATAATTAATGGATGGTTCATTAGGAAATGGCTCCAGCTGGTGGAGCCCCCTTCTGTTATAGGCCTAAATTGCCCTTGCTTGTCAGCAACTTGACTCACATTTCCCACCACAGGAAAGAAGTATTCTGCATATAGATGTCTTCTGTTTACACATTTAAGCTGACCGCAGACGGGCCCGACTGGGTCGGCCGATCCTGACGATCGGGAGCGTCTGCGTGGGCGTCCAATTGAGTCTGACAATATCAAACATGTTTGATACTCCCGATCGGATCGGGACCACACTCCTTAGATACCGAGCGAGTCTGGCGCGTCTGCGGTCGCCTTTAGGGAGAACTCAAAATGATTTATACTATCTATCAGGCAAACAGGTAACTTTGACCACACACTGATTCATTAATCACTTTCCAGCGGGTCATTTTAGTTGAAATTGCATCTTTAACACCATCACATTTCTTGCTTATGCTTCATGCTGAGAACAGCTTTGAGCTATCCTCATTTACTCAAGTTCCCATCGATGGCGGGAAAAGCACCTGCGTTGAGGGTGAGGAGGGTGAGGAGGTCGGCAGAGGTGCCCCCTATCGCTGTGCTATCCAACTGCCTCTTATGAATCACTAGAGGGCGCCCGCGAAGTCAAAACAAGAAAAATGGCGATGATCCCACAGGCGGTCGTCGCAGCTGGCTGGATTCCATTTGTTGTGGTGCTATTTGTATGTATTTTAAAGTTATATATTCGTGACAGTCCATAGAACGCTATTGTCTTTCTTTCGAGCAAACACATTCCGTATGATCAGTACCCGATAGGGCTTTATTAGGCCTAAATATTTGTCTGTGTTTGGGCTGTCACCAGTGGCAGTGTCTGTGAGTGTGACTCTACTAGTCTCTAGTGTGAGTCTGTCCTGCGTGTCGGTCACCAGGTCAGTCACTTTCACTGTTTCAGTTTCACAGACACAGTCCGTGAGTCACTACATTTCACTTGGCTTTCACTTCAGCTGCTACCCTTGATTTAAGTTGAAACAGTTTCTTGTGAATGCATGAGAATTTCACAAGGAAATTTGGTGCGGTGCACCTAATTGATCACATGAACGAATTTGCCACCAGCATTTTTTAAACATGTGAAATACCGGTACGTTTCCCATGAACTGATGAAGGCATGATTCATAACACCTGAGATTAATTATTAAAGTGACTACATCTATAAATACCCTTGAATTTAACATAAATGTGCCTATACACGGGTAAAATCTGACACGGCAACACAGGGCCCTTGTCAGGGTTTTTAAAAAAGTTTCGTCATCCCTCAACGGGGATGGCGGGTCATTGCGCGCGGCACAATTACCCGGCGGAAACACCAGGCTGGTGGCGCCACCCACGGCGCCCCACCACACTAATCAAAACATTCTCTACGTCGTCATTCAATTTGCTTTGTATCACTCTCCAATTCATTCCAATTTTCACGGAGCGTGCTACTATTAACGGAAAACTTTTCATGGCCATTTAAGTGAATGTTACAATGGACAATATGGCACAATACCTTGGACATTCCCGCTCTAGGGACACTTCACCCGGCTCCACAGTGCACTACCAATGTGCCAGTGATGACGACGGCCGGTTTGACAACATGGACAAGTCACCCTGGGCTCAGCGCTACACCGCCTCTTACTCTGCAAAAAAGGGCAAAGGTAAAACCTCTGATAACTCCCAAAGGACTGAAAATGTTCGTTTACAAGCATTGGAGCTTACCGTTGAGCGGATGGCAGAGCGTTTTGAGGAGGTTCTGCAGGTATTAAAAACGGACCGTACCTGACAAAATGGCCACTCCCGCCACACAGTCCAAGATGGCACCCTGCCCCCTCAAAATGGCCCCAACCAGGCTACGGTGAAATACGGCGGCGCCAGGCCCAAAGATGGCATACCTGCATTACGTGGCACTCAGGCGCCCGACGACACACAAGATGGCGATGACCAGCCACGGGACTTTATGCCGGTCCCTTTCCAGGATCTGGCGTACTCCGACAGCCAACCCATCACCCCTGCTCAACGCCCGTCGTCCCATACGGCCCGCACAGCGGGCACTCACTCAGCTGCTGACAACAACTTCCCGTCTACAGCTAGCGCTGCTACAGACGGCCATCGGCGGCATGAGGAGGGGTCCGGGAGACCGCCCACCAAGGAGGATACCTCTCGGGCCGCCCACCCTCACACTGCTGCTAACATACAGCGCCTTCGGCACATTAGCCCTACACACCCACAGGTGCCGGATCATCATATTCCCAACACTACACACAGGCTGGGCCGCATTCCGGTCAGTCGGGAGCAGGCCCTGGAGAGCTCCCTGAGAGCCGAACGCCTCACCATTCATAGGACCTCCGGTAAGGATGACATACTAGCTGACCCTCTCATTAATGAGGCATTGGTAAAGCCCTATATGTACATCCGTCGCCCCGGAGCCCACAATATAAAGAAAAAACTTGAACTCCGAGACAGCATGAACTTTATAGAGTACTTGACATGTTATGTGCGCATGGTCCGAGACCCCAGGGCAGGCCTCGAGCCGCTCTGGCCCGAGTACCTGCTCCATTTGGAGCACATCCTTGAAGATGCAATGGTAGACCCCGAGGTGGCGCAGGGTTGGTCCCAGGGTCTGTTTGATACAATGGAATCTGAGAACCTGGGATGGGACCACTACCAGGGTCGGTTTCAAAACGACCGACTGAGGGCTGCTATCCGGGGAAAACCCAAACCCACCCCACAAAACAACCACAATTCACAACACAGCGACATACGGGAGGTAAATTACAATGACTTTAATTCGGCTAAAGGGTGTTCTCATAACAAACATCATTACTCCGGAAATCTCAGGCTACTCCATTTTTGCTCGCATTGCCACAGCTCACAGGGCGGGTGGAAAAAGTACTCTCACCATGCCCTCCCCACCTGCAGGGCAAAGGGAGGACCTACCCCCAACATGCATCACACACCGGCCACTTACATGGCCCCCCCCCACTCCAACAACAACACATCACGCACCAGCCTATGTACTCACAGTGGGCACCGCCACAACAGACATTCGGCATGCAGCCACAATCCAACAGCAACACCTTCCCCCACACTTCACAGCAGGGGCCACAGCTCAGGCAACAGGCACCACCATTCTTCCCTACAAAAAACTAGGGGTGAGTGTCTCATGTGTGGATGGCGGCATGCAGTCACTCACTGAGGTCTCAGAATCCGTTAACTCTGTATATAGTGATTCTGACCATTGTACAGCGCCTATTGAAATACATGTACATGATCATGATAAGTATGACGCGGTCCCCCCTCCACCCGACCATCTCATTCCAACTGCTCTCGGTAAGGGATCATGGGGGGAGCACAACGCGGCCAACATCCCCCCTCTCCTCCCAAGTGGCCCTCCGGCCACAGATATTAAACCGGGTCTTGTTGACAAATCACCACATTTGTACCCAGACTTTGAATCCATTCGCCATATGTGCGAGTTCGATTTCTTATTGGACAATGTTGATATATCTCCTGCCGCCTTTGCCAGACACCGCATAGACAATTGGCTGACTCCTTGTCCAGAATGGCGTGCATTGGGTCGCCATGCCTCTGACATGGTACGGATATATGAGAAGGTCAGGGAGTCAGGCCTGCCCAACTGCCTGGCAGCACGGGAAGTCCTACCTACGCATCTCAACCTCCCCGCTTGGCGGAAGTACCTGGGGGGCAACTCTGCGCATCACCGCCTCCTTGACTACCTCCACTTCGGCTTCCCCATGGGTTATCTGGGGCCAGTTTCCCATAACCCCTACGTGGATAATCACCCGAGTGGCTCACGGTACCCGGAACAAATCGACAAGTTCCTACATAAAGAACTCGGTATAGGGGCCATTGTTGGCCCGTTCTCGTCCTCCCCCTTTCTGGAGTGGGCCCATACAGCCCCACTTATGTCCCGCCCGAAGTCGGACCCGGGGGACCGAAGAATCATTACCGATTTGACTTTCCCCTCATCTGAGTCCATTAATGCATACATCATTAAAAACACATCTATGGGCGAAGTAAGGGAGCATGGTCTCCCCACCATTGACCACCTCATTAACTATGTCACACACGCCGGCCCCCATGCACATATGTTCTCATTGGACCTGTCCAACGCCTATAAGAACTTCAAATCTGATCCATTGGACTGGCCCCTCTTGGCCCTTAAATGGAAGGGTTCGGCATACGTAGAAGTGGCAATGCCCTTTGGCGCTCGCTGCAGCTTGGCTCACATGCAGCGGGTTGCCGAGGCAATAGTAGGTATCCTGAAGGAGGAAGGCATTCACGCGATAATGTACCTTGATGACCTGGTGGTCGTGGCCCCGAATCGGGAGGCCGCCAGTTTTCAATATTCACGTGTAAAATCCCTCCTCGCAGAATTAGGCCTCCCGGAGGCACTTGACAAGGCCCAGCCACCGTCCAGGGTCATCAGGTGGCTAGGGGTCATCATTAATATCGACGACATGACCATCTCAGTCCCCTACGACAAATTACGTGACATTCAAAAATCTATCTCGGAGTCCTTGTCGCTTAGTGTAATTTCAAAGAAGGACCTGCAATCCCTCTTGGGTAAACTACTTCACATTGCTAAGTGTATTGGGCCGGCCCGCCCCTTCCTCCACTCGCTGCTTCAAGCACTCAGACTAACGCACGGGGAATCTACCCCCATCGATCACAACATGGCGGCCGACCTACATGTGCTCATTGAACTGTGCGAAGGCTGGAATAGTGTGGGTTTTATCCCTCCCCCCACACCTAACGACGAGATCTGGGTCGACGCCTCCCTTACGGGCATTGGCGCGGCAAACCGACAATATGCATATCGCCAAGAAATCCGCCCCCCAGCAGGCTCTCTATTCATCATAACTGAACTCGAGTCGGCAAACGTGGTAGTCGCACTGCATTCCCTTCTGCAGTCGGCCTCCCGAGGCTCACATGTCAGAGTCCACTGCGATAACACGGGCGCGGTCGCCGCCCTCACCATGGGCCGGGCTCGTAACGAGGTTCTGAATCAGTCATCCAGGGCCGTCTGGGCAATACAGGCGAAACTACAAGTTCATCTCTCGTTCGAATACATTAACACCAAAGACAATAACATCGCCGATGCGCTCAGCAGATCGCACATGTCACGTTGTAACCGCCGCATGACCGACGACCTCATTATAAAACATAATCTCACTGAAATCACCCCTTGCCTGTACTTCCTGTCTGAAATCCAACCATCATTTACTTACAGACGGCAGATGGAATGCCCTCGCGGCACTGGCGGAGAAACGGCAGGAGGGTGCCAGAGCAAAAGCCACCATCAAGAATCACAACAGTACTATCCGAGCATACGTGGAATTCTGCCTAGACATGGGGATCTGCATCCTCTCTCCCACCGTGGTGGACATCTGCATGTACATCGAAAACGAAATGCTCAACAACCTGGCTCCGGGCACCATGGCAAACAAATTGTCACATGTGCGCCAGTTCCTGAAACTGGCAGAGGGCCAGTCTACAGGAATCAACCACCCCCGAGTATGTCGGGCACTAGACTCGATCGACAGAGACAAAACATACATCCCGAGAGCAAAACCGGAGATACCTCTACCGATTCTGAAGCAAGTGCTCTCAAACCTGCCCCGAGACCCCACGGGAGTGACGATGAGAGCGATATTACTCACAATCTTCTTTGCTGGCCTTCGACAGTCGGAGGTCGCCCCGCACTCCATCAGACAGTTTACTCCGGCTCATCATCTCACCAGGGCCGATGTGAGCGTATCGGACACGGTCCAGGTGTATATCAAGCATGCCAAGAATATGCAGAAGGTGGGGCAGTACAAACACATTACACTCCACCCGGCCTCGAACCCCATCTTCTGTCCAGTGGCCACTCTCAAGAAAGTAC